>JAHDVF020000896.1:2500-549666 GCA_022606425.2 Lepidostoma basale | reverse complement strand
GCTGACATTCAAACATGTATTTTTATAAGTGCTTCATACGAAAGATTATACATAATTGTAATTGGAACTGAGGTTATAGTCAACATATGTATATTTTATATTATATTAATCGAATTCTGCATTCAATAATAATCATACGAAATTTTTTGTACTAGTATAATTGAAATTCGAACTGAGGTTATTGTCAACGTATGTGTATTTTGTATTACATAACCCATCAATTTATTCATAATCTGCTTCCGATATTAATGACACGAAAGATTTGATGTGATTTTAATTGGAACTGAGGTTATTGTCAACGTGCGTATCTTTTGTGTAACACAACCTATCTATTCATATTCTGAGACTGAGCAGGCCGCCGCCTTCGCGAAGTTGTGAGCAGCCATTTTGCAATTCGCCACTTGCTTTATTGGTAGAAGCGAATATGCTTTCGATATTAATCACACGAAAGATTTTATATAATTGTAATTGGAACTGATGTTATTGTCGACGTATATTTTGTATTACATAACAAATCTATTCATACTCTGCTTTCGATATTAAATGTACTCACTTGCTTTCGAATGCTTTAGATGCTATTATCATCAAGATCATCTTAATGTAGGCAGTGATAAAGATTCCCGAGGGATGCGTCATTTGTCAACGCCGTATTCCCATTTAACTGCTATCTTAACATGTGGTAAAATGCTCCATGCTTCCTTTAGAGCGATGTGTCTATATGTATTATATAACCCGGTCCAAAATGATTAATAGCACGTATCTGGATACAATACGAGGCCACTAATCTTGATACAATACAAGGGTCCACAGAGATCCGAAGTGTCTCAATTCCATTTTATAAAAAAACACAAATTCTTAAAATTCACACTCTAGATGACGTAACAAAAGCCACGAAAATCTTCCCAATTCATTAACTATTCGGAAAACAATCGTACTTAGTACTACTACTTATCTTCTTCTTGTCCTGTCACAGTTCCGTGGTGCATAGAGAAGTAAGGATCCTTCTCCACCCGAATATATCTCACGCCTAACATCTAATACCAAGTGAGGTCTATCGCCTTAACCTCGTTTAGCAGGGTTCTAGAGTATTATTTCTAGTAAGCTCAACAAAATTGTGCTAGTGATTGCATGAATATTTTAACTGAAATTTATAAGTGTCCAAAACATGTATTTGCTATCTATAATAAATTAGATAAATATAAAATGAATAATAATAATAATTTTCGTGAATAACACACCTCATTCGGTTGTTAATGTTTTTAGTCATGAGAGCTGCATCTGACACCAGCAATAATTTTGTATGTTACTTTGTATACACAATTAAATTAAAAAAATAATAATTACACATCAGACATGTTTCGGACAAGAGGTCCTTCCTCAGTGACATTATAAATATACATATTTAAAATATTATAATTTTTTTTACAAATATGATCAGTTTTGACAGATATTATAAAGACAGCAATAATTGTTTATATTTTATGTGAGATTCTGAAAAGGTGGGTTTTTAAGTTAGATTTAAACTCAGTCGAAGTATATATTCATATCACTATATCATTAATATGAAAAAAAAACTTTTCTGTAAAGTAATCTTAAAAGTTGAACCCATCACATTAAATGGTTACGTAAATAAGTGTTAAAGTGAAAATTACAAAAATCTGTAATATTTGTATGAAATCTTTAAATCGCCCTTTTTCGCCGATTATTCCGTCCAAGGGAGATATGAATTATCGCCTTGTTTTAATTCAAAATAATGTCCGGGGCGGAGAACATCAATATTGTAACACGTTTTTCGCAAAACAATTTGTCTAAAAGAAAAAGAGGTCGTAAGTATACGTAGACGCGTTGAATAATTTAGTCGACTACAAAAGTAACGGAGACATTCATGGAGCACGGGATGGGCGCCCTAGGTGAACAATAGACACGTGGAACTGTGGAATTAATCTTGTTTTCCTGAGATCCTACGTAGTCTAATAAATTCCGACTCAGATAAGGAAAATTTACCGGTACAATTAGAATTTCTTCCAGTTTTTTTTAATAGATCAGACCAGCTGTGACACAGAAATTATTTCTCCTGACATTTTCATTTATTTGAATAAAAATCACAAACATTACAGATCGTTTGCAATTACATTATAAGAATTTATAAGAGAAGCATAAAAGAAATATTAAAAATTAAAAAGAATCATAACATTGATATTGCATCCCTGAGGCAACTCACACTATCACGAAATATGTCGACCTCCGAGGCGACCCGATTAAGCAATATGATTGCCCTACCCACAGGCCCTAACCATTGGCAGGTTGATTCTGCAGCGCGGCAAATAAAACAATCTGTGCTGTCTTTGACGAAGATAATTTTCAGGTACAAATAGACTTACATCACTCAGGACATCCGAGTTTTGTATATGGCCGCCAATCAGCTGAAAGAAGTGAACTCCCAAGTGGATAGTCCTCCATCTCTCCAATGATTGGTTGCTTAGTATACCTAGCAAGAATTCAGTCGGAAAGAGCCACGGGTAATAACCGCACTCCCTGAGGTAAAGAAAGCGCAGAATTTTTATCTGCATTCGCTCCACCATAAGAGAATATCGGATCCCAGGCGGTGACCAAATAATAGAACTATATTCCAGCCGACTTCTTACCAGGGAATTATACAATACTCGAAGTACCCGAGTGTTTGAAAATATCTTGGAAAATATAATGAGGTCCAACTGTACAGTTGTACAACCATCTCTTAGGCGGTCTTCCAAGTGGACGGTGTCCGAAGAGGATTTAAGCCCGTTAGCGGGTGTATATGCGAGTCTGTTACTATTAATTCTGGCTACATGGTCCCTCCAGTATATTATTTTGGATCTACTTCACCGAACGGTATCCTCTACTTCGCGAGTTTAGAATTTAAATTAATGAATACTTTTTATATTAATTCCTTATTTTTTTACTAATGTACTGATTATTTGCCAAGTACACTGTTTTCAAATCTCTTTACAGGGGTACTAAGGAGGCATTTGATAGTCATCTTCCTTAGGGTTGGCCGTTCAATAAACTGTAAGGGAGTCTGGATGAATCCATTATATTCAAGTGTTACTACATAAGTCTCAATGTCTTCTCCGTTACTTTCCCCACCTAACGAAATCTTCAACTTCGCATATTTCCTATATCCTATGAAGATCATACCGCTTTAATAGTTAAGAAGAATCTATAAAAAAAAAACTTAACTGTTGGGGCATAATTTGGGGCAAGGAAAGTGCCTTCGCGTGTGGTGTTACTATAACGGTAACACCGGCACCCCTGGAAACGACACGAATTCAACTGAACTTTTCACCACAGTGGCAAGTGTATAGATGATATATAGTAAACTATCTTGCCAGTGACACAAATAAGTGTTATTACGCTATTTACTGTGTCTCGGACAGTAATGTTAAACAACATATTTAAAATAAAAATTGTTTAAAACGTAGGTTTTCATTGGAAAATGTCCTATCAACCCAAAACATGTAACTCCCATTAAATATAATTTCTAGTTCACGCATTTATATCACCATGTAAATAAAACAATTTTAATCGCTATTCTTTAAATATTTTTCGACATTTATAATTAAATTAAAGGATCCCTTTTTAAATTTATGACAACGAATTTTTATGTAGCTAGATTTAATCAGCGGACCTGGAAAAATATTGCGTCTAAAACGGGGTAGAAACAAGATGGATCGAGGAGAAGGGTGCGTTCTCTGAATATTAAACATATCTCTAATACGTTTTGAGTAGGCAGATATTAAAAGGATAAATAACATTATAATAGTTAGCATAATATATTGCACGCTTCACTTTGGTTAAGGTAGACGCTCGCTAGCATACTAAAAACGAAATTACGCTAGAAGTTATACAGTGAAACTTCAATATTCGTCCAGGCTGATATTCATATTTTTAATTCGTCCTATTTTTATTGAAATACTTGTTTGATGTTCGCTCGAAAAGCCAATATTGTAACCAGCTTCGACACGCGGCCGTATGCAGGTTTTTATCTAGAAATGGCTACCAAGCAGGGGCATAGATAATCAGTGATTCAATACACTTTCAGAAAATTAATTAAAACGGATCAACATTAAATAACTAAAAAAAAAACAGTTAATTTTCTTCCAAATAATAGTCTACCCTCTCAAAATAAACTTGTTTTAATTTTTTATGTAAGGGAGTGATTTTTCTTGTCTCTTCGAAGGGGTAACCGAAAGAATGGACTGCAACACTTTTCTTTCCTGACATATTTCTCTCGATTCCTCAAAATTCATACATCGTGTCATGTATGCACGCCGATTTCAAGTGGCCGACGTTCAATATTTGATTTATTTGATTGATCGTGACACATTTTCTTCGGTTTTCCTCTATTTCTAGTTCCATGTGTCCAAATCATCGTAATGATCCTTTAATTTTTTTTTCGTAACACTTTCATTCGCACCGCATTTACTTCTTATATTTTCTTTGGACGTTCTATTATACACAGTTTTCCACTAATTCGTCTAACAGATCTCATTTCTACAGCATTTTTCTACTTTCATCCTTGCATGTTCCATGCTTAGCTTACATACATAAGGATCGGTACAAGATCACCATTTTGGATAGTTTTTTTTTGGAAACGTTTAAGTTATTTTTTGCCCTTTGGGAACGGATGGCGAATATTGATGTTCTACTGTATAAGTTTAATAGTTTTATTTCCAAGCATTTTATTTTACTATCCGCTAAAGTAAACTTTCTTAGTCTAACTTCTACTCATATTTCATACTCTATAATTTTCACATTGAGCGCGTTCTCCGATCGAACATTATCGTGGCTATACTATTTCCCGCGTCCCTTATGTATGTAAAACGAAAAAATGGGGATGAAATATGATGGGATCCGCTCGCTTCAGATCCAATTATTCTCCAATTCGTCCTATGGATACCTGATTTCTGGGGATCGCTATTGGAGCCAGGGTGACCGCCGAGTCCAATTCAATTTGGGTATCATTTGTCATGTGCCAATCCCACCCACCACTCTCCCTATAAAGGACATTGTTAAAAAGAGGTATACATACGCAGTCGTATAAACCATAGGTTCTCAATCTTTTCTAAACCACAGCCCCTTTTACAACAAAAAGTTTTCAACGTCACCCCACTCCCTTTAACAGTTAAATATTAAACTATTTATTTTTAATTTATCTATGCAACAAAACATGCTTAACCCTCATTGAGCTGGCTGGCTTTATTTGCAGTAAAAAAAAACTGGTCTCGAACTTCGGTTATTAACAGTTCAGACAGGTACTCTCAGTTTGTCATCATATATATCTCCAAGCATTGAAGCGTTAACTGCATATCTAGTGTAGCAGTTGAAACCATTTTTTTGGACTGCAAATGTAACTGCGTGAATCGCGTTTTTGGTTACCAACAACTAAAACATTTTTTGGATATGACGTCAAAATATAATACTAAACCAAATTAGGTATACGAATAGTTATTTTTTAAATGTATCTCAAAAACATTAAGATGAAACGTTTAGCTTTAGGTAGGATGACAAAAAATGTATTCACGAAAACAGTATTTTCAAAGCAATTTATACATTTCTTTAATAATTACATCACGGCGTCACCCTTGATTGCCTTAACGCCCCAATTTGCCTAAGGACGCGCTACCGCCCCCTTGGACGGCTCCAGGGCCCACTAGGGTCGGTACCGCTCCCGTTGGGAACCTATGGTATGAAGTATTGTGAAAATGGTAGGGGTGCTCTACAGAGTACGTACGCGCACGTAACTTGGCAGAAGTCGTACAAAACGTTTCATTACAGCGAGCGACATATGAAAGCGGGAAAGGGTGTCATTTTTAAGGGTGCACAGATTCGATGAAAATACGTACATACGTTACGTAATAACACCAACATTCACGTCTATAATAAAATATCGTTAAAATAACTATCAACCCGTAACCGCGGAAGAGCAGCCAAAAAAATGTCGATAATAATTTTTTATACATTTCCAAATCGTAAAATGGTAAATTTTAAATTGGATTTTTTTTTCATTCCATGCCTTTCACGATCTGTTTTAATTTATTATCACATGATTTACATATATATTATTTAAATAAAATATATGGTACATGAAGACTTTCAAATTATATACAATAAATATGAAAATAATAAATAAAAAACACTAATCACGGAATGGTAACGTTTGTAGCGTTCTTGGCCTGAAGAAGCTTGGGTTTCAGTGAAACTTGTAAACTTCAAATATAATTATTTTTTTTAAATGTCACTCTCATGGTAAGTAATCCATTGATTTTTTTATTGATCATTTACCAAATACATGGTTTCAATACTTCCCAACTGGGGTAACCAGTTCTAGGGAGTCATTATTCACATTCTGTATAATTACAGTAGAAAAAATATATAATTTGGGAGCAAATAGGGAAAAAAGGGAACATATCTTTACACGTAAAAATTTAGAATAATTGTCTTATACGTAATATTGACACAATTTACTTATTTTTAAAAAGTATTATGGTGTACACCTGAGCCGATCTTTTTTATTTTCACGTTGTATTTTAAACCCTTTTTTTGGAATACTTTATAAAACAAAAAAATAACCTACATTCGTCTGAGAGATCTTAAATTGCATTTGTTTAACATTAATCCGTCTTTTGCCAGAACACCAACTTACACTGCTACATTAATTAAGCACAATATATTTTGAAATACTATAATAAAATCTACAATCGTTTCATGAATCGGTTGAAATGATTGAGAACAAATAATTGTTGTAGAACACATTAGGTTATTTATTTGCGGTACGTAAGTTTGGTCTTCCGTCTATTTGCGGCAATGGGAAATAAAGTTACGGTTACTCGGCGGAGCTTTCATGCGTTTTGTATACGTTTTCAAACGAATATTTACAAAATTTTAAACAAAATATTCAATAAAAGACAAGCTCACACCCGTGTTATTCCAGCGGGCTGGCAGACATCTTTTGATGTTACCAATTTGAAAATTTATAGTCGACATAACCAAAATATTTCGCAATACTAATTTTACCATAAAAAAGTGGCTCGCGTGTACCTTCCGAGCTGAGACGAGCGAAATCATTTTAGTGCTTGCTGCCCAAGTAAATATTTGTATACATCAATTCAATATGAATCTGCAAAATGTTAACGATAATATATGATACATACACTTTAAAATACATTTTTGATAAACTTAATGCGTTAACACTGTGAAAATTTAAAATTTTGATAAATAAAAATTGTAACACTATTTTTTTCAAATTTATCGTTTCTTGAAAAAAGTTGAAAACTCCATATTAAACTATTAAAACGGATGAAAATGTCTGTTTTCTAGAAGTTTTATTACGAATATTTCACGCGAATGACATGTTTTGCCTTGCTACGGCATTATTAAATGTCTAAATGTCCAAGTGACAAATGATAATGCATTAGCAAGACGAAAGATGCCATTCCCATTAATTATAGTAACATTTCTAGAAAACAGACGTTTTTATTCGTATGAACCATTTTTAACTTAAGAGTTTATTTTTCGTAGCCATCACTATCGGGAGAACGATATAAACAGATCGAAATTATTTTAAACATAATACAAGAATTAAATACATATGAATAAAATATCTGGACAAAAATAATTTTTAAAGTGATTTAAAAAAAATCGAATATAATTGGAAAATACGAATTAAAAGTTTCCACTGCCTAAGGCATTATCAAATGTTTTTTTTTTTCAAATGCATTATTAAATTTTGACAGATTTAGTCAAAAGTTGATGTGAGATAATTTAATAGAAGAACCTGTATCTGCAGAATGGAATCAAATTAAATAAACGAATAACAGATACGAGTATAATGAAAGATCTTTCTCACCAAAATACAAAAGCTAATGTAATTTCATCTCTGCGTTACACATTCATGTAAAATCAACATAAAAAGACTTGTAAGGTATTTACAGGTGAATGAGATCACCGATCCAGCATATTTCGCGTGAAATTTAATTTGGTAACCGAAGAAGAGAAATAATAATAACGTATTCCACCAAATGCAAGATGTTTCAATTGCCAACATTTACAAATCTTACTCATCTGTTTGCGCCGGGTTCTTTGAAAACCGTTTACGTTATTAAATTTAGATGAACAATTTACTTTGAAGACTTTCGAGAATTCACTTGTTTATACCACACTTGAAACAGATATTAAAGGTAGAGCCGCACACTGTCCATAACTCCCGCAAAGATTGTTAAGCTCCGCTTTCAAAGGAGAGTAACATAAAGGAGAATAAATGAAATCCTAAATCTGTTTCCTTAACATAACAAACGGTGGAAGTATTTTGCAAACTGTTGCTAAATTTAAGAGAAACTAGAACGCAAATAATAATGCTGAGGTTATTGCAGGGTTGCGGTCAAACAAACTCAAAGTCGATTGCTATTAATGAACCCAGTGTGAGATGTTGAACAGAAGCGGTCGATGTTTTACAAAATAACGAAAGCAGCAAATTGCTTATAATAGTTATAACAGAGCGGATGTTAATACATTCTTTCGATAATATTTGAATGCAGAAGATTACAATTATAATCATAAGCATATGTTTATCTGAAAAATAGGTGTTCTGGTATATATAACTATTTTCTTGAATAATTTGTGTAAATCTCCATATTAAGTATTCTATATTGATTAGTGAATGGTGCACATAAAGTTGTCATCGAAAACAAAAACCTATCAAAAAAAGCTAGAATGGCAGTGCACAATGGTGTTCTTCTACCGACCCTTATGTATGGAAGCGAAGCATGGAACTGGCAAAAGAAGGATGAAAGTAGAATAAATGCAGTTGAAATGAGATCTCTTAGAAGAATGTGTGGATACTCTGTGTATGATAGAGTGCCGAATGAAAATATAAGAAGTGAATGCGGTGCGAATGATGGTGTCATGAACAAAATAATGAAAGGATCATTAAGATGGTTTGGACATATGGAAAGAATGAATGAAGAAAGAATGGTAAAAAAATTATATGATAATGATGTAAATGGAACCAGAAATAGAGGAAGACCGAGGAAAACGTGGCACGATCAAATAAATCAAATATTGAATGTCGGCCATGTGAGGAGTCAGAGAAATCGACGCGCGTGCATGACACGATGTATGAATGTTGAGGAAGCGAGAGAAATATGTCAGGAAAGAAAAGTGTGGCAGTCCATTCTTTCTGCCTACCCCTTCGGGGAGACGGCGTGATGGTTAGTTAGTTAGTTAGTTAGTTATATTGATTAGTAAGTAAGATCTTAAGAACATATTTGGGAATAAAAAAATATATACTTAATAACAATTATTTTACTTCTAGAAAACAGATGTTTTCATTCGTATTAATTAAAATGAAGTTTTTGAAAATTGAGAAAAAAATTTGTAGGTACAGTTTCATAAAAACTACACCAATCATGTTGAGTTGCAACTGTGATTGGATGCTATCCATATTTGAATGGTTGAAGTAAAATAGGCACTAAGTCACAGCAAAAAAACTTTGTATATTTCAGCATATTTGTTTTTTTTTTGTACTTAATGTCTATTTTAGTTTTAACATTCATTTTGTTTACGGTATTTCTATTTTGATTTTGAGCAATAAAAAAATAATGTTATTTGAAATTTTACGGTAGAAGTTTAATATATTATAAATAAGGATTTTTTTTGTATATATATAATATTTCGTAAAATGCATATTTAGTTAAAATTCACTAATGTTTGTGCCTTTTGACCGGTTTCGGCAGCTCACTGCCATCTTCATGTGACCAGAAAAATATTTAATAAATATATTTTTTCATTATTTGAAATTAAACAAATAAAATATACGTTACACCATCTCAATGTAAGGGTTGGAACAGTGGCTGCATCGCCACACCCTTCTCTCTTCACAAAATCATCTGACACATTAATATAGCGTGTCAAATGCGTGATTCTTCAGGCATTCAGCTTGGCCGACTTTAAGAAATACAGTGTGTGAGATGAAATAAATTCCGGCGTTTCTTTTTCATCAAAGTAAATAAGACAAACTTGGGATGTGCTGATTCGCGGTCGGAAGTTGGTAGCGCGGGGCCCAATCTGTTATCTTCCAGCAGATAAACATTTCTGGAGTTGTATTCCGGTGGAAAAACCTCGGGGACCATTAAGGGCTCCCGGAAAGTAGTTCTGGGTCCCTTCTGGGTCCCATATTGGAATCGTCAATTAGACACACGATACGCGAGACTCGCACAACTCGTGCCAAGGTTTATACGCTGAAACTTTATTGGGTACAATGTAATATTTGACGTATTCCCTTGGATTTCTTCCTATTTTTGAGTGAATATATTTTTTTTAAAACATATTTGATACATTTGAGAAATACGATATTATGTATCATATCGCTATTTACCGAGAGCCGAAGGCGAAACTCTGTATTTAGATGTGCTTTTTTTCTTAGAAAAAATATGAGATTGATTATTTTGTCAAATATTATTTTTTATAAAAAAAATATTGTTTTTTTTTCACTTTTCAGTTTATTTTTCTCGACAAGTTTCGCAGGCTTTTACACCTTCATCTCCGGGAGAACGATATAAACGAAACAAGCCCTCGAATCATGCCGAGAAAAATTAACCCATAAGTAGAAAAAACAGTGTTTTACTTCACAAGAAAATTCGTCATTATGGAATTCCAGTGTTAACACCTTGAGATTATCTAAAATTGTCAAATATTATTCTCATTTCTTCATAATTGCAAGTGGCAAAAGGATTGCATTATTAATTGATTAATAATTCCTTCTTTTTTTTAAGTTACTTTGTGTTGCGGATTCTCTTTTGTAAACTTTGTATTCTTTATCTGGATATAACAATTCACCACTTTATTTTTATATGCGTTAAAATGTATTTTCCATTTTATTTATCTCGCGATGTTTTGAAGAAATCACACATTTAATAACGGGAGAACAAAATGTGGACATAAATAATCTGAAAAGTGGAGTAAACTGGATTTTTAATAATCAAATATTGTATAAAATTTACGATTCATAATGACTTAAAACTGTTTTCCATCCTTATGATTTTTTTACACGTATCTACGATTTTATATCTTAATCATCGGGATAATGATGTTCTATATATGATAAAAGTTTATACCGTTCTCACGATAATAAAAGTACCTAACGTTTTAATACAAAAAAATCATCATTATGTAATTCCATAGTGTCGAAGCCTTCAGTTTATACATACAAAAATACAACATAAAATGTAGATCTTAAACCATTGTTGTGCATATTACATCAAATATTCTCAAAAAAGAAAAATATGTATTGTATAATATCACACATATATGATTTCACCAGTAGATTAGATCGTCCAAAATATAGACTTTTAATCTTCAAAGGGAATATAAACAGATATGCGGTAGACCTCTTTGCTCAATTCTCCGTATCTGGTATATGAACATCTTTTGAACATCTGATCAAAGACATAATATACAATATTGGTATATATTATGTGAAAAGCAAAAAAAAATACGTTTTTTTCAGAACGTCGGGAACCCAAATTCAAATATATTCCGGGATCGTAATTCTTGCTAGAATTTTAGTGAGAATGAAACAAAAGCTGGACGCGTCACTTTTTATCATCACCGGATAATGGGCGGTGTGACAGTAAAAAAGATTTCGCAATCCAGTGGCGTGGGAGGGTCAGAAATAATAGAGAAATGTGTGCCCGCGTCGTGCACTCGGACGGCATTACTACCCCGGTGTCCGGGGGCTAATAGGGAAGGGTTGGGGCGGGGTAACATAACATTAATAACGACTGGCTTGCCACAGCTGAGAGCAGGGATCGGGAAAGAGTGGTACTCACTGAGATATCATCACTTTATATTATATAAGGAATGTTGAAAATAATTTTCAAGTATTTATCATTACCCTAATAGATCCCAATTTACAACTCAATTCACTTATTAAAATTACTCAGCACAATGTAATCATATTCATTCTTACGTGATAACGATAATTAACGGATTGATGGGACCATTTTCTGAAGCTGTATCGTACACCGAGTATTTTAAAACAGAATTTATTATGAATATGTCTAGAAACAAACATTGTTTAATTCCTTTGGTGTTCTGTCAGACCCATCACTTGGAAGAAAGCTTTCATATATGCTTTCAAAGACACATCCGAGTTATTTATTGTTTCTTGAACAGAGGTGTTCAACTCCATATTTAAAATTGATAAAAACGTCCGTTTTATAGACACTTTATTAAATTTTATGAGAGTTACATGTTTCGCCTTGGTAAGACATTATCAAATGCGACGGGAAACTGTTTGTGGTATACAATGTTATTTGGAATTCTTGAGCTAATCGAGCACAATATGATCTTAACTCTACAATTTTTTTTATCAATTTAACACCGTTTTTTCTAAGTTGATAAAACGGTTAACCCAGTTATACTACATTTCTAAAACAAAATGTTCGGCTTGTCTCTACGATCTCTGTTGATCTTTGGTTATATATACGTTAAATCAATGATGACTTAATCCCATTATAAGACTTATTGTTTTTAGTTTTAAACAAAATGCCATTAAGTTTATTGCAAAATAAAATCTCTATGATTTAACATCAGAATAACTGTATTTTACATATGTATAACACATATGATTATCTAACATTATATCTCAGATTTTAGTAAAAACATTATATTCAAAACTCTATAACACATTCTTGAACAACGATGTAAAACTCCATATAAAATAATTAATATGAATGAAAACGTCTGTCTTCTAGGAGTTTTATTATATTTTAGATGGAACGACATGTTTCGCCTTCTTCTAAGGTAATATCAAATATGATTTTATAATTTTGATAAAGCCTAAATCTCCTAGAAGACAGGCGTTTTCATTAATATAAATCACTATAATATATATTAATTTGGTGTAATCATTTTATATTGTTGAATGTCGGCATCAGAGCAATGAAATTGTATTAATAACATATTGTATGGAGTGAGCATGTAGCTATATAATATTGTACTATTTTTTAGATCCTCGTTTGTACCAAAATCGATATTTGCTATTATTTACGTACAGCATCCCTAGCTTTAACGCCCGAGTGCCATGACGCCTAGAATAATACTTGCTTTTCAGCAATCTTCGCAAATGGGAAAAATAGCTTATCCGTCTTCTCTTTTATCAAAGAAAATACACCGTGAGCTTTATACACCTGTGAACCCCGGTGTATACGTAAAACGTACTTGCCCATCTCTATTACATAAATAACGTAAGGTACATTCTGATTACCGTGTTTCGGATTCTTGTCGAATACAGAGTCGTTGTTAGGTACCTCACATGCCGGGTCCGAGAGGAAATAAGTTTTAAAATACCTTTAAGTTTCTTTACGAGCAGAAGAGTACTGTTTATAAAAAGGTGAATCGTTCTTTAGTCATGTTCATTTTTGTTATAAAAAAATCAATTGTTCCTATCGGTGCCGTCACGTAAAAAAATATACGTAAAATGAAGCTTCCATAAGGTTTCGGCCACATCGAAGTGTTTCGGTTGGTGACTCGTTTACTGTCCATCCGAAAATGGCAGAGACTGATTAGATAGCGTTGTCAATTTTTTTCATTTGAAAATTTCATGCTTTTGATTAAGCTTCAATATTTACTTTTTGTTGTTAATTAATTAATTAAAGTAAAGGGCATTAATGATTTGTGATAAGCTAACTCACATTTACTGTAATTTCAAATTGAATATTTCTTCATTTTACATAGAATAAAATTTACCCAAATTTGAAAATTTATTTATTAATTTGATTTTGCGCAAACAATTAGCGAAATTCAACAATGAGAAAATCCTATCATAAACTTTTTTTTTTATATAAATATACAGAAATATTATATTTAAATATTTAAGTATGATACTATCATGTATATGGGGTTAATTACATATTCATATCAAGGAGTTACTCTAAAACTTACATTGAATTTGGAAGTAGAGTCACGTTCTTACTTTTTCAACCATTTTCGTTTCTCACGATGTATTTATTTTTTTCCTTTCTCTTCTCTCTTTTGTTAAGATAATTAATTAACCTAGAATAGGTAGAACAAATTTTATTTTTTGTAACATACCAAAGCTTGATACGGGCTGTAGTAGGGCCATCGAATCATATGTGAATGAAATAAAATAAAAATATTTTAAATAAACACCTTGATAATTAATGTCGTTCGCATTTGATAATATTCGTACATAAACAAGACGAAAATTGACGTCCCCTGTTTTATAGAAGTTTTATCATATTTTATGGGTATGACATGTTTCACATTAACAATGATTTTCGCAAGGCGACGTTAGCAAAGGCAAAATTTTCATAAAATTTAATAAAACTTCTAAAAAGAAAAAAAACAGACGATTTCATTAATATTAATATATTTTAAGGGGTGGGCACAGCTTAGTTTAGGTTACAATAGCCGATCCATTTGTATATTAAAGTAACATAGATACCAAAGGAGATGGGTTGTTCTGAATACATAGAAATAGACGAACAGAACACGTGAATCTAGAAATAAGATTTGAAACAGAAGGTCGAGGGATGCTGTAGAACAAGATATGTAAAATGAAGATCGTTTCTGCGTCAGATACAATCATAGCTATTATCCAAAATGTGTCTAAATATTCCACGAATCAACCGTCAAATTCATTCAAAGAGAATTTTCTCAACACGCCGAACATAAATATTTGAAGAATAGTGTCGGCTCCATTAAAAGATTCACACGCGTGCGATAGAAAAAAATGTAAAGATATACACAAATGTTACATATTTTTTCGCTTATTAAATCGGGATGTAGTTATGCCGTTAACTTATATTTTTTTTATACAAAACTTGTGCAAATAAACTTGGATCTTACACAAAAGATAAAATAAACTTTGTAGACAACAATGCGGTCCATATGTTGAAGAGCCCGAGGGAAGTATCCGTAAGAGCAAGAATGCTAAAATTAAAAGAGATGGGAAGCTAGCCCTGGAAACAGCGAGGGTGGTTTAGAATGACTATTAAAAAGTAAAACACAATATAATAAATTTAACAAAAATAGGTACTTTCACAATTAATTTTTTTTTTTTTCTATGGAAATTTTATGTTGCTTGTAACACAAGAAATATGTATTTTAAAGTAGTTATTCAATTTTAAGTGTAATTTAAGAAATAAATTAAACATTAAATAATAATTAAATAAAACGATGTTTTTTAACTACTTCCACTTTTGTCTTTATTTGGTTGGTTTCGCCAGGCTCGCTGGCATCGACAGACTGGTCGCCAGCGAGCCTGGCGAAACCGGTCGCTGTCTAAATAAAGACAAAAGTGGAAGTAGTTAAAAAACATCGTTTTATTTAATTATTGTTTAAAATGAACTTCCATCAAGAGATGTCAGTAAAATCATTTGATTAAATTAAATATTACTTATAAATAACCTGTATTACTAGATCATAAACAAATTCACGATGCAGAACCAACCTGCCAATGGTTATGCCGGTACGTAAAGCAATAACTTTGCTTAATCGTATCACCTCGGAGTTTGACGTATATTGTGTAGTTTGGCTCATCTGAGAGAAGTACTATCGTTATTATAATTGTGTGGTATATTCATTTTATTAATTTGTCATGCATCTTATGTTTCTCGCTCTTTTTATTATTTTATTATGTATTACTTAATATTGTGTATCTCGAACTTGTATCTTTAGTGTATTAGAAAAAAATCTGTAATGCTTTGGATATTTAAAAAAAAATAAATGAAATGAAATAAGAATCCTAATCCAAATAGATGTTCATTCATATAAAAGAAACCTCAATACGTTACTGTCAAATGTGACTATTTTCCAGTCTGTTTCATCCAAGGAGTAGCAATCTGATATCATTTCTAGTAGATTGCCCTGTCCTTCGCCTTTCTCAAACTTTATGATCCGAGATTGGCGATTGCACATATCGACATGACTTGGTAAAGAATGACATATACTTTTATCAGATTTTAATAAGGTCCACGAACTCATTCTCACATCCCATAAGCGTATTACTATAAATATATAAAAAAATATATAAAAATAATATATTACTATAAATATACCACAAATGACAACATTCCTTATACTTTTCAATCTGACTAAATCGCTTTGATTGATTATCGGTGAAAAAATCATTAAATATTTATTTTCATGAATGATTAACCACACTTCACTACATTTTTTTTTTCATGTTGGATCTAATATGAATATACTTATTTACTATCACGACGTTTCCCATAAGAGTTAGGGCGAAAGGATGGACCGCCACATTGTTCTTTTCTGACATACTTCTCTTGTTTCCTCAACATTCAAACAAGGTGTTATGCACGTACGTTGATTTCTCCGACTTTTTTAATTAACTATTTTAATAGTCCATTGCTTTGGCTGAAATACTATAATACTTAAACATAATTAAGTGTTAAAATTTACCAAACTATATAGAATACGCGACAGCTGTTTTGCCAACCGATGTTGGCATCATCAGGTGTTACAAACAACTGTGACATTCTCAAAATATTAATAGTAAAAATTGTGATATTATAACAGTGTTGTAAATTTCAACAGTTAATAACTTTTAACTTTAATACATTCCATCGCATTTATTCTACGTTTATCCTAATTTTCCAGCTCAATATTGAATTATCTGAATAAATGTAAAAACTTTAAAATGAAATAACCGGATGAAGAGAAAGGAAAGAGAGAATAATGACTCAATAAGAAGTTAGTTTATACGTAGAAGAACGTAAATTGCTAGGCGCGAAGTGTCTACTAATTGAGAAGATATTAATCAGGGACTTAATAATTAATAATTAACTTAAAATGTTTAATTTTCTCCGAAATTTTAGTACATTTAATGTCGGGCTGAAGTCTTGTTCGGCTCATCAGCCCCGGAGAGCCAAATTTGCTGACGAGTTAAGTGCAGGGCGAAATTAGTTCTAAAACAAGCGAGGGAGGAACTTCGCCGACAATTAATGGGCTAGGAATCCAGCCCGCGTAAACGGTCGTGTGTCGGCCCTCTGCGGCTTGAAAATTTATGCAAGCGCCCAACTGGAAAGTTGAAAAAACCGTACGATGTCACTACGGAAACAAAAATCTGCTCCAAACGTTTTCGGACGTTTTTAAGACTATTTTACGACCGTTTGCTTCTACCGTATTTCAAACGTCTACAACTATATTGACCGAATTTTATCACACAAATTAGTACGATTGTTAAATATTTATATTTAAATATTTTATTGTGTGGTCGCGGAAAATCACAGCCAATATTACGTACATCATAAGAATAACGTTTTATCTCAAGCTACTTCTAGTATTTGTACATAATTATTATTGAAATTTAAGTATTTGATTTCCATTACAATTCATTGTCAATTAACGTAGAACACACAATGAATTCCATGTGAACAATAAGATACTGTTTTTTCCAATTTTAAGATTTTTCTCGATTTGTTTCGAAGGCTTTACGCCTTCATCATCAGGAGAAAGATATAAATTATATCGTTTATATCGTTCTCCCGATTATGGGGGTGTTAAGCCTTCGAAACATGCCGAGAAAAATAAAACTCCGAAGCGGAGAAAACAGTTAATAATAAAAAAACATAATTATTGAATTTCAGTGTTAAAGTGAACAATAAGTATCGGAGGGTCGATGGTGCGTGGTAGTCTGTCAGCTCCTGGGATAGCAAGTGGGAGGTGCCGGCCGTACAGGGCACTGTGGAGACGTTTCTTGAAGAAAGCTAAGGCCCACCAAGGATTGTAACGTTGAAGATGATGATGACAAAATGAATTATGATATTTTATGAATAATAAAAAAATGATAATGTTCTAGCTGATCTGGCTAGGTTAGGCGAAACGGACTGCTAGGAGCAAAAGGCGCAGGATCGAGGAGCTAGGAATAAAATCATCAAGAAGGCCAAAACTCCTCAAGATTTATAAGGCCATAGGAAGTAAGCAAGTATGGGTAATGAAAAAACAGTATTGTCTACTTTTATAAATGAATTTATATTTAAATGTTTATTGTGCTTTGCTAACTAACTAACTAACTTACCATCACGCCGTCTCCCCGGAGGGGTAGGCAGAAAGAATGGAACGCCACACTGTTCTGTCCTGACATACGCCTCTCGCTTCCTCTACATTCATACATCTTGTCATGCACGCACGTCGATTTTTTCGACTCCTCACGTGACCGACATTCAATATTTGATTGATTTGATCGTGCCACGTTTTCCTCGGCCTTCCTCTATTTTTAGCTCCGTTCACGCCGTTTACATATACCTTCTTTACCATTCTGTCTTCACTCATTCTTTCCATGTGTCCAAACCATCTTAATGACCCTTTCCTTATTTGTTCATAACACTTTCATTCGCACCACATTCACTTCTTATACTTGCATTTGTCACTCTATCATATACAGATTTGCCACACATTCGTCTTAGAGATCTCATTTCTACTGCATTTATTCTACTTTCATCCTTCTTTTGCCAGTTGCATGCTTCACTTCCATACACAAGGGTCGGTACAAGAACACCATTGTGCACTGCCATCTTAGCTTTTGGATAGGCTTTTGTTTGCGATGACAACTTTAAGTGCACCATTTATTCTGTTGCCTGCCCCAACCCTTCTTTCAATATCCTTCTCCACCCTCCCATCCTTTGTAAACATACTTCCTAAATAAACAAATTCATACACTTGTTCCAGATTCTCACCGTTTACACTAATGTTGCACACTGTCATGCTTCCTTCTTTTTCGAAAATCATTACCTTAGACTTATTCACATTCATCATCAAATCGTATCGCTTGCATACCTCATACATCCTAGACACCAGGGCTTGCAGTTCGTGCTCGTTGTCTGCAAGTAGCACAGCGTCGCCCGCATACAACAAACAGCTTACTGAAACATCTTCCATTTTTGCACCTGCTTCCAACCCTTTCAGCTCTTTCATACACTTGTCCATATATAGATTAAACAACCATGGAGACATTACCCACCCCTGTTTGACACCTTTATTGATATCAAACCAGGCTGTAAGATCCCCATTTACTCTGACACTAGCAGTGCTTTCTGTGTACAGCGATGTAATTGCCGTGATCAGTTTTGTGTTTATTCCATATTCCGACAATATTTCCCACAGTTTACCTCTATCTACGCGTATACCTCTATCTACACTACCTCTATCTATTGTGCTTTGCAGTAGTAATGTTCCGACAGATTTCAGATCTAAGCTAGAAACCCATCTTTTTCATATTTCATATTTTCAACGGCGCTTAAAAGTTAGCATATTACTATTAATATTAATGTTAATTCATTGTTTCAATAGTAAATCTTGAGTATGAAGATGGTTTTGCTAGTACGAACTCGTATTTACAATGAAAGGAAAGTAATTTAAAACTTTTATTTTATTTTATGAGTTTTTTTTTGTAGACTATGTTACTAAAGCTGTGAGCCATAAAAAACAAATTATCAATAATAATTTAATAATACGCAGGTAACTTCTAACAAAACGTCATTACGTGTAACGATTCAGTGTATTGTGTTGAAAAAAAAAATTATACCCACGAAAGCTTTCCGGCTGGAAAAAAGTAAATTCGTTTTTAAACGCCGACTTTAGGAGTAGAATTAATATTTACTCAGTAATAATACGAAATGAAAACTAATCTTGATAAAGTGAATTCGATTAAAACGACAAAATTTAAAATTCCTATTATGAATTCGTAGTCATAAATTATACGATTGTTCAAAAATAACCCTCGAAGCAGGATCGTAAACGTCACTATAATTTCGTTTTACGAAATTTTAATTATAATTTTATGAAAACTGGGAATTAAATCTTCCTCCGGCAGTTTACTGCGAGATAAACCTTATAAGTCGTTTTGTATAAGAAAATGTAATATTTTCCAGGAATTTCGTAACAGCAACGTAAGCGAACCTTCTAAGAGACTTATGATTAGTTTTCTTACAAACTTTAACTGCCGCATAAGCCCCTAATGTTGTATCGGTTATGTATTTAAATTAGAGTAAGCCATACAAGGAACAAGGAATAAGGAGTTACGAAGAGCCTACATAACTAGCAATTATCTATATCCATGAACACTGCGAAGATATGCTAACTAACTAACTAACTTACCATCACGCCGTCTCCCCGGAGGGGTAGGCAGAAAGAATGGAACGCCACACTGTTCTGTCCTGACATACGTCTCTCGCTTCCTCTACATTCACACATCTTGTCATGCACGCACGTCGATTTTTCCGACTCCTCACGTGACCGACATTCAATATTTGATTGATTTGATCGTGCCACGTTTTCCTCGGCCTTCCTCTATTTCTAGCTCCGTTCACGCCGTTTACATATACTTTCTTTACCATTCTGTCTTCACTCATTCTTTCCATGTGTCCAAACCATCTTAATGACCCTTGCGAAGATATGCGGGTACAATATAACAAAAAAATTAGTTTAATCTATCTATCTATATAAATAAAAGGCAATCTTCCGGGTGTGTGTGGACTATTTCTGAGGTTATTCCTGAGCTGATCCTTCTGAAACTTGGAGAATGGACTAAGTGGAATTCAGCGGTCGTCATAGGCATATTTTTGTTATTAATCGAGCTCTAATTAACTTTATAAATTAATCAATTAATTGAAAATTTTCGTATTGCAAACGAATATAGACCTTAATGTTCGTATCACCTGAGTATCAATCTTTTGAGTCTATATTCGTTTGACATGGTCTGGAGAGAATTCAGTCTCCATGTAATTTTGTGTAGTGGCAACAATGTGTTTTTCTTTCTGACAGTCCAATATATTGCGTTTTACTTTGGGATGTATAATACTTAATACGTTTTACTTATTACGTACTAAAATAATTGGTTGTTTAATTGGTACAGTCTATTTTATATTTATTTATTTTATTGGCCATATTTTAATGTACATTAATGTAGACAGGTAATTATGCTTCCAAATTTTGGCGAGTATAATTTTTACGTGTCATTTTGAGGTTATGCACGAAATCTTATTTTTTCGTGTGGCTGAAACTTATTCGTTTCTCTTACGTTCGACGGTGATTACTTAATGATATTCGTTTTCTAGAATTCTAGCCGTTCGATTGGTCACGTGGTCTCCTGTCAAAACGTAATTTACGTCGTAATATTTTGTAGGTATACTCATATTTCTAATTCATATATATCTTCAAGTTATTCTATTTTGCCGTTGAAATGAATACATATTATATTTCCGCATTACATATTGCAAAGTTATATTTCTAAATAATATCGAATAGAGAAGAAATTAAATATCGTTTTACTTACGTATCATATCTATGTAATTTTAGGTTATGAAATTTCTGGGATTAAACATATTCAATGATAATTAAATTGCTTTCAGGTTATTTCAAAGGATGATAGCGAAAATATAAAATATTGGACGTCGAAGCTCTACAAGAATATGAAGAAACTTGCTTCCGTAAGTATAATATAATATTTATATTTCTAATTCATAAATATATTTTCAGTTTATTCTATTTTGCCGTTTTCTTTATACGCATACTTTCGTCAGGGAAATTGTTACATTACCACAGCAACGGTAAGAAAGATCTAATGATATACAATATGAATTACAATATGAATGAATGACACAATTCTTATGACTTTTTCCGTTTATTTCTAGGAAAATAAAGTAACAGATCAGAGATGGGACGAACATTACCAATGCAGCGTGCAAAATAACTTCGTTAAAATGGAATTAGATCAGTCAAACAACGGATGATCAGTGAATTAGATGTACCCTGGAGTGGCGAATGAGAACCGGCTCATTTTCACATTACACATAAGCTATTTTTAGTAGTTTTCATTCATATATGAAAATTACATTATTAATTTCAGGTAAGGTTTTTAAATTTACAGTTTATAGACAATAATTAAGCACACTCCCAAACGTGCCACCAATATATCTGAAATTTGTGTTGCTCGGGCTTTCACAGTAGCAGGTCGTCCGCCTGAAATATGCTTCCTGCACGCCTCAGATGCATTGACAATCCGACAGACTTTAAATCTCACCTGAAAACCCACCTTTTCAAAATATCGCATAAAATGTTAACAACGGTTGTCTGTATATTAATAAACAATATTATATCACATTTGCACAAAACATTCATATGTTTAGAGAAACAAAACTCTTGATTTTGTTGTCCATGAAATTCACATCAGAGCCAATAAAGTAAGTTTCTACGATCGTGATTTCGCTGTTGTCACATGCACCTTTCATGACTAAAAACATTGTCAAAGCGCCCTTGAGGTGAGCTATTCACGAAAACGGCGATTATCAGTTCCGTAAGTTCAATGTTTATATTTTGGTATGTACAGGTTTAAATTTTGAATTAATTGGTTTATTTTGTTACATAAGAATATAGACAATTTATATGAAGGAGTCTGGTTGTAATGAATGCTTTTGTAAAATTTTTGTTATTTCTTTAGCACAATCATAACTGCATTGATTAGCATAGTTTTTGGTAGTTATTTTTGCCGTTCAGGTAAAGTTTCTAAAATCTCCTACATATAATATTAACACATTTCCACGCAACTCTTGCAATGCTCGATCAAGAGCCTCGAGTATTTTTTTTAAATATACTGCTTAGTGAACACTTGGAATTCATTAATTGTATGGAAGTTGAAAATTTGCCATATGCGCCTCTTCGATGTCCGCCTTATGCCAATTCCAATATTATTTTTTTTTATTTCTAGGAAACAATATTAATTAATCAGAGATCGGGATGGAATCGGTCATATAGCAGGGACAACGGATGATAAGATGCACCCTGGAGTAGCGGGCGAGAAACGGCTACACGGCAGAATTTTGAATGGTATTGCGCTATTTTATTAATGTTATTTAATTATTATGATTTTAATTAGTTATTTAAAATACAATTAATATGACATTTGATGAATCCAAACATAAAGGTGTTCTTTATACGCGTACTTTGGTCAGGGAAATATTAAAATTACCACAGCAACGATAAGAAAGTTCTAATGATATACAATATCAATTTATTCGTTTTACTTACGTGTCATTTTAGGTTATGACGTTTCGTTGTGTAATAATTAGTTAATTGGTATAATCTATTTTAATAATGTTATTTTAATGTAAAATTGTTCTGGCAGGGCGAAAATCTATATCTTTGGGATTAGATATTAAGTTTTGATAAAATAATTGCCTGGTTGTGAGAGACCACTGGTCTAATGGGGATATTTTTGTATTGGGATTGAAATTATTTTGATAATGAGCCATATTGGTGCATCTGCATGTTGCAATTCTTCTTTATTTTCCATTCCACTGAGTAATTCCAGCAGCACACATACCCAAATACACTATGAGTTACTTCAGCTGTTTTAGTTTTTCTCTGAAAACAAATGCTGTGATAGGTAAACAAATCCTTATATGCAGCATTAGCTGCCTCAGTTGGAAGAGTCCAGTAATATTCCATTTTTGACCATTAAATTCTACATTATGCTGAGATTTAAAATATTCAAAGATAATTAAATTGCTTTCAGGTTATTTCATTTGCTTGAGGATGGGGAAGACAACGCAGAAGATAATGGATTGCGCATGTGCAGAGGATGGGGAAAACAACGCAGAAGATACTGGAATTCGCATGTCCAGAGGATGGATCCCACACCTCGATATATGCGTATCACAAGACAATGTTGTTATCTTTATGAACTAATTTGGAATGGTATGTACAGGTTTAAATTGGATTAATTGGTTTAATTCGTTACATAAGAATATAGACAATTTATGTTTACTACTCCATGATACATTCTCATCTGTCTTACCTTTCCTGTATTTGGGGCTTTATTACAAAGAAGAAAGCTAATGAGATTCAGGTGATCCAAAATCGGGCTGTTAGAAATATTTTCCGTCTACCGTGGTACACTCATGTAAGGGCCCTATATTCTCAGACGAAAATAATTCCATTTCAAATCCATCCAAAATTAGAGATCACTAAAACTATAATACAAATAATAAAGTCATCAACGCGCTCTAATACTCGACCAATATTCAATACGGACGTACACCAACATGATACGCGCTCACAGAATAAGAAGCATTGCGTTCAACTAGATTCGGTGTAAAATCCTTACAATTTATAGCCTCTACAGAATTTAATAAACTCCCTAATGATTTAATAATGATGTCGAACCAAAAACTTCAATCTGATCAACTTAAAAGTAATTTTTACATTACCATTTTTACATTACACATAAGCTACTTTTAGTAGTTTTCATTCATATATGAAAATTCCATTATTAATTTCAGGTAAGGTTTTTAAATTTACAGTTTATAGACAATAATTAAGCACATTCCCAAACGTGCCACCTATATATCTGAATTTTGTGTTGCTCGGGCTTTCACAGTAGTAGGTTCGTCCGCCTGAAATATGCTTCCTGCACGCCTCAGATGCATTGACAATCCGACAGACTTTAAATATCACCTAAAAACCCACCTTTTCAAATTATCGCATAAAATGTTAACAACGGTTGTCTGTATATCAATAAACAATATTATATCACATTTGCACAAAACATTCATATGTTTAGAGAAACAAAATTCTTGATTTTGTTGTCCATGAAATTCACATCAGAGCCAATAAAGTAAGTTTCTACGATCGTGATTTCGCTGTTGTCACATGCACCTTTCATGACTAAAAACAATGTCAAAGCGCCCTTGAGGTGAGCTATTCACGAAAATGGCGATTATACAAATTAAACAAACAAACAAACCATCACGCCGTTTCCCCACAGGGGTAGGCAGAGAGAATGGACCATAACACTACTCTATCCTGGCAAACCTCTCTAGCTTCCTCCACATTCATACAACGAGTCATACACGCATGTCGATTCCTCCGACTTCTAACATGACCAACCTTTAAAATCTGATTAGTTTAATTAATTTGACA
Source organism: Lepidostoma basale (assembly GCA_022606425.2). Lineage (NCBI taxonomy): Eukaryota > Metazoa > Arthropoda > Insecta > Trichoptera > Lepidostomatidae > Lepidostoma > Lepidostoma basale. Next base: position 524,661 of record JAHDVF020000896.1, on the reverse strand, counting down.
AATTAATCAAATTAATCACATTTAAAGGTTTTATTAGTTTTATCGTTTTTGTAAAGAATTTTGACAGGTGTAGAAATAAATTTTTCATTTGTTCCAATGACAATTTGAATAATTTCTTCAATATTATTTTTAAGTTCTTGCTGGTTAAGTGCCTTACTACAGATAATTTAAAAAATGGTGGATACGTGTAACATAAATTAAATAAACACAAATGTCCGGATCGTCCAAGTCAACATGTGCAACATCGAAAAAAACATTATGTGTTATTACATTATGTGCTAAATTAAAAAACAGTGGATACGTGGAACATATTATAAATTAAATAGACAATATTATAAATTAATTAAGTTAGTAAAATAGACAATATGTGCACCGTCTAAAAAGAACATTTTGTGTAAAATTATTTTTATTTTGTTATTTTATTTTATATCATTGTATTTTATATTATTTGTTTTAGATTTATTTTGTGGGTGTTGGACGATCGAAGTGTGCGCGGGAGATGCCTATTGGTGGCGATGAGGTTCGCAACCCATCACACCGCGCCTCCCGCGGGGCTAAAAGAGAAGGATGGAGTGCCGCATCAGTAAAAGTGTGACAGTCCATTCTCTCTGCTTACACTTTCGGGGAGACGGCGTGATGGTTAGTTAGTTAGTTAGTTAGTTAATTTGACAAATTAGCATAATTATTATTATTATTATTATTATTATTATGCATATAGCATGAACTGCCTTTTATATGAAGAATATCTTCAGCAAAGAAGTGAAAAACAGTTGTAATTCATTCATTGTATGGAAATTTAAATTTTGCCTTATGCGCCTCTTCGGTGTCCGCCTTATGGCAATTCAAATTTTTTTTTTTTAATTCCAGGGCCCAAAATTGATGAATCAAGGATCGGACCAAAGTTGCCGATGCAGCGTGTAAAATAACTAATGTTTAAATGGAATGGGATCGGTCATAAAGCAAGGACAACGGGTGATAAGATCTTCTGGCCTGGAGTGGCGAAAGAGAAACAGCTACACAAATTCTGGCAGATCACAAGCAAGATGGTCTGATGACATTAAACGAGTGGCAGGAGGTCAATGGCGCAGAGCGGCGAGGGATACAGTTGTGGAAGTCGGGAAGGGAGGCTTTTGTAGTATTATCATCTATATTACTATTCCACGCCAGCGGACTCGCAGTGCCGAAATCACGATCGTAGAAACTTACTTTATTGGCTCTGATGTGAATTTCATGGACAACAAAATCAAGAGTTTTGTTTCTTTAATATAATGAATGTTTTCTGCAAATGTGATATAATGTTGTTTATTTGATTATTAAATTTCATATAAAATATTCAAAAAATAGTTTTTCAATTACATTAGTAATATGTATTCAAGTTTATAATTCACAGCGAGTTTGCTTGGATTGAAACTTTGTTTTAAAGATATAGACACACATTTTTGCATCCATACACATGGCATTTAATCCAATAAATAAACGAATTGTTATTGAACTTTAATTGTATTTGTTGAATATATATTGGGTTTATTTATGTACTCGAATTTAGCAATAGCGAAGCGTTGCCGGGTCAGCTAGTACAAAAATATTCACAAAACAAAATACGTAGGACTAATGCAAAACAATAATATAGAGAATGTGTTTAATTATTCAATATAATCTCCTTTCAACACTATAATTATATTCTTCACACCCTTCCTACAGATAATCTTAAACTTGAGATATGGGTATTTTAAAAGCTCTGTAAAATCAAAATGAAAGTGATTCACGAGGCTACATGTTTCGTTCAACAATTTTAATGTAAAAAAAATCAAACGATTAGAATATTTTTTTACAAATATTGCATTATCACAAGATTTTGTTATTCTTTTTACAGATATGTTTCGGATGATTCTCATCCTTTTTATGCATATTTTTTAACACACGTGTAATTAAAAATTATTCAAAAGTAAATACACAACACAAAATGATGGCCAAATGTAAGAAAATCAATACGAGTTTAAAGAAAGTAGAAATGGTTTTTTTTCTGTCCATGTGTCGATTCATTCGTTTATGAGCACAGCAGTTATTTTCCAAAGTCAATCATATTCGATTCAGATCTATCTTAATCAAAAGTAAACATTGAAATATTCAAGTTGGAAAAATCTTTAATGCGATACGTGAAGGAACCATGATTTTATTAAATTACCTCGGCTAAGCGAAACGCCAAACTAACGCAAACAATCCATCACTCGTATCACGGATTCTGGGCACGGAATTGGGTTCAACTTGAGGCTCAGGGCGGTTCATTACATCTGACTTGGATCTGGAGCGCCCGCGGCAAGGCAGCCAGGGGTGACAAGACCTTGACCCAAATATTCGCTAATTAAATTGGGCACCCCTTGCACTGGCCGTATAAATAAAGCTCTCGCCCTTAAAAATAACAAATTAGAAAGGTCACACCCGAAATACAATTTTCTTACTAAATTATTACGCTAAGCCTGGAACATGGCAAAACGGTGTGTAAGAAAATAGCACTGTTTTTACTTTGAAATTTCTTATTTTATTTTATATTGCTGACGAACGGGTCACCTAAATTAAAATAAAACTAGTAAAAAATTAAAAAGAATAGAAATGGGATAAAACATATGACAACTTCTGAGATCTTATCTGGCTTAAGTGTCCTGAAAGAATCCAGTATAAACTATGCTGGACGGTTTTAAAAGCGCTTCACGGAATAGCATATCCGAACTTTGTATTGCTGATAAACTTGCGTCAATCTACGTTTCGATCAGCAAGTTCCTCGGCAATAGGCAGATTAGTTGAGCCAAAGCGCAACCCCCGGACAAAAACTTCGGAGATCAGGTTTTCGCAGTGGCAGGTCCGTCCGTCTGGAATATGCTTCCTGCACGCTTCAGATGCATTGACAATCCAACAGATTTTAAATCTCACCTAAAAAACTCACCTTTTCAAAATATCTCATAAAATATAAACAATGGTTATCTCATTGCTGGTGTTAGATGCAGCTCTCATGACTAAAAACATTGTCAAAGTGCCTTTGAGGTGAACTTTTCACGAAAACGGCGCTATACAAAGAGGCCTAATTATTATTATTATTATTATCTATAACCATTGAAATGACAGAATGCGAAATTTTCTGTGAGGTCTCTTAGACGAATATGGGTTAAATCTTTATAAGATAATCGACGTGCGTGCATGACACGATGTATGAATAGAGAGAAGCGAGAGAATTGTCAGGACAGAACAGTGTGACGGTCCATTCTTTCTGCCTACCCCACCGGCGTGTTATAAAAAGTGAATGCAGTATAAACAAAAGCATTACGTGAAAAGAAGATGAAATGATCTTTAAGTTAACGGTGTGAATTGAGCACCAAATCAAAATAAACTGAGGAGAACGTGGCACGATCAAAAATGTCTGAGAAATCGACTTGCGTGCATGAAACGATTTTTGGAATGTTGAGGAGTCGTCTATAGTGTGTCAAGTGCCTTTCGCCCTTCATAAGTGTATCTCTCATGATAATGGAGTTATACTCATCATCATCATTAGAAGAAAATGCAGGTTATCGACGAAACAACTAAGGGATCATTAAAATGGTTCAGAGCCATGGAAATACAGTAAATTTTAATGATGCTAACCATCACATCGTTTCAATAGCGGGGAAGGTAAGTGCTTTGATGATGATGATATCGTAACGATGTTATAACGAAAGAAATAACGGGAATTCCTTGCGAATGTAAAAAAAACATAAACTTATATATAACTGATTTATGAAATAAGAGTCTTTTTAAAATATCAAACAATCTTCCATTTATACCGCTTTTAAAACATTTGTCATTGAAGTGCCTATTTTTTTATCAAAATATAAATATCTACCGTATTTTGCAATGATTCGATATGGTCCCGTTTGTTTTCTTTGATAAACATTTAATTTCCTATAAACTTAATTCACGTTTCCATCTGACTTTGCAGATAAAGAATTTGAAATAACTTGCATCACGAAGTAAAGAAATAAAACGAAGATGATCAAAGAAATTCAATTTAAAGGCAAACAATGAAAATGACAACATCGAAATATATTTGATAAGAAAAATAACATTATAATGAAAATTTTCATAAAGGTTTTAGATTGAACATACGTATTTGTATGTATAAATTGGTTTAATGACTAATAATCAATTCCATAGCGCAATGAATACAACAACGGTAGCATCCCAAAATGCCAGAAGCTACCATTTTACTTAATTTAGATATTGAGCCGCATTTGAATTGCAGAATTATTAATATGCAAGAGTTTCTATTCAAATAGTAATTTATGCTGTATGATTCTATATTATATAATGTACCATATAATAGATGATTGTATTATAATTAATAGCGAATAAAAATCACAATAAAAAACCTAAAAACAACTCAGAACCCAGAAAAAATAATCACATTTTTTTAAAACTACTATGATATTTTAATAAATATATTTTTTTAATGAAATAAAACACTGCTTTTTTCACTTTTGAATTTATTTTTCTCGACATGTTTCGAAGGCTTACACCTTCATCATCGGGAGACCGATATAAAGTTTATATCGTTCTTCCGATGCTTATCGCCATCGAAACATGTCGAGAAAAATAAACTCAAAAGTGGAAAATACAGTGTTTTAATTCATTAAAATTCGTCATTATGGAATTCCACAGTGTTAGCGCCTTAAATTTATCTAAAATGAATTGAAAATTGGTAAAAACTTATATTTTCATCAACATTTAATAAAAATTTACATCATTGTTTAAGAAACAATAGTTGTTTGTTACAATTACCATATTCTGCTCCAATTACAATGTTCTGCTCCATTTACTAGTGTATATAAACAGCAACGAGCTGAAATTTCGCCACAGTTGATAAGATAAAAGGGCGAAACATGTCATTCCCAAAAAATATAATAAAACTTCTTGAAAACAGACGTTTTCATTAACGTTTATTACGAGTATATCAACAACAATTTTTTTTTTTAATAATACTTTAAATAACCAGTCAAAGTATTATGGCTATACGTGATCAAAATGGTAAAATAAATGGGGTGTTGGTTTATCGTAGATCAAAAAGTTAGCGGGATTTTGGTGCGGTAAACAAATTCGATTGATTTAATAACTACACAAGATTAGTTTTAAGAGTATGATTTCAAAGATATGAAAAATTAAGTTTATATCGCGATGAAAGATATGAAAAATATTCGGGTAGTGAGTTATTGGGATATTTTTGAGGTTATAAGGTCACACCGCAAGTGCGTATATGTAACCGAAAATCAAATAAAATATCCGCCATTACGAAGGATAATCAGCATAAAAATTCAAAGCGCCTGAGTGTGACCGAGCGGAAGGAACGCGAGAAAAGCGGAAAGGTAAAAAATGAGACGTCACGTATGGAATATATTATACCACGCATGGTCATTTTATTATGCATATGGTTTTAGAGTCGAGTCATAGATTCTGATGGGTGACTGCTTTAAGAAATAACTTTTATAAGTCTGATTGAAAGCAATGTTTATGTATTCTACATATATACATAAACTGAAAAGGGATATTCTACAAATGTTGTTTAAATTAACAGTTTATCTGCAGAAGTTGCGATATTGCAACGCTTACGAAGCCAGATCACTCACTGTGGAACAAGATTTGAATTTAACTTCATAACATATGACGTAATTTTTAAACCTTTTAAAGTTATTTAGTATAGTTAAGCCATTGTTCAAAATACATTTAATATTTATATTAAATAGACCATTGTTTTGGCAGAAACACTATAATATTTCAACACTATTAACTGTAAAAATATAAAACGCTGTTTCTGGTATCATTATTTTTTTTTTTTCGCGACAGCTTTTTCGTCAACCGATGTTGACATCATCAGGTGTTACAATAAAAAAATATTATAACACCTGAAGATGTCAACATCGGTTGGTGATACTAAAATAATGGTGATACCATAACAGCGTTTTATATTTTAACTGTTAATTTATCTTTTTTAACTTCTTACAAAAATCGTATACGTAAAAAGTATATCGTAAAACGTATTTTAAAAATTTTCTGTATACTGAAGTTTTACATAAAACGTTAATTTCATGAAATTATAACAAAATAATGGAAAATAAATCCAAGTCCATCAGTTTGTATTCGACTCGTTTTCTTTTTTGTAGATAAATCCACACATTTAAGTTATTCATACAAGACGTCAACACATTATTTTAATGAACTATTTTTCTAGGGTAACATATTATGGTTCAATCTTTGCTAAGTCATTTCCAAAACCGGAATAAACTTATTTAAAATAAATTTTTAATTGTTACGCCTTCGTCTCTATTGAGATACAATTAAAAATTTGAATTAACCACCCACAGGTGAAAATCCAGGATTCGTATACAGATATAAGTATACATTTCACAAATATTTGTAATTATTCTGGTCAATTCTTTGGCGTATAAGATAGGAGTGATACTCCAGGCGACTTCTAAAAAACAGTGCGCTAGGAGGCGGTAGCCTCTTCGCATTGTGTTAATAAAGTAGTTTGCTAAATGCTAAACAATCATTCTCCATAGATGGCGTTAGTGGGTGGATTGTATAGATTAATCTTAAAAAATTAATAAGTACAATCAAATCTACATAGATGGCTAACTGGAACTGACACGTGAAGATAGGTATGGATTTGGAGTATATATACAACTTCCAAAAATGTATCATGCATGATCATAATAACAATGGTGGAATGGGGAATGTTGTAATTACATAAAGCGTGCGCTTAACCCAACCAATGACAGGTCATAAGTCCTGTAAACACCTTGATCATCCATATTCAGTTTCCAGTTTGCGTCTTCGTCTCTATTGAGATACAATTAAAAATTTGAATTAACCACCCACAGGTGAAAATCCAGGATTCGTATACAGATATAAGTATACATTTCACAAATATTTATTTAAAATAGATTTATATTTTCATTTGACTACGAGATTGCAAGTCACGATTTTTCATTAACCAGGTAACAGAAGAAGTAAAAAAATATGAATGTTATTACTTATAAATATTTTTCACAAACAAAGTAATTTTACGAAGTTATGGGAAAATAATCATATCGAATGTTTATTACTACTGCACAAAATGGAGGACAAATATAATTAACAAAAACAAATCAGAATCCCGCGATTCCTAACGATTATCTGGGGTTTGTTACTCTTACTTATTGCTGGTTGTATGTATCATACGAAATTACAAAGTAACATCGTGTAAGCGAAATTGAAAAGCGAAAGTAGATATTCGGGTTTGTAGAGATGTATTTTTTATTATGAAACATGTTTAATTTGTACATTGTTTTTACTCGAAATTCACAAAGTTTCTGTTAAAAAAACGATTTCAATTAACATGATTATCTCGTATTTCACATAGACTTATAAAAGAAAGATATTCTCTGTTGCGAAATAACACATAAAGTAAAAGAATGTATCTCATTTTTATAACCATTTAGAAATATGTCATTCTCAATAAATATATTTAAACTTCTAGAAAACGGACGTTTTCATTTGTATTAATTATTTAATACGGAGTTTTACACCATTGTTCAAGAAAAAATAAACTTGTAGAAATGCAATGACCCTCTATTAGCATGCTATAAAGAAAGAAATTTAAAAAATTTGATAGCTAACTGCTGAATGTTTTACTTCAAAACTTGCATGGATTTATATTTATAATTTACGTATTTATTCGGAATCTAAACTATAAGTGCATTGAATTGAAATAATGAAAATACATATTTAAAAAAAAATTAAGATGAATATTTAGTTAAAATCCACTGATATCTGTGTCTTCGACCGGTTTCGGCAGCTCGCTGCCATTTTCTGGTCTGCTGACGAAAAGCGAGATGCCGAAACCGGTCGAAGACACAAACGTCAGTGGATTTTAACTAAATATACATCTTAAACAGATTTAAAAAAATATATGTATTATTATTATTATTATTTTCAATGAACTTCTACCATGAAATTTCAAATAACATTTTTTTTGTATTGACTTAAAAAAGTGGGTGGTAGTAATACAAACTCCTTTGAATGGTAGCAAACACCCTCTATTTTGAAAGAAATGTTAAAATGTATTACGGACCACAGATAAAAAAAATTACCAAAGATACCAACTCGTAAGGAAAATTCTCAACACGAGATAAGCTTAACATGTTGATTAAGCAAAGAATTTCCCTGTTTACCTTTATATGTAGATGAATTCAAATTTGTGAGAAAAAAAACTCGTGATTCTGTATCAAGGTCTTCTTAAATCGTGAATGAAATATCGTAACAAGTGTATAGAAGCCCACACTTTAAACTCAACAACAATGAAGGCGTTTTTATGATCTTCCCAGATATTACCAATACATTTTATAGAGGATAACTCAATTATGCAAATTTTGCGTAGGTTTGCAATAAGCTCCCTGGAATAATAATTACGTTGAAATTTGTTGCGCCATACTTTAATACACGTACAGGTTTATGTTTTTAGTGGAAACTAAAATACTAACTGTTCAATTTGAAACGCTATTAAAATATCACAGTTTATTTATTACATTTCTATAGAATTGATAGTAAGACAAGATGATGTCAACATCGGATGGCGAAACAGCTGCCACGTACTGAATTTTAATTCAATTGTGTGTTTTCTAGACGTTTTATTATATTTTACGGGAATTTTTTGCTTGGGCACCATCATGTGTTGATGTAGATTATCACGGTTTATTTTATTCTCAAAAGAGGAAAAAAATAATTTATAAAAAATCATCATTATGGAATCCCACCATATTAACGCCTATATTTAAAAAAATGTATAATTATAACTAATCTTCAAAATAAATAGACTTATTTGTTTTTTTCCCTTTTTATATACTTTGTACTATAAAAAAAGAAAACTACAGTACAACACTAACTTTAAAAAAAATCTAATTAAATATCAGACATGTTTCGGACAACCCGGCCCTTCCTCAGTGTAATCAAAAACTGACAAAAATGATTTTTTTTTTGACAAAACTGATCATATTTATAAACAATTTTATAATATTTTAAATATATTTATAATATCACTTAGGAAGGACCAGGTTGTCCGAAACATGTCTGATATTTAATATATATTTTTTAAAGTCAGTGTTGTATATACAAAGTACGAGTATATAAAAAAGAAAAAGACAAATAAAACATCTTCAACATAAAGTATGGCGAACATTGAATAAATATAAACTGATTAACTAACTAACTAACTAACCATCACGCCGTTTCCTCGAAAAGGTAGACAGAAAGAATGAACTGCAACACTTTAATCGATGCTGCACTCCATTCTTCTCTTTTCGCCAACGCGAGAGACGCGGTGTGATGGGCTGCGAACCTCATCGCCACCAATAGGCATCTCCCGCGCACACTTCAATCATTCAACGTCTACATAATAAATCTAAAACAAATTATTTAAAATACAATGATATAAAATAAAATAACATATAAAAATAATTTAACACATAATGTTATTTTAGATGGTGCACTTATCGTCAGCTGGACGATCCGGACATTTGTGTTTATTTAATTTTTTATTCCACTGTTTTCATTTTAATTAGGCACTTAAAACAATCCAACACCAGCAAAAACTTGAAAATTTGATTGAAGAATTTATTCAAATTGTCATTGGAACAAATGAAAAATTTATTTTGACACCTGTCAAAATTATTTTTATAAACGAAAAAACTTGTATTAATTTAACATCAGAAGAGTGAAAACGTATTTTGTGTCACAAATAACTATCACAAAGTGCGGCAACAATCAAATTGACCAAAACAATTCACTTATACAAGAAATATCTCCAAATTGACAGGAGCACCACATGAATCAAACCATTTGAACTGATTGACATAAACTGATTACATTTCACCTATTCGTGAATTAATAAGCCCTATATCAACATACATAAAAATTAAAATTAATGTATATAATAATTTTACATAAAATGACAATATATATATAATTTTATTAATCTTTTCAGTTGTAAACCCCTGGCGTTAATGGGTATTGCACGGTTTTGTCGCCCACAATAATTATAGCCGAGGAGGATCTTCGCAATACAACCGATACCGTAACATCTCTATATTGTGAGTACTACGAGCTAGCAACGACCTAGGAGAGTGCACCGCTCTTGGAAAAAACCCACACCCACGTGACACGCGACTTTTCCGATTTGATAAATTCTTATAAACAGTTAGGAATTTATGTCCGATTCCATAGTGATGTATGGGCGGCGATTTTGTGATTCATGTAGCATCCGAAGTGATTAATATGGCACATGTGATCGTTTTGGACAGCAGTTTTTTTTAAGAAAGTTCAAAGAGGCACATTAATTTTTAGTGTCAGATAAAATCGATTTGGAGTAAATTTTATTGATGATTTATGCCTGTACGCATGAAGATATCTGGAATTGATTGGTTATCCATGGTATATATGGACATTTTCGCAATGCATTTGATTTATCGGCGTTTGTAAGTTTATTAATATAATTATGAACCTCATTTCGGAAAACTAAAATCGTGCTCTTAAAATCTGACCACATCGCTGAGACTCGGCCGATATTTAAAAATCTACAATTGACATTTAAAAATGTTTCACGTTCGATTCGCGACTTAATTTTGAACGATACTATTCTAGCTGAAATAAGGCTTATTAAAATAACTGAAAATTAACATTGTTTAATCAAATCAAATCAAATCAAATCAAATCAAATCAGTTTATTTCATCAACAGACATTACAAAATTTATTTTTAAGGCATCTATTGAGAACAGGTAAAATAATATATTATATATAGTATACTACCAGAAACGCATAAGAGATGGTTCAACATTAGGAAGACAGGATACTCTCCAGAATTAAGAGTATTTGCCTTCTGAACGTACTTTCACCAACATGAAAGACGTCGATCTCCGAGGAGACCGCGTTCAGCAGACTAATTGCTCTTCCCACCGGTGTCACCAGAGGCAGATTGGTTCTGGCAGCCGGTAGGTAAAACAATCTGTGCTGTCGCTGTCGGAGATATCTATCGGGGACAAAAAGCCGAACACCCTCCAGTACGGCTGAGTTCTCGAAGTATCCCCTAATTAATCTAAAGAAATGGGTAATTAGATGTCCATCTCTTCGAAGCTGTAGAGAATTGGTTCCGAGCATTCCCAAAAGAAATGCCGTGGGATAGAGCCAAGGATAGCTACCATACTCCCTCATGTAGAGATACCTCAGAAATTTTTTCTGAACCCTCTCCAGCATAATGGAATATCTCGCCTCGTGAGGACTCCATATCACAGAACCACTTTCGAGTCTGCTCCGAACCAATGCGTTGTATAGGACTCTGAGCACATTGGGATCCCTGAAAACTGTGTGAAAAAAACTAATGAATCCGCAACAGTTATGGCAAATATACTCGTAGAAGAAATTCGCTGATTTTTGTATGAATTAAAAATAGTCACATGTCATCGCCGGGAATCGAACCCTGAACCTTCGATGTGGCAGTCATAGCTTTTGACACTCTGCCATTAAAATAATAATAATAATAATATGATAACTTTTAAAGCGCCGTTTTTGTGATGTAATCACCTCAAGGGCGCATTAAGACGTGTTTTAAATCTAAAAATCTAAATGTGACCGCTTAAAAAGCGATCGGTTAAAAAGTATAGTAGAACAAAGTATAAATATTTAAATTGGGTATGAAATATGATAAAAGGTGGGTTTTCAATTTGGATATATGCATCTAAGGTGTGAAGGGAGATTGTTCTAAGCTGATGGACCGGCTACCGCGAACGCTTGATCCCCGAAATTTGTGCTGGGGCAACGCTTCGGCTCAACTAATCTTCCTATTGCTGAGGAGTTCGCCGAGCGAAGTGTGGATTTCCTTGAATTTAGGCTGTCCGTTATACAGAGTTCAGATATATAACTATATAACTATGGCAAATATACTCGTAGACGAAATTCGCTGATTTTTGTATGAATTAAAAATAGTCACACTGTCATCGCCGGGAATCAAACCCTGGACCTCCGATGTGGTAGTCATAGCTTTTGCCACTTTGCCATGAGTGTAGTCTTATATTAAATGTGGCCTAGGGTCTATTCACGCTTGCTTAATTCATATATACATATAAATAAACATCGTTCCAGCACAGACGAGAACGAAACTAAAGAAACGGCGCATCCGTTTCGGTGTGTGACGGGCCTTTCATATTCTCAGTATTAGTATTAACCTTTTACTGTGGAGAAATTTAGATATTTTTTTGAATGTGTCGAATTTCGTCTAAAAAAATCCGTTATCTTACAAAGGCCCTGAAAGCTGTCAATAAGAACAATCATCTCCAGGGTTCGAGGGATTAGGGAAGGGATATGAATGAATCTGTAAGACAACTCCGCACGTGTTAGCGAAGGAACTAAGCTCCAGTGGGCGGGAATAAACGGGCATGTAGGAATCCGCGGCAGACGGCTCGGCGCTGGGCGGGCGGGGTTGGGCGGGGATCGATAGACACCGCCTCCGGCCAGGACCGGGTCTGTTGGCCGCGGGATCCAACGGTAATGCCCGCAAGCAGACGGGTTTATGCGTAAGGATTAAATTAGCGATCCTTAACTTAGAGATTTGTCATTTTATCCCCCTGGGAAACTACGCGAAAGAAAGGATTTATTATCTCATAATATCATTCAAGTGCTCGTATTTTAGGTGTTATGAATAATAAGTGACAATCAAAGATAAAACAACAGGTTTTGCTTTACGTAATCAACAACAACAAACCATCACGCCGTTTCCTTAAAGGGTAAACAGAGAAAAATAAACGCCACACTACTATATCCTGACACAATTTTCTAGATTCCTCCACATTTATACAGCGAGTCATAAATCTCTTTTTTTATTAAATTTTTTACATTTTTGATTAACTTGGAGCAAGTAACCGAATTTACGTATCTGGGAGAAAGTTTACAAGAGACGGAAAAATGGAGAAAGACATCGAAAGAAGGGTTGGTGCTGGGAATAAAATAAATGGCGCACTCAAAGTCATTACTGCAAATAGAAATATATCCACAGAAGCAAAGATATAGGTACACAATGGAATTCTAGTGCCAACCCTCATGTATGGAAGTGAAGCTTGGAGCTGGCAAAAGAAGAATGAAAGCAGGATAAACGCCGTAGAAATGAGATCACTAAGAAGAATGTGCGGAAAACGTTGTATGATAGAATACCGAACGATGATATAAGAAAGAAATGTAAGGCAGATGACTGCATCATGGACAAAATTAAAAAAGGATCAATGAGATGGTTTGGACATATGGAACGAATGGATGAGAGTAGAATGGTTAAAAAGTTGTACACAAGCAGCGTAAGTGGAAAAAGAAGCCGAGGACGACCGAGGAAAGCATGGCATGACCAAATTAATCAATAACTAAAAGGCGGTCACATTCGAAGTCGGAATAATCGACGTGCGTGCATGGAACGATTTATGAATGTAGAGGAAGCCCGAAAGGTATGCCAGGAGCATTGTGGCGATCCATCCTCTCTGCCTACCCCTCCGGGGAAATGGCGTGATGGTTAGTTAGTTGGTTAGTTAGTTTTGATTAACTTGCGGCATTGATACCACGGAATTCCACAATTGATATTTTTAAGATATTAACCCTTACAACTCTGTGGGCCAGACATTGTGGCCCACAGAGTTCTAGTTGCCAGCTCTGTGGGCCACACGTAGTGGCCGAGCGCGGGTATAAGTTTACTCGACGATTTCTCTAGTATGCAAATTTTTTTTTTTATTTTTTTTTTGCCACAAATACACTAAAACAACATAAGATTCTGGATATACTAACATTTCTTCGTTTAAATTTACCATTAAATGGATATACTCGTTAAAAAAAATATGCATCATTTTAGCTGATTAAACGTTTGTCATACAGTAATGTTTTTTGGGACGGTCTGTCGCTACCCTGCATTTATGAGGGTTTCTGCAAGGCCACACCCACTTGTTGTGACTATTTTTTATAGTTTTGTGGAATTATTATATTTCTTAATTTTGCGATATTGAAAGTAATAGAAAAAGCAATGTACATATTTCTAAATAACTACCTAACCACCATGCAGAACCAAACTAGCTTATTTCTTGTCTTGAATATAATTTCCCAGGCATTTTAACTAAAATGTCATATATTAATGTTGTCAATTAAAATTTCTTCGTAGAAGTTCATTGTAAATACGAAAACACAATAATGTGTGATATATAATTTTTCTTATATTGTATATTTAGTTAACATAAATCCACAGTTCTCAATCCAATATGTTTTACGAAAACGTATTTCAAATAAATACACAATGTGCTGGGTAACCAACATTCTTTATTTAAATTGCCGGAAAGTTCGATTTTTTCTTGGAATTAATTATCCACCATTTTAGCTGATAGAATAAATATCATATTTTATTATTATTGGCACAGTCAGAATCAACACAATATGCTGGGTAAACCAACATTCTTTATTTAAATTGCCGGTTAGTTAATTTTTTTATTAATATTATTGGGACAGTTAGTTGTTGTCCTGCACTTGTGACGGTTCTCCGAGGCTACTTCTACATTTTGCGACTATATATTTTTTCTTTTGATTATCTTACTTAATTTTGAGATATTTCTCTCAGTAGTTGACAATAATAGAAATAGTAATTTTCTTATTTATAATTATTGTGAACTAACTGCAATGGAAAACAACGAAAATTTTACTTCAAAGTTCAGTAATAATAACGAATGTGATTTTATCGATAACAGAGATGATGAGGACCTTTTTACATTTGATTATGTTAATTGCAATGACAGCGATAAAAGTGATAGTTTTTTTGTGGACATGGACGTCGGTGATAATTCAAGTGTTACCGATAGTGGAAGTGATATTATACCGACCAAAAAAGGAGATTTATATATTTTAGCGAAGACAGTGATGATGAAAATATTGAAGAACTGATTCCGCAACAACCTTCAACATCCATCAATCCTACGTCAGTAGGATTTTCTAATTCAGAAAAAGTTAGCATTGAATGTCTAGTAATACATCAGAAGGACAAATAAAATGTTCTATTGGAAATAGAACAGTTGGACCGAATACCCCCACAAACTGTTCGGAGCCTATCGATTACTTTACGCTATTTTTTTACAAATATACTCATTAGTAAAATCGTCGATGAAACAATTAAATTTGCAAATGCCAAAATAAGAAAAAAATAACGCTAGAAAAAGTTCCTCGGTCGTCCTCGGCTTTTTTTCCTACTCACGCTGCTTGTGTACAACTTTTTAACCATTCTACTCTCATCCATTCGTTCCATATGTCCAAACCATATCAGGGATCCTTTTTTAATTGTATTCATGATGCAGTCATCTGCCTTACATTTGTTTCCGGTTAGTTAATTTTTTTATTAATATTATGGGGACAGTAAGTTGTTGTCCTACACTTGTGACAAGACTCAATTTTTTAAATACCGTGTAGAATGTTTGCAAAGCATATTACCTATTTTATGACTTGTGGGCTGTTCTTGCTTTTGTTTCCTGACCGAGGGACGAATTTGTCAATGAACTAACCAATGCAAAACAATAAATGACATGGCTCTAGCCAATTAAATGTTTACAATTCCAGGTAGTCGTTAGTTAGCCGAGACCCTTTAGACGAAGGCGTTAATTTGTTGCTACACTGTACAAGATAATTAGAAAGCAACTTCTTCAAGAATTTACATCTAAATATTAGTATATATTACCTATATAGTACACAATTATTGATATGCAATATAATAAATTATCAAAATAAAATATATTGAAGAGCCACTAATTATTTTCTGTTACTTTACGTGTGATTTAGCAAGCATATTTTGAGAAATTTACCAAAAATTTAATGGTCATACTAATTATCGAATAGAGTGTCCCAAAAATAGCAGACCAATTTTATTATTTTTAATTAAAAATATACGTTTTGTTTTCCATTAAATCGTATACTTAATCCAAGCACGTGGAAGTTTATCACTTGTTTAACTAATTTTAATTTTTTATTTTATAAATACGTAAAAAAAAAAAATTCAGAGTAGCTGGTCAGTCATGAGAAAAAATGGCCAGAGTGCAAAAGGTTAAGGTTTTTGTACTGCTTCGAGCTACCATTAACAAATGCCTACAGTAAATATTATACACATACCATCCGGAAAACGGTGTTTATGTCGTTCACCTGATGATAAATGTGAATTAACGCAAAAGTGAAAATTACAGTGTTCTAGTTCATAAAACAAATATAATTATAGCGCTTTGTTTCAACGACACACTTTTATATTATCACATTTACACATTCACTGGTAAGTAATCGTTCTGATGAAGATACGTAATGTATTGAAACTGGTCGGGAATAAAAAGTGGTTGAAACAGAAAATTTTATATATAAAACACAGAAACGTCGGTCGTATGACAATAAATTAATATAAATAATAAATAAATAAAATAGTTAAACAATAGTTAAAGAGAGAGAAGGTCTACACTTACATTCTAATATACTCTTCTAACCTCAAATTTTAAAAAGCGTACACGCACTCAAGTCGAATATTTTAATTTCTGACGAGACAATTATCATTGAAAAAACAATTGTATTTTTTTTAGCTATCCTTGATTTCATATTCTATTTGCACCATTCTGACATGATACAATACGCTCCTTAAAAGTATTCATTAATTAATTTCTTCTTGAAAGAAAAACAAATGTTTCCCTTTATACCCAACCTGTTATACTTTTCTATAGATAAGCACTTGAATAAAATATAATTCTTGCTCAATAGAATATCAAGGAGAATCTCTTCAACTGTGAAAAATACGAAGGGCTTGTAGGTACATTACTCGAGAAGTTCTTGAAGTATTCCGAATATCTAAATACAAGAGTAAATACGATCCTTTGTGGAGAAGATAAAATTTTAAATAAAAGTCAACTCAAGTTGGATAACGTGGGATCACTCAGAAAAATGAGTTAAAAGACGACGTGTGATAGAATTCTGAAATACAAGTAAATAAAATAAAAGATATGCAAAAGTAACAACATCTTATCAAAAAATCTCTAATGTGGTTTTAACAAAAGAAACGAAATATGAAGAATCGATATTATTCATTTATCAAAATGTATGCCTTACAATTAAAAATAAAATATGAAAACATTTATTAGTTTTTACACCACTTTATTTTGTTACAAATAACCGGTTTCGCTTCTGCCGGAGCTTCGTCAGGGTCAGCACCGTCAGCTGACGAAGCTCCGGTTGGTTGGAACAAAATAAAATGTTGTAATAAGTAATAAAAGTGTATTTATATTATTTTAAATAATGCTACAATACAAATTAAATGCTTCATACGAAAGATTACTTATATTTTTATTTGTCACAACAAACTAACAACATTTATATTTGATATAGTCGTGCCCAATCTTCACAGATTTCGTGGTCCATTCCCATTAATGTAACTTTATTAATTCTTTCTATGTATCCAATCGATCCGCTTTGTGCTATATAATGTTCTTACATCGCAGTTCTATCGTATAATAATTAACAACACAATTAGTCTTAGGAGTTTTAATTCTGCTGTATAGAATTTTTTCCACCCTACTCTTGCCTCGCTTAAATATATTTTTATTCAAATGGTAAAAACATTACGAAAATTCTTGTTGAGAAGTATTCGTTAATTTAAAAAGGCAGAGTTTGCAATAATCGTACATAGTCGAAATGCAAAGTTACTGAGAGAGACCTAATTCATGGCGTTACAAGGGGAAAACAACGAACCAGAATGGGAAAAACTTTGCACGGAAAAAATAAATTAATCCACTTGGCTAATAAACGTAATTTCATTTCGTGCAATATAATTTTCCGCGGGATTAACTAACCCCCGCTCAGTGGAAAACTTTACGGTATTCGGAGTGGATCCATTGCCCTTGGAATATTAAAAGATTCACATATTACCATGGAAGCAACACGTGTCTTCCTACAATACATAATGCACACAATTCTCTTTGTTTTCCTGACAAAAACCAACCCTAGGATGATGATAACAGGCATCATACGATAGACATGTTATACTATTAAAAATGTATTGTTATGTAAATTTCTTGCGATCGATTTTATTTCTCTGTGCGCGTGGGAGAAATAAGAACATAATGTGTTTCAACATTATTCACTCGTGCTTGAGCAATCGTGAAAAATCGACATCAAGTTATAAACTTGAAAATATTCGTTTAACCTTTTAAGTTGGGGTAGAATGGTGGAATGATATTTTCTTTGTGTATGTTTTTCCATTAAGAGCACTCTAACTTTGAAATTAAATAAAACAACCTATCTATGAGATATTGCCGCAATTTTCATTTTATTTTAAAGGACATTCAATAACATTATGTATGGAATATAATTTTGGAAAAATGGCCGCCGTGGCTTCGCTGCAGGTGGTGTATCCTGGTGGAAAATGGTTTTTCAATAGGACTCGTACTTTGACAACGTATAGCGATCATTTTGGTAAAGCGATAGCTGTCAATTTGACAATTATACTTATTTAGTCTTCAGTATGAAACGCTACACGCTTCAACAACGCGTTGAAATTGTTAAAATTTATTATCAAAATCAGTGCTCTGTTCTCCAATTTATGGCATTCATGGCCGTCCTACATAGTCCACAATACGTCGTTTTATGCATAAATTTGAGACCCTTGTGGCTTAAACTGGGTGATATGGTTACCGAGAATATAAGTTTCCAACAGGACGGCACTACATAGTACACAGCGCATGCCACGATGGGCATTCTGCACGGGTGTTTAAAAATGGAGCGTCCCTATTGAAAGACCCTATATATAGGATA
Source organism: Lepidostoma basale (assembly GCA_022606425.2). Lineage (NCBI taxonomy): Eukaryota > Metazoa > Arthropoda > Insecta > Trichoptera > Lepidostomatidae > Lepidostoma > Lepidostoma basale. Next base: position 505,766 of record JAHDVF020000896.1, on the reverse strand, counting down.
TGTTTGTACATAAATAAAATATAATTAAACACTTCAATTAGTAGGCATAAACCACTTTATTAAGTAGGTAGCGCCAACCGGTTTCACTCTGTAGCGAGCTTCCTCAGGTCTATACACAAACTTGTTTGTAACTAAAATAATTTTATGTTGTCAAATGAACTTTTTATTAATTTTACATTTGAATGTATATTAGTGATTTTCTGGCGTGAGATAGTATAAAATAAAGATAATTAATCCTTTAATATTCAATGAGTTTTATTATATTATATTTGAGATGAAATGACACGTTTCGCCCTTCTAAAGCAGCCTTAGAGGGGCGAAACATGTCATTCCATCTAAAATATAATAAAACTCATAGAAGACAGACGTTTTCATTCATATTAATTATTTAATATGGGTTTTACATTATTGTTCAAGAAACCATAAATAAAGAAATAATCCAATACATTTTTATTCATAAATTTGTGATAAGATTTATTAACATTATTGATAAAGCATACCTTGCATAAAATAAGTTAATGTTTTGATAGATAAAATAAAAGTGATACCATGTGATCGATGATTGAAAATAATAAGAAAAAAATTATTATATATAAATAAAAATAACTTTGTATTTAACCACGGTAGGGTTATTATATTGATGCCAACTAGTTTCGCTTGGACCCAAGTTGTTATACTGCCCTAATGAAGCTTGGGTCCAAGCGAAACTAGTTGGCATCAATATAACCCTACCGTGGTTAAATACAAATTTGTTTTTTTTATATAATTTTTTTAAATGTCTAACCACAAAGTGAGTGCTTTATATGAAGAATTAATTATAAGAAAGTTTGGAATTAAGCTTGAATTTATTTGTATAGGATATGGATCAACTCCCCCGCTCACAACAATGGAAACATATTTTATTGTAAGCTCGTAAAGCGATGTCACAAACAAATCAATTTCATAACAAGCGAAATTTTTAATACGCCGCATGAAAAGCTTTCAAAGTTTTAGCCGAGCGCTCGCTCGCCGTAATTCAATATAAAAATTTCATCAGGCATTCAGCGCCACGCAGAATTACATAGAGATATTTCAAAGCGTGCGTTCATTATCGCTAATACAATTATTATGAGGGTCTGAGATTTAATTAAAGCAGCAGTATAGAGAATCAGGGCCGAACTACAGTAATCAACTTGTCGAAAGAAATTATATCCAACGCCCCCACCCCAACAAAAAAAGGAATTTAAAATTTACACTTTTCTCTATGTAGGTATGTATTTAATCCTACTATGAATAAAAATTATTTAAATTATAAATTATTTGAATAAGTATTATCCCCATGTTAATTTTTTTGCAGGTGTAAGCTTACTTTATTCAACAGAATTTATAAATCAAAGCTTCTAAAGAAAGTGTCAAAGGGTATCAGTGTGCATAGCTCGTGAATGAGCTTATTTTTCTATTTTTCTATTAAATGCCCACTCGAACTTCTGAGGCGCCCCCCAAATGCTAAAAATTTAAAAACGCCCGCCTGACCTCCAAAACGCCCACAAAGGGGCGCCGGCGCCCCGATTAAGAATCACTGCATTTAATTATTTATTTTTACCGTATTCCCTAGTTTCAATACAGGGGTTGCTTTGCAAAAAAGAGTACAACATTTTTCTGATTCTTGGGGTGGCACTTGGGCCTTTAATATGGTAGTTACCCGTTGTTTTCCACATTTGTATACAGCAGATTATTTGAACCCAATTACTGTATACAACTTTTTAGTTATTGATTCTCATGCGTGTGATAGGTAGCTAATCTATCGCTATTTTATCGTCACTTGAATTCTATACCAAACTTAAGACAGTGTGAGAATCACACTGTCAACGTCTGGTTTAAGAGTCCAAAAAGAATCCAGTATAAACTTTGCTGGACAGTCTTCAAAGTGCTATGTGGAATGGCTTCAAATAATATCGCACCGTGAGTGTAAAACCGACGTAAGTGCAAATATACATTTTGGAGATATGGGAGTTTAAAGATTTCATATAAAACCGTTTTTTTTTAATAAGCCAATGATTTTCGGTTTATATGTATATTACTATAAACCGAAAATCATTGGTTTATTAAAAAAAAAAACGTTTTTCCAAGCAATATGAAATCTTTGAACTCCCATATCCCCAAACTGTATATTTGCACTTACGTCGGTTTTACACTCACGGTGCGATATATCCGAACTCTGTAGGTATAACGGACTGCCTAAATACAAGGAAATCTACACTTCGCTCGGCGAACTCCTCGGCAACAGGAAGATTAGTTGAGCCAAAGCGTTGCCCTAGTACGGGGATCGTAATTTCGGGGATCGAGTGTTTGCGGTAGCCGGTCCATCAGCTTGGAACAATCTTCCTTCACACTTCAGATGCATAAATGATCCGACAGACTTCAGATCTACGCTAAAAACCCATCATTTTCATATTTCATACCCAATTTAAATCCTGCATATTTTATTATATTATACTTCCTGATCGATCGCGAATATCAATCAGATGCAGCGTTCACATTTAGATTTGAAACACGTCTTAATGCGCCCTTGAGGTGATTACATCACAAAAACGGTGCTTTAAAAGTTTGCATATTATTATTATAATTATTAATCGACAGTGGAACTGGCAAAAGAAGGATGAAAGTAGAATAAATGCAGTAGAAATGAGATCTCCAAGACGAATGTGTGGCAAATCTGTATATGATAGAGTGACAAATGCAAGTATAAGAAGTGAATGTGGTGCGAATGAAAGTGTTATGAACAAAATAAGGAAAGGGTCATTGAGATGGTTTGGACACATGGATAGAATGAGTGAAGACAGAATGGTAAAGAAGGTATATGTAAACGGCGTGAATGGAGCTAGAAATAGAGGAAGGCCGAGGAAAACGTGGCACGATCAAATTAATCAAATATTGAATGTCGGTCACGTGAGGAGTCGGAGAAATCGACGTGCGCGCATGACAAGGAGTATGAATGTAGAGGAAGCGAGAGAAGTACGTCAGTACAGAACAGTGTGGCGTTCCATTCTTTCTGCCTACCCCTCCGGGGAGACGGCGTGATGGTTAGTTAGTTAGTTCTTAATCGACAGTCATAGCTGTTGCCACTCTGCCACGATGGAAATGGGGAAAATAGTACATTTGTCGACTGTGAATTTGATTTGTCTGTTTTAAGAAATTGCGGCTTATTTTTAGACGCGCCCGGGTTGTTACATAATTTATAACGTATGTGTAACCGGACCTGTACGGGATGATGAAAACATGGGACCCAAGACGATTTACGATCTCCGTTTTCACAGCAGAGACACGTCCCGAGTCCCAACAAAGAGAATCATATTTCCGTGTCCACACACAGCCGCACTACTCCGAGGAACAATGTTTAATCTAATGTCTCGGGGGTAAACAGCGGCATCCCCGGGGTGGTATAATTTTTACAGAACTTCGCACAAGAGCGAGGTGAGATATTTTAAATTAAATTACGAAGTAAATTTTACGGACCGGAGTGAAAATAAAGTGAAATTGGAGACAGTAATGTTAAAGTCTACTTTTCATGATTAAAACTGATTATATATATAATGCACAGGTGACGGTTATTTCACCAGAAATTCAACTAAAATATGATACAAAGATACTATTAGATAATCCCTTGTTTTGGGCATTCTGATATTTCAACATTATTTTATTTTTAAATTTGAAACTGTTATTAATACGAATCAAAAAATATACTAATAGTTTGTCGTGACAGCTGTTTCGCCAACCATTAGGTGTAACAAACAACTGGGTTGTTTATAACACCTGATGATGCCAACATAGGTTGGCGAACATGTCGTGACAAACTATTAAAATAAATTGTGATACGCACAAATAAGTGTTTCAAATCTAATGAACCATCACGCCGTCTACCCGAAGTAGTAGGCAGAAAGAATTGCACACTCTTTCTGCCATACTTCTCTGGTTTCCTCAACATTCAAACGTCGCACGTCGATTCCTTAGACTCCTCACGTGGCCGACATTGGGTTGGTTTCATTGTGACACGTTTCAAGCTCCGTTCACGTCGTTTACATTAGGTTTCTTTACCATTCTATCATTATTCATTCTTTCCAAGTGTTCAAACAATCTAAACGACCCTCTCATTATTTTGTTGATAACACTTTCATTCGCACCGCATTCACTTCTTATATTTGCACTTGTCATTCTATCGTATCCAAAAAATCACACATTCGACTAAGAGATCTCATTTCTACTGCATTAATTATACTTTCATCCTTCTTTTACCAGTTCTATGCTTCGCTTCCATGCATAAGGGTCGGCACAAGAACACCATTGTGTACTGCCATCTTAGGTTTTTTGAAGAGGCAAATTTAAACATTAAATAAGTTAATATTTGAAACAAATAAGTAAATTACCAAAAATGGGAGATTTATTTGCGTTTCGTGTTTACTGGAAAATTGCTCAGTTCTAACTGATGCGAGATAAAATGGGTGGTATTTATTATAAAACAAACATATTATTATGATTGCACGTTACATAAGCGGCTGTTGACAGAGAAAACAAGTGTGTTTACAATATGAACAAACTAACCTAACAAAATAAACATAAATTAACCCCGAGTTACGCAAGATACGTTATCGAATCGTTAGTGAAGTCGTGCCACGCAACGTGCCATCGGGAAAAACAGGGCTCACATAAAAATGAACAGCACTCAGCGTTATCGCCACTACGTACGCATGTAGTGAGTTCCGCCCTTAGCATTAGCGGGCGAGAAGAGCCGGGATTGACAGCGGGTTAAGAAAAAAGCAAAGGGAACGAGATATTAGAAAAGAAGGTGGGAACATTTATCGCGTCTCTAGAAATTGATTGATTGCCAACTGAGTGAGACTCGCCCCCGCTCGGTACAAGTCCTCGGCCCAACTTGACGCGACGGATCTTCGCGTTTGGAACTTGTTATTTTAAATTTATAAGACTTAAGTTTTATCTTTTATAACGAGGAAGTACTGCAGCGAATGAAGAAAGAAAAAGAAATTGTCAAAACCATAAAGCGCAGGAAACTGAAATACTTCGGGCACATTATGAGTAAAGAAAATACAAAGTGCTGCAACGATTATGCAAAGTTAAATTAAAGTGTAGCAGAAAACAAAGTGTCGTTAGAAGAAAATCTTGGCTATTAAACCATTGAATGATTTAATTTCAGCACAACATTACTCACATTTATAACGAGAACCGTGAGAGCCGGTCGCCTAGCATGGATTGGGCACGTATGCCGAGCAGAAGAGACTAGAGCAATTAAGACCCTGTACGCGTCTAGACCGACTGAAGTAAGACCTCTAGGAAGGCCTAGACAGCGCCTAATAAACAATGTTCTGGCTGACCTGGCTAGGTTGGGCGAATCGGATTGCTAGGAGCAAAAGGCGCAGGATCGAGGAGCTTGGCGAAAAATCATCAAGGAGGCTAAAACTCTTCAAGAGTTGTACGGCCATAGGAAGCAAGTAACAACATTACTGTTTAGAGCTGCTGCATCAATAGTAGAGAGGAATAATAAGAATAATTTTAATTTCAAAACACTGTTATTCTAAGTATAATTTTTTTTTAATTATATTTTTTTGCTATTGTCGCCAGAGCTGTTACTCTAATTTTTATTGGTATCATCAGGTGAACTGACCCAACTTGTGAATTTATTTTGTTATTCTATTTTCTTACCTATTTTTTTAAAATTAAACACATGTCTTAGGGCGTCCTTGAGGTGGTTAGAATATTATTATTATTATTACTTAAAAAATCAGCGACAGCTGTCAGTTGTTTGTAACACCTGATAATGCCAAAATAGATTGGCGAAACAGCTCTCGCGATAGTAAAAGGCAGTATGCAAGGAATGTTAGTTTTATTTATACATGTTCAATGCATTAATTAATTCATCTTCTTAATTTGAGGTTTTTAGTTTTGAATGTAGCTACGTTAAGTATACCACGAATAAGTTTAACAAAGTATGACTGACTAATAATTTATTATAATTGAATAATCGTGAAAGTGAATTACAAAGCATAAAACGATTGTTAATACTTCCTTAAAATATTCATGAAATTTAAGGACTAAATATATTCATTTCTAATAAATTATATTTCGCTCGATATTCTCTTTTACGGGCACTTAAATGCGATCGTATAAATGAAACAATTAATCCTTTGGGAAAACCGTTTGGTTTTATCAAAATGTTAAATACGCCAAAACAATAAATCATACATCCTTTTGCCATAAATTAACGAAACTTCACACAGAGACACAAAAGTTATTTCGCGCCTAATATGTGAAAGGAAAATGGTTAACGTTTGCAAAGTTTGAAGCTTTTAATGTTATTCCGAAAAGCAAAACCGAATCCCGCAAATAATTAATGAAAGTGGTCTAGATAAATTAAGGAACCATATTTCATAATCGTTGTCATCAGTTTCTAGACTATCTTGCGGACTAAGGGGTAAATAATTGCGTAATTTGGGGTACAGCCTTCGACTCAACCGCCAATTAAATTATTGATACATAATGGCTGCCGTAATACGTGGTAGGCGGGAAATTCAACTAGAGACGAAGTTTAGTAAATGGAAAACAAAGTTATTAGAAGGGTGATGAATGAAAAACTGAAAGAACTAAACTAGACAATAGTTAGTTTCTAGCGTGATAACACGTCGTTAAATATACGAAATACGAGAGAATCTTTTTTTTATCACGCATCATTGAAGCATATCCCTTGGCAACAATTAAAAGGTTTTTCTATATAAGAATCAGAATTGAATTATTATCAATTCCTGGATGGATGGGGGTGGTGGCGTGCTTTGGAAGAGGCTTACATTCAGCAGTGGATGACATACGGCTGATGATGACGAATTCTTTTGTCGTATTACGACTTGATAGCTGCGGTGGAGTCTACGCCAAAATCCCAAAAAACATATAAATTGAAGGAAGATCCTCGGGGTGTTACTATGATATAACTATAATGGCGTCCCTAGAAACGGCATAGCCTTCTACTAAAATGGAAAGAGGAAGAGGATATATTAGGCCATATTTAAAATCATCCTCCCGATACATGTACAGTACACTAACTATTTTCCGGGGTCGGGTTAACCGGGAAGCGGATTATATGGGAGACTTGAGCCATTAATTTTTTTTTTTTATAAAAACAAAAATATTTTTCAATAGTACTTATAATGCAAACAAAAACTCAAATCCGTCACAATGACATTGGGCGTTTAGTTCACATTTGCGCCATCGCCAACATACGTTTGTGGCTCTATAGCCGTGTCATAAAGTTTGGAGTTTGCAATAAAGCACCCGCAGCGTAGTTCATACTCATGAAACATTGTCGTTAATTTAATTTTACTGTGAAAAAGTGTCCATAATGATGGATAAACGCAAAAAAGTCGCACTTTCAATTGAACGAAACCTCGAAATAATTCAAAAGCTCCGTCAAAGTAAGTAAACATCGCTTTTCCTGAAAGACAATACTTCAAAAATATTTTGAATTATAAATACTTGAACGCAATTCAAGTAGAACCATTTGGGCTGTTGTGCGCACAAAGGGACTGTACATACTAGTTCAAAAGACCTCCCTGATCCGGAGCCTAATAAAGAAATGACAAAAGATACGCATGTTGCGGAACTTCTAAGAAGGGGAACCAATCGCAGAAATTATTATTTCAGCGTCTTTCGTTATTCATGCGCGGGCCCGACTTGCTCGCACGGGAGCCATTTTGTCCTCTCTGGAAATAATCAAGTTCTAGAATTCGTACATATTATATCGTAAATAGTTCCGATATCCAATAAACTTCTAAAAATTCGATAAACAGCCTAAATGGGCATAATTTTAACATATCATGAATGTTACATCACCTCGAGATTGTTGGTCGAACTTCTGAATTAGCGTGTGAGACTTACCTGAAACAAAAGAAAATATTCATTAATATTTATTAAGTTTAAAAAAATACATAATTTATATGAATGAAAACGTCTGTTTTCTAGAAGTTTTATTGTATTTTATTGGGAATGATATGTTTCGCCGCCAAATGCATGTAATTCCATTGAAATACAATAAAACTTCTAGAAAACATACGTGATCATTCGTATTAATAACTTAAGATGGAGTTTTACCCCATTGTCCAAGAAACAATTAATTCATAATTAATATGAATGAAAACGTCTGTTTTCTAGAAGTTTTACGAGGATGACATGTTTCGCCTATCTAAGACACTATCAAATGCATGTAATTTCCTTAAAATAGAATAAAAACTTCTAGAAAACAGACATGATCATTCGTATTAATTATTTAAGAGGGAGTTTTACACCATTGTTCAAGAAACAATTCATTCATAATTAATATGAATGAAAACGTCTGTTTTGGAAAATAATGAAGATGTTTCGATATGCTAAGTTAAGTCAAAGCACGACGAAACATGTCATTCCTTTAAAATAAAATAAAAACTTATATGAAACTAATGTTAATATTAATGGTTTAATTTAAAGTTTTACATCATTGTAAAAGAAACTCTAAATGCATATATTTTAATAGTATACATATTTTTTAATACTAAATGTTATTTTTTTTTAAATACTAATGTTAAAGTTTTCTGAAAGATATTTAATATTTTTAGCTATTGCTTCTATAGCCTTGCTACATAGCTTAAATAAATAATTTACATTACATTTAATACGGACATTTAATAAACATTTATAATAATAAAAAGGATCCCCCAGATGGTGCAGACATATGGAACGAATGGATGAGGGTAGAATGGTTAAAAAGTTGTACACAAGCAGCGTGAGTGGGAAAAGAAGCCGAGGACGACCGAGGAAAACATGGCATGACCAAATTAATCAATTACTAAAAGGCGGCCACATTCGAAGTCGGAATAATCGACGTGCGTGCATGGTACGATGTATGAATGTAGAGGAAGCCCGAGAGGTATGCCAGGACAGGCCAGTGTGGCGATCCATCCTCTCTGCCTACCCCTCCGGGGAAATGGCGTGATAGTTAGTTAGTTAGTTAGTTTTTTTAATACGGAGTTTTACATATTTGTTCAAGCAAAAACACATTATTATTTTCAAAACATTTTTGTACAAAGAAACCACCACAATTTATATAGTTTTCCGTGTGTATTGATAGTAATAACAGTAAAGTAAGAGGCAGACAATAGAGCGAAAGCATATAAAGAGCGTGTTTTTACACTTTACAAATTAAATTCAAAGCTTGCACATAATCCCCTAAGTACATCTTCTCCTTTGTGCGCTGCAATGATACGAACAAAAGCAAATCTTAATGAGTACGAGTAGAAGCACTCCAACGATTTTCCATACTTTTCCTTTATGCACTCCCTTGCGCCAGCGGCCTACACTGCAAACTCTAAGCATTCCTTGGATGCATGAACACACATATTAGGATATACCTGTTCGTTAAGAACACCGATATAAACAGCGTTTCGTAATTATGCTGTAGCACTAGAGGCCAAATTCCTTTAACTCGGGTTAAATGTATTTACCATCTATTAAGTGGGTAAGTTCCCAGATTATCACAGGAGAGCAGTAATCCCGTTTAATAACATTGACTCAACGTATAATGTAAAATAAACTTTAGTGCAACTTCTGGTGATACTGTGAGTTCATATAATAGAATGAACAAGGCATGCATCACGTTTCAAACGTTTACAAATTGTAATTATGGTAAATGCTAAATTTGACAGATAACAATTTTTCCATCTTCTATGTTTGCCATACTTTGTGTTGTAGATGCTTTATTTCTTTATTTCTTTTTTATATACTTTGTATATACAACACTTACATTAAAAAAATTAAAATTACATAGACATGTATCGGACAACCAGTCCTTCTTCTTCTTCAGAAATACACATTTTTTTGTTTCAATCCTAGGGATTGCTTTGCTTGTTCACGGAATGCCACTTTTAAATGTTTTTTTAAATGTTGTAGTTTCCCGTTGCTTTCCACGTGTTTGTATCCGGGTTATTTAAACCCGATTACTGTATACAATATTTTGGCTATTAATTCATGTGATAGGTCATGTCATGTGATAGGTTGCTAACATATTGGCATTTTTATTAACACTTGAGTTTTTCCAGAATAAAGACAGTGTGATTTTTTTTGGCAGCCAACTCTATGATCTTCAAAGGAAGAAGTTATAGACAAACTTCTAGTCCCGCGGCACCAAGGAGCTTCAAGCTTTTGGCAACGTGGGATCGGCGCGCGGCGGCGTGGAACAGGCTACCTTAAAATATCCGCTATCAAGACAACAAAGGATTATTCAGAAGCTCTCTTAAAACTTTCCTTTTTATGAGAGGCTTTCTGGGCGTAGAGCGCTCTTGAAGTGAATCGCTCACAAAAATGGGGCTACAAAAGTCATTATTATCATCATCGACGGGAATCGAATCCGGAAAGCAGTCATACCTGTTGCCACTCTGCCACGAGAGCCATTTATGTACAAATCATGGTAAAAATATATTTTTAAATATGCTATGTATCAGAAGGCATATTCGGCTGTATATATTTAAATTTACATAACTAATTAACTAACCATCACGCCGTGTCCCCGAAGGGGTAGGCAGAAAGAATGGATTGCCACACTTTTCTTTCCTGACATTTCTCTCGCTTCCTCAACATTCATACATCGTGTCATGCACGCGCGTCGATTTCTCTGACTCCTCACATGGCCGACATTCAATATTTGATTTATTTGATCGTGCCACGTTTTCCTCGGTCTTCCTCTATTTCTGGTTCAATTTACATCGTTAACATATTTTTTTTTACCATTCTTTCTTCATTCATTCTTTCCATATGTCCAAACCATCTTAATGATCCTTTCATTATTTTGTTCATAACACCATCATTCGCATCGCATTCACTTCTTATATTTTCATACACAGAGTATCACACATTCGTCTTAGAGATCTCATTTTTACTGCATTTATTTTACTTTCATCCTTCTTTTGCCAGTTCCATGCTTCGCTTCCATAAATAAATTTACATATAGCTACATATTCCGCATGGTTCATGTGGTGTTGCTCGATTAGTGAACAATTTCCATAAGAACATATATTAACTCTCAACTAGGTGACCAGTTCGTGCCGTACCCTTCCCAGGATAGCGGTTGCTTAATTGATGCATCAACCGTGTGAAACGTTAGAATGCAAGAGGACCGGTTGCCTGGCAACGGGAGAATTTCCTGGGGATGGAAGTTGGCGGGATGCCAAGGGGGAGCCGCCCTCCGCGCCTCTGCACCCCCGCAACCCCCGAACCGCCCACCCCGGTTACACAATGCCGGCTGAGACTCCGCACGGCTGATATGCCACACTCTCACGCAGGTGCACGCGAATGTTTACGATCATATTTTACGAATGTCTCGGCAGAAAATCGCGTAGGAAAATATTTAACAACCTGACGCTTAACTCTTAATTTCATGATTTTTAAAATTTTAACAAAAATATATATTTTTAGTTAACTATTGCAAAATATTAGAAAAGATGCTGATATTATAAAGGAATGTAGAGCGAAAGAAGGTATTATGAACAAAATTATGAAAGGATCGCTGCGTTGGTTCGGTAATATGGAGCGCATGGGTGAAGAATGAGTGGTTAAAAAGTATACGTTAACGATGTAAAAGGAGTACGGAGTCGAGGTAGACCGAAAAAAACATGGTATGACCGAATTAATCATATTTTAATGGTAGAAGTCAGAAGAATCGACGTGCGTGTATGACTCGCTGTATAAATGTGGAGGAATCTAGAGAGGTATGTCAGGAGAGTGTAGTGTGCGGTTCATTCTCTGCCCATTCATTCCCCCGCGGGGAAACGGCGTGATGGTTTGTTGTTGTTGTTGTTGTATTGCAAAATAGAATATGGGAAAGTTTTTGAAAGGGAAGAGCAAATGACAGTTTGTAATATAAGTGTAAATGAAGAGAACTTGGAACAGGTGAGTGAATTTGTGTATTTGGGTAGCATGTTCACAGCGGATGGCCGAACGGACAGTGATATTGAAAGAAGGGTTGGTGCGGGTAACAAAGTGAATGGAGCTTTAAAAGTAGTTATTGGAAACAAGAATTTATCAATGAAAGCGAAAATGGCCGTTCACAATGGAGTTCGGGTTCCAACCCTTATGTATGGAAGCGAAGCATGGAACTGGCAGAAGAAAGATGAGAGCAGAATAAATGCGGTAGAGATGAGGTCCCTAAGACGTATGTGCGGTAGAACGATGTACGACAAAATCTCAAATGCTGATATTAGGAAAGAGTGTAGAGCGAAAGAAGGTATTATGAACAAAATTATGAAAGGTTCGCTTCGTTGGTTCGGACATATGGAGCGCATGGGTGAAGAAAGAATGGTTAAAAAGTATACGTTAACAATGTAAATGGAGTAAGGAGTCGAGGTAGACCGAGGAAAACATGGCATGACCAAATTAATCAAATATTAAAAGTTGGTCATGTCAGAAGCCGGAAGAATCGACGTGCGTGTATGACTCGATGTATGAATGTGGAGGAAGCTAAAGAGGTGTGCCAGGATAGAGTAGTGTGGGGGTCCATTCTCTCTGCCTACCCCTGCGGGGAAACGGCGTGATGGTTTGTTGTTGTTGTTGTTGAATATGGGAAATACGTACAAATAATTATATTATTAATAATTAAATAAAACGATGTTTTTTAACTACTTCCACTTTTGTCTTTATTTAGACAGCGACCGGTTTCGCCAGGCTCGCTGGCATCGACAGACTGGTCTGTCGACAGCGAGCCTGGCGAAACCGGTCGTTGCCCAAATGTTACACAAAAGTGGAAGTAGTTAAAAAACATCGTTTTATTTAATTATTATTTAAAATGAACTTCCATCAAGAGATTTCAGTAAAATCATTTAATTATATTATTATTATTATTTATGTTTTAAGTGCGCCGTTTTGTAAAATCAATTACTCCAAGAGACTAGAAAAAGACTGACCGAAAAGTGCAAATATTAGAAATTTGTTAAATTTAACGTCACTATCCTCATAATTAATACTAACATGGAGGCTATTCCACGCCAACGGGCACTTCTTTAAATACTTATTCAGTTTTACAAAAAAGCAAACAGAAAAATAATAAAGGAAAATGAGACACGATCAAATCAATCAAAAATTAAATGTCGGCCACGTAAAGTGTCGGAAAACTCGACGGGCGTGCATGACACGATGTATAAATGTTGAACCAGCAATATAAAAATGTCACGAAGAACATATGGTGGTCTATTCATTCACCCTACCCCTTCGGTTCGACGGTGTGATGGTTAGTTCGTTAGTTAGTTTTATAATAACATCGATAAAAATGTGTCTATAGCAAATTAACTAATAAGCTGAATTTAATAATATTTCTTAATATTACATTCAATAAATGATTAAACATGAAGTAAATACACACCAGGTAATGTAACTATGTTTAATTTATTTAAAAATAACCGTTTTTTTTAAACCCAAAATGTGTCCAGTAAACTGGGAGTAATCAAATCAGGTCAACAGTCAACCAAATTTCAAAATTGGCGCCGCTAGAGATGGCTTGTGTATATTTCAAGGCAGATGGGAATGTAGAGTGTAGCGTACCATAAGAAATTTAAATATTTTATCCACATATTAGCAGAATTTACGGTTTGTAGCATTGATACACCATGAAATGAAGTTAGGTCTGTGAAATTTATCCAAGATAAAGATTGTCTTCCAAATAAGGTTAATTTGTATAGCGCCGTTTTCGTAAATAACTTACCTCAAAGGCGCTTTGACAATGTTATTTAGTCGTGGGTGTTGTATTTGACATCAGGTATTGGTTGGTGTTGTAGGTGCACAATCCCAAAACAAACTATTTCATTAATGGTACATTTTCATGGCGAGTGGAAAAAGTGAGGTTAATTATTATTTTCCGTACAACAAATTAAAAACAAACTCAATTTTAGTAAGACTTGCCTGGAGCCTAACGTGCCGACGCCGCGTAATTAAATATTAACTCACCCGACGAAAGTTTCACTTACATCACTGAAATTTCGTCGTGACATTAATGAAGCCGGAGCAGCGCACGAGGTGAATTTGTCGCGGTCTTAATAATTAAATAAAACTCGTCGAGGGCTTGCACCGTGTACCCAACCTGTGCTATCGACAACAAGCTTTGCCCCGCTAGCATTTTAAAAAAATATACAGAAAATGACAAGGCCAGAAAGCACAGTTTTTGCTAAATAAACCTATCATAATTTCACGTAAAAAATTTACAACTTTATATTTTTTTTAAGGATTGATTTTATCTCAATAAAGACGAAGATGTGTATTGTTTTTTGGAAACAGAATATGGTGGTTGAGGCGTTTACAGGACTTATGACGTGACATTGGTTGGGTTAAGCGATCGCTTTTTGTTAACAACATTCCCCATTCCCTTCTTACGACCACCACGTCTCAAATTTTTTTTGGAAGTTGTATATATGCTACTATGTTGGACAACACTTCACATTTTTTACTTCAATCTACACTAGCGCCATCTATTAAGATCAGGTGTAAGCATTAAGCAGAAAATCTTTATGATGCAATGTTAAAGGCTACATTTGCTAGACAACGCCAGGAGAATACTAAATTTATTTTATTAACTTAAAATAGTACACATATACATAAACACATGCTCTAATAGAAAAAAATGACGATCAAAATCAAAAATCTACATGTCAAAAGGTTACAATTTAGTTATATACTCGTATTTACTCAATTCTACTCTAAATCTTCTCATATGCTTTCCTCCGGAACCTCCTCTTACACCTCATTACTGTATACATAAGAAAATTTTGATGCTTTCGAGATGTGGTGCTGGCGACGAGTGCTGCGTATACCCTGGACGACAAGAATAACAAACCAGTCAATCGTTGATCAGCTGGGTATCAAGGGAAGACTCTCGCGAATGTGCTCTCAGAGAGGGTTGAAATATTTTGGACACATAGCCCGGAGAAATCAGGACAACCTTGAAAAGCTCATCATCGTGGGTAAAGTAGAGTCAAGGCGACCAAAAGGACGACCACCGAGCCGCTGGAGACTGACGAGTGACAGGAGCGCATGACGTGCCATGGTCAATATTTTACAGCATGGACACGACCCTCAATCACGAGGAATACGACTGAGAAGAAGAAAGAAAAATTTGGGATTTCGTTTTTTTCTGAATGGAAACCTTAGTTTATTTTCCATTCTTGGCCTAAAATAATCTTCCTTTAGAATTTTTGGGAGGTGTAACCATTTACAATTTATGAATCAGACATAAAACATCTCAAATAAATATTTCTTAAAATATCATTATTATTAGCTCTTTCAGCATCACTTGGCATATCTGCAATATTCACTGGTGAAAAATCTGTGAAAAATATTAGAAATCTTTGAGATATGATGCTAGTTTGAAGATAACTAACTAGTTAATCAGTTAATTCTAATCATCACGATAGAGTTAGGAATGAAAGTGTTGAATTATAAAAAAAAGTATTGCTAAGAATCTACAGGGATGTAAAAGAGAAGAGGCGTGAAAATAGAGAGCTTAACGGTGTAAAGGAAACCATCCCTCACGATAAAGAAGAAAAGAAAAACAGACAGATGCTACTGTTAACTTTTCAGAACCGATTCACGTTTAGATTAACTTGATAAATTGAAGATTGGAGATGACGTAATGGTTTTTCACGGCGTGGCGCTATTCTTTGAAGGAATCTTCTGAGCAAAATAATTGAAAAAATACTTATCATCTAATGTCCCGAGCGATTCACAATGATAATACAGACAGAATAAAGTATAAACATTTTTAGAAAATAATACGCAGCTTCATCTAGATTGTACAATGAGCGGAATGGGATTGAGCGAAATGGAATTTTCGCTAAATCGCTTTGATGTATAATTGAATGTAGAAAGAAATTCCAAAAAACAATGATCCTATTAATCGAATTAAGGTGTAGGTGACTTTAGCGAATGCCGATTATAAATAGATTTTTTTGTCTTGTGTCCCAATATTCATTTGAGGACCTTATTCAAAAAGATCGTGATAAAAATGGGCAAATTCCGAAGGAGAAATGCTCGTTGGAATGCCCCTTGAAAATTTATTCCTTTACTCCATTAAAGTTCAAACGTAATAACTACAAGAGGACTCAAAGACACTCAAATAAGAGACTCAGTCTTGTATGAAACTCAACTCAATGACGTTCTCTCTATTTAATATTGCTATGCTTATATACTATATATAAAACTATTATTGATCTGTAGAAATTAATCTGTGCGAATGAGCTCGAGGAATTATTGCTATTGTAAATCAAATTCAAGAGACTTTAATAACGTTCCACAGATGAGAGATACCACTATTCAATTCACGTATCATTTGTATAATATAATATAGATCCGAGGTAATTTTTACGACCCGGTTTCACGTTTCGCTCCAATCCATTTGGCATTTATAAAGAGGTTTATATCTTATGACATTTCATTTTGGAAAACAGTTTTAAGGCAAAATCAAATCAAATCAAAACAAATCAGTTTATTTTCTCAAAAGATATTACAAACAATTTTTATAGTTTAAGACATCTATTGAGAGCAGGTAGAATATAACAAATATATAATACCAGGAACGCATGAGAGATGGTTCGACATTAGGAATACAAAATAATCTCCAAAGTCAAGAGTATTTGTCTTCTGAACGTACTTTCACGAATATGAAAGACATCGATCTCCGAAGCGATCATGTTCAGCAGTTTGATTACTCTCCCCATCGGCATCACCAGAGGCAGGTTGGTTCTGCATGCTGATCAACATATTTCATATGTTGATCAGCCTGGAACAATCTTCCAGCAGACCTCAAATGCATTGAGAATCCATCAGAATTTAGATCCAGACTCAAAACGCATATTTTCAAATTATCCTTTGACGTAAATGTTGTGTTACTGCATCAGGTGCAGCCCTATGAAAATATGATTATTTTATTTATTTATTCATAAAAATGACGCTATATGAATTATCCAATTAATTATTAATATTACTATTATTATATTGTTGTAGAAAAAAATGTCTATACATTAACTGAGTTTAGTTTATTTTAAATCCACTAATTTTATATTTCGTTAGTTGCATTCTGTATGACTGAGGGTCCTGTCCATCCCCTAAACTATCCACTATGGCTTACCATACGCTCCTGTCACCGGTCAGTTCTCCAGCTATTACTAGAGGCCAGTCGAAACAATGGCTCGGTAGCCGTCATTGTGATCGCTTTCCTTCTACTTTGCCCACTATTATGAAATGTTCAAAGTTGTTCTGACTTCTACGGGTTATGTGACTAATTATTTTAACACTTTCTAGGAGCACACCCCTCGAAGGTCTTGCTCTGATACCCACCTGATCGAGGATCTACTAATTCATTATTCTCTTCATCTAGGGTATGAGTTGCATTCGTCGCTATCACCACATCTCGAAAACATCAATTTTGGACCTCTACTGATCACTAAATATAAAAAAAAATAATCATAAAATTATCCCTAATTTGTTTTAATCTGTATATTTTTAATTTTCGCTGGAAATATAATAAACATTAAAACTGAATATCGGCATTTTAAAATCGCATCTTAAATATAAAAATCTCCAATTTTAAAACACATTTCTGAAATTAAATTATGATTAAGGTTGAAATGTTACTAACTCGGTGAAAATTGAGAGAATATGAAATTCGGTAATGGGAAAAGCGTCGATTTTCAAAATAATGCGAATATTTGATATTATCGAATTCCTGGTATAAATGATTTACCAGGAATATATCGAATTGCTAATTCAAATCTCATACTAAATGCAAAATAATTACATTTTGCCATGCGTAACCTCAAAATGAAACCGTCGAAGTGTATTTTAAAACAATTGTCTGCATAATTAATACGATTGAAAATGTTTGTTTCCTAAAAGCTTTATTAAATGTTATGGAAACGAAATATTTTGTCTTGCAAAGGCATTATCAAATCGTCGACCTACAAAAAAACACTAGGGGTTCGGCGATAAGGAGTCAATATTTGAGGTATTTGATTATTGAAATGTTTCATCAATATAAAAAATGTCAATCTCAAAAGCGATCATGTCAAAAAGTGGTAGCATGTAACTAACTAACTCAGTTAATAATTATAATTGTAATTGTAGCATGTAATTGGCCTTATTTTAATTATTCTAAATGTTTTTTTATATACATACTCGTATATGTTATTGATATCGCTGTATGTTACCCTTAATAAATAAAACAATAAAACAATGTTCAGCAGCTAGATTGCTTTTCCCAGTTCCTTCACCAGAACCATTTTGGTTAAACGTGGTTGTAGATAAAGCAGTATATACTACCGCTTTCGAAGATAGCCATCCGGAACATAAAGATGGCTTTTTTCCAATATGGCACAATTCTCTAAGAATACGTCTGAAAAAATGAGTAAGTGTGAACCCATCCCTTCTTATCTGCAAACTTATAGACCCCAGCATGCCCAAGAGGAATGCGATACGATAGAGCTACTGATAACTACGATTACCAAAATCCTTCACGTGAAGATGCCTCAGAAATCTTTCATTATTATGTGTAATATACTTTTTTTGTTTCTTAACCCCTATTATGCAGCTGGCTATATTTGCAGTAAAAAAATGCTATCATTTGCGGCTCATATATGAATGTGTCTTACAGATGATTTTCTTTTTTGAAAAGTGTAAAAAAAATAGTGTTTTAATTGATGATGTTTTTATGAATTCAAATAAAACACTGTTTTTTCCACTTTTTATTTATTTTCTTGGCATATTACGAAAGTTTTACACCTTCGTCATCGGGAGAAAGATATATGGTATTCTTCCGATAATTAAGGTGTAAGGTCTTCGAAACAACTCGAGAAAAATAAGCTCAAAAGTGGTAAAACAATGTTTTAATTCATAAATAAATTCGTTATTACATGAAATTCCACACAATTTCATATAATAACGAAATTTCAAAGAATTTCATATAATTTCATAAATATTAAATATGTCTTATAAACCTTTTTATTTTAATTCCTTACTACAAGAATTATTAAGACTATTTGTTTCTGGTGTAATTGTTGACAATCGCATTTCGGGACTTTTTTTTTACTGCAAATGATGCCAGCCGCACAATGGTTGTTAAAAACAAAATTTTTAATGTTTTATTGACTGTTAATTTTTTTTGAACGTCCTGTCTTGAAAGCCGTAACAATGTTTCTTCCTGAGCTAGGCGTGTAATCGTTTTCGAGTCCCGCTGCGATCCGATTTTTGTTAGTTTACCTTTAACGTAAGCGCTAAGCTTTACCACTCCGTCGGGATTAACTTTTCGCTTCATTTAGTTGCGAAAATCCTCGGGCATCAATAACGTTCAACAGTTTAATCCCCTATATCCAGGGCGTTAGGGGAGAAGGTTGAGCGTAGACAGTTAACTCGAACTGGGACAACTAAGAAGCCAGCCTGCAGTAAAAACATAAGAGCTGAATGTACTTGGAGGTGCTGTAATGTGGAACAGAGTACAATGGAGAAACAAGTGGAAATGTAATGCTTTAACTGATTCATTTCAACCTCGAATTAAATAACGCATAAATATTTCTTAACATACACATACAAGTTCAAGGTTTGATGTTTTATCTCGATGCATGGAAGCATATATAACTTATTATTATATTTACCTCGACAACGTTATTCGTGCAAAAAATGTTGGTTTATAAATTGTGATTAATATGTTTTAACAAAAAAAAATGACAAAAACAGAAATACATAGCATTAATATAAAATATTTATACATCAAATGAAATAGATGTTACACGTTTGTTTATGAATCAAAACTATTGTTTCATTTATAAGCTTATTAACTGAACTTTTACGAATGTATCATAAATTAGCAAAACATTATAAATTAAAGGAAAAGTTTCATCTTAATACTGATTTTCAATTTCAAAACATGACTCCGTAATTGAGTGAAAGTTTAGCTGTTTAAGAATAATGTACCATAGCTGACATTGTGTATTAAATATGGAATAGTTATTTTATTATATTACAACGAATTTTATGTAACATTTTGAATGTATACAAATACTGGATTTTACCCATTGCGGATAATTTTTTTTTATATAAGGATTAATTGTATCTCAATAGAGACGAATATGTAAATTGTTTTCTGGGAACAGAATATGGTGGCCGAGGCGCTTACAGGACTTATGACCTGTCATTGGTTGGGTTGAGCGATCGCTTCATGTTTAACAACATTCCCCATTTCGCCCTTCTTACGACCACCACGTCTAACAATTTTTTTCGGAAGATGTATATATGCTATAATGCTGCACCGCTCTTCACTTTTTTTAGTTCACTCAACACTAGCGTCATCTATTAATTTTATGTGTTTTGAAAATGGAGTGGTTATTACATTATAACGTATATTATGTGTGTTGAACATGGAGTGGTTATTACATTATAACATATTTTATGTGTATTGAACGGGGAGTAGATATTACATTATAATGTATTTAAATTAAAATATCTTCTGTAACATGCAATAATGTGGCGAGGAACTCAAACTACGTAACCTGATTCCGGAGAATGCATTTACATACACTTGAAGTAAAGGCAATATCCGAATATTGCTCCTTTAAGGCAAGGTGAAGGCATCGTGGAATTTCGTATTAAACATTCATCTACATTCGTGTGTGTATAACACATACGTACATTCCTTTGTCTTTTACTAATAATAAAAGTAATATCTTTGCTTCATTTGCATACAAAACCTCATTCTTAGAGCGCTTTATGAAGAAGTGCTTACTACGTGAATTCATCACGATAAGTCTGACACCTTTCTTTATAACTGAAATGTAATAATAAAACTGTATGTATCATCATGAATCAGTTTGAATTACGCGTTATTTTAAGCATTCAAATGAGTATAGATCGATATATTTCGGCCCTCGTATCACTCCCCTATTCACAAGCGCGAGCACTGGGGGAGCAGAAATTCAAAGGGGTGTGGCCTGGCGCTTTGCGAATGAAGCATAAATGACTGACCGACATTCTCCATACTCGATGAGTCAAGCTCTCTCTCGCCTCCTGTTACCCCGGTAACTGAAATCTATAGCGAGGGTGATAGATCGTGACGTAATGCACGAAATTATACTATGACCGCATTTTTGCGACGCAACCGCGCGCCAGATTTGGTACGCAAATGTGATGCGAGTGTATTTAAAATTTGGTTTTGATGAAAATCTGATAGACTGTGCATCCGCATTAATACAGTTTAATTACACCAAAACCAATGGACATTTATTAACTGCGTCATTCGCATAAAAACAGGGATTTAAGTTCATTAATTATGTCAAATTGATGCCAAACGGCAGAGACCAAACATTTTGTTTTGTATTCAGCTGATGGATTAATCCACGGATATATTAATTACAAACGATTAGTATAATGAAAGCATTAACCTCCCATTATTATGGCATCGTTAATCTTAATTCTATAGATTGAAATACTGTGTTTACAACTAAATACATTGTTTTTCGATGAGAACTCACATAAATGTGTGAAAAATTACGTCGATTTCTCCGACACTTCACCTCATTTAACATAATATTTGCTTGATTTGATCGTACCACGTTTTACTTGGCCATCCTCTATTTCTATCTCTGTTCACCTCGATAACATATACCAGCTTCACCATTCTTTCTTCTTTCCATATGTCCAAACCATCTTAACAACCATTTCATTATTTTGTTCATAACATTTTCATTCGCACCGCAATTACGAGTACTTCGTATATTTGCATTTGACACTCGTATCATATACAGATTTATCACACATTCGTCTTAGAGATTTAATTTCTACTTTCATCTTTAGTTTACCTGTTTCATGCTTAATTTTCAAACATAGGCACAAGAACAACATTGTGCACTGCCATCTTACATTTTTTGGTTTGGCTTTTGTTTTAATAAAAATAATAAATGAAAATAATATGCTAACTCTTCAAGCACCGCTGTAATCTAATTATGAACGCTGCATCTGATATTTGTGAAAGGTTAGAAAATAACATAAAACAAAAATTCATGTAGGGTTTTAATTTAGGATGACAACAACTTGCCATTTAGTATACCAAAGTGCTCTGTAATTACATATACTCGATCTGGAAATACTCAATTATTCCCATACCAGATGAACAATACCTATTTACAGCGTGTTGATCATATTAAGGATCTGGGTATCACGTTTGAGTCCAACTTCACATTTAAAATACATCTATCTAACATTATCATGCGAGCCAACAAAATGCTTGGTTTTGTTTTACGGAACGCAAGATCTTTTTCAAACACAACGGCGATCCGTCGATTGTATGAAGCGCTGGTTCGCAGTAACTTGGAGTACTGCTCTATCATTTGGGACCCCAGAGAAAGAACAGTCATCTTGGAGCTGGAAAGGATCCAGAAACGATTTTTAAGGTATTTATACCTCAGGGAGTATAACTGTTATCCTTTTATGTACCCCTCACTGTTTCTCTCAGGAGTGTTGGGTTTCAACACTCTTGAAGCTCGTAGAATGATCTTTCTGGGAAAGCATTTTTTTAAACTGTTATCCGGAGGTGTTTTCAATCCAGGAGTGCTGAGAGAGCTAAATCTGTACGTTCCCCATAGTTATAGCAGAGCAAGGGGGCATATATTATTTTATGCCCCAAATTGCCGCACAGAGGCCCTTCGAAGTTCTCCTGTATTGAAGGCGATTCGTCTCTTAAATGAGGTTGCAAAAGAGATAGACCTCTTTGGATGCAATTATGGCGAATTCGTAAATGCCCTTATGATAAAGGCAGCAAGCAGATAACTGGCTTTTCCTATTCACATGGTTCTATGTATATTTCCTTTGATATTCTTTTATTTCACCCTTTACATCGATTTGGCTTGCGCTGTAATGATGTAAGAGGTTTTTTCAACAAAATAATAATAATAATAATAATAATATATAAAACAGACGGCTTTTCAGTTTAGATCTGAAATCTGTCGGATCATTTGAAGGATAATTTGATGATTTAGTGCAGATAACAGCGTATAACATTTAACATAATCATTAAAGCATCACAAAGGTAACTAAGGACCGTGGAATACTTTATTTAAAAAAAAAATGAAAGCGTAGATGAAATTTCTTGAAGTTAGCCATGTATGAAGTTTAGATTTTCAACGTGCGTGCATGCCACGCTTGTACAAATGTACGTAGGGATAATGTTAATAAAAATAAATATTCATATGCATATATTATAAACTAATTGTATCGCATTGATTACCATACTAACAATAATAATAAAATATAATCAAATGATTTTACTGAAATCTCTTGATGGAAGTTCAGTTTAAATAATAATTAAATAAAACGATATTTTTTTAACTACATTCACTTTTGTCTTTATTTCGACAGCGACCGGTTTCGCCAGGCTTGCTGGCATCGACAGACTGGTGACACCATTGCAAATCGAGTCCTTTATATACATACAGATCAAGGGTGGTAAACATGATTTTATACAAAAATAATCTTCAAATATTTATGTTAAATTTACAGAATTTAAATATTGGTATTACAGGTATTCAAGAAGATTTATATTACTTCTTCTTATTCCAGACCTTAGCAGCTATATGGATGAGGAAAACCGAATAAGCCGATGCCAACCTTATGGACCAAGAACTATAACATATTATATTTTAGTTCAGTAATAATAAAAACAAAATGGCAACACATACTGACTACAAATCAACTGTCAACTCTCAAATTGACAGTCTGTAAAAACAATGTTGCCAGTTTAAAAACCAAACCTCTAAAAAAACACCTTATATATAAAGGACTCGGTTTGCAATAGTGTCACCAGTCTGTCGATGCCAGCGAGCCTGGCGAAACCGATCGCTGTCGAAATAAAGACAAAAGTGGAAGTAGTTAAAAAACATCGTTTTATTTATTTATTATTTAAATATTTTTAACAGTAATTCGTAATAATTAAAAATTTTTCGTTCAACGCGTTCAAGTGCTTAAGTTTTACTTAAAGTTGGCTATAAAATGAGCCAAGTTTGTTAAATTATAATACACCTTTCTCTAACTGTTCTAAAAAAAGTTCGGGCACTTCAAATTGAAAGTTGGAAATCGTGAAAATGGGATATTCAAATGATATTGCTTTAATTTACAATTTTTAAAGCTTTTTGTCTTATGAAACGAACACATTGAAATATTCTGTCAATATATTTTTTTTACGATAAAACCCAACCAACAATTGTCTTTTCCGCTGTCTATAATGAATACATGTAGATTTAGCGAGAGTGAGACGTAAAGGGTGATCTAGACAGTCACATGCAAATACGTTTGGAAGTGAAGTTATTGACGCTTTTTTATGAATTAATTGAATTTAAATTTAAAAAAAAAGATCATATTATTTACATGGTTATTTCAATATATAATTATTTCAGTTCATTCTATGGTATACATCATCGGTAAGAGATGTTTTTATTTTATGTATTATTTAAATTCATTTATTAAGAGTAACTTAAAGCAAGTCCAGTACTGTACATATATATATATATATATATATATATATATATATATATATATATATATATATATATATATATATATATATATATATATATATATATATATATATATATATATATGTATATATATATATATATATATATATATATATATATATATATATATATATATATATATATATATATATATATATATATATATATATATATATATATTATATATATATATATATATATATATATATATATATATATATATATATATATATATATATATATATATATATATATATATATATATATATATATATATATATATATATATATATATATATATATATATATATATATATATTTACATAAGAGCTCTTACCACATTAACATATTTTAAAATTATCTTTTTATTTTTACAGTAAAACAACAAAAAACAGTAGAAATGCAAAGGTTATTCCTAAAGGTCGTTCTTGTCCAAGACACATCACGTATTCCGTAATCCTATAAAGAAGATAAATGAAATTTAAACTCGCCAAATTTTATATATATATAAAAAAGTAATCAAATTCACAAAAGGATCAGCTCATTTTTATGCGCAAAACTTCGTTTTCTATCCATGAATAATGATGCTCTCTTACCAAGTGAAACCCAGCACCGGCGAAAGCCGAAGGACACGATGAATTTAAACTAAGAAATATTAATACACTGTTATTTTTAGATTCACAGAGTGTACTTAGTATTATTAAAAAGGTTAAACTTAAATATTTGCTACAGATTAAAAATTATAAAATTTATTTTAGCTGGAACGAATTCTAATTTTAAAACTGGTGTGGAAATTTTTTCATTTATTAAACGATTGCAATCTTATTCGAATTGTCAGTAGGGTCGCGGCGAGTCACATCTTGCTGGAGGGTGTGATTCTATAAAATGCTGCGAAATGCCCAATTGCATTCCACCGGCAACACTACTGACTAGTCCAACTCGTTAGCGTCCCTGTCGCGAACCCCGGGCAATGGGATCACACTCATAACCGTGTGATCACAGCAGATAACGAGAGGATGAAAGGCGAGCTTCTGGCGCCTCCAAACCAGATTCAACCAGCTAAGGGAAGGTAACCCCGACAGAAAAATTCACCAGAGAAGGCAACGGGAAACCACTCTGGTCACTTGAACAGTTTGGCCGTCCATCCTCACTTCCTACTCCTCAGGCGTGACGGTTAGTTAGTTGTGTATGAGATAAAAATAAGAAATGTGCTAGATGATTGCGTGTTTAAGAAACTTAACCTTTAACACGTGGCTCGATATAGAAGCGTTTCTTGCACCACAGAATGTTTTGCTAGACTCGACATTATGCAACGCAGTTTTTTTAAATTAAAAAAAATTAAAATTACAACACTACCCTGTGCCAATACGACTTTTTAAAATGAAACCCCTATGTATCTTCTGTTGGTAAATTATTGATTGGCAAAACAAATAAATAAAGAATGCGTTAGGATACGTATTTGGCTTAGAAATATGGTATATATAGAAATGTAAGTTTCTGCAGGATAAGAATTGTCGACGTGATGCACCGTGTTGCCAAACTTTAGAGGAAATGATCAGGACATGACGCAGACAGGAAACGTATAGATCACCCACAGTCTTTGGAGACTGTGGGAAGGAAAAAGAGGCATCGGTCGACCCCCAAAAAGATGGGCTGACTTCATAATTAAAGTAGAGGGAAGAAGATGATAAGAGTCGCAGAGGATAGAAGAAAATTGAGACTTTTTGAAGAAGTTCATATCCAGCAGTGGAGAAATGGTTAGAGAGAAGAAGAATCTGTAAATAAACTTCTTCTTCTACAAATCCCAGGAGCTTAAAATTCGCAGATCGTGCTTTTGGTATCGCATGACCTGCGGCGTGGAATAGACTGCCGTATCACATTCAAAATCCAGACATCAAAGGGGATTTCAAGTCGAGCAATTCTGAAGTGTGTCTCGCACGAAAATGGAGCTACAAAAATCATCACCCTTCGATGAAACCGCACGATGGTTAATTAGTAAACTAGACAGGACATATTCAACGGTTCCTGAATATACTTGCGTACAACAGACCAGAGAACTGCTACTCTAAACTCATCCGTGCCCAAATTGCCGGAAAGGTTAAATTAGTGCCAATTGAATAATTTGAGTGACGCTACTCGTATGAACTCCTAGTCATAAATTTAACGGATGCATTGACGCAATGCTTTACTGATTTGTCTCTAGCCACGACAAACAAAACATTATACAACAATAAATTTATCCTTTTATCTTTTTATTTTATTGTCCATATCTAATCTTAACTCAAGACAGAGAAAATTCCTTTACTATTGTTTTGAAAAAAAAGTATAAAATGAAGAGATTTGTTCGTTTTTATTTTACATTTTTTCAATATAATACAATATATATTTACACCTGAGGATGGACGATGTCACCTCCGAAACATGTTGTGATATATATTTTTACTCTACAAAAATATTTAAAAAATAAAAGAGCTTAAACAGTTTTATAAATTATATTCCAAATCGAATACCTTTAGTTGATTCCATAATTCAAACATTATTTACTACAGAAACTAGTACTGGAAGTATCGTCATAATTAATAATGTTATTAATTAATTCATAATTATTCCGTTTCATTGAAATTTTGGATTAGTTTATGAATTTACGACGCATAAATTATGAACGAACATAAATCTATTATGAAGCTAATGGTTAACGCACCTAAAGCACTTAGCATACTCTGGATTTTTGACATGAAATTTACTATGTAGTGGACTTGGTCGCTACTAAAAGCTCTAGTTAGCTTAGGTGTACAGTACCATCAGGTAAAAATGATTGGTGAATTATAACAGTCATAAATTAAAGTGATCGTATGAGAGAAAATAAGAATGTGTGACGACCAGTGTATCAGCGTAAATGGTGTGAAATATATCTGTTGAAGCAAAAATAACAATAATATATAATACAATTATTCCAATACCAACCCTTCCGTAGATAGGTAAAGTATGGTGCTGGCAGGAGGAGAGTAGAGGAAATTACATAGAAGAAGGATTATTACGCAATTGATATAAAATGCAATGCAAATGAAAGTGCGTGCAAATGAAAAAAAGTAATAAAAGGGTCTGCCAAGAGATCCGCCTAATGACCAAATAGCCCCTCATGACGAGGTTATTGACAACGAGCCCGTTACCTTACATGGATTGGCAACATATGCCGAGTCGGAGTAATCAGAGCAATCTAGACACAGCGAGTGTCAATACCGGCAGGGATAAGAGTTCTAGGAAGGACGAGAATTTAAATTATTCTGGCTGATATGACTAAGCTGGGCGAGGGACTGTTCATCAAACATCACCAAGTCTTACTCTTCCTAAAATGGGAGTAGATGAATGCTTCCTTATAAAATATATTAAGTAGGGTTATTTAGGCAGTTGGACATATCAAATGAATGAATAAACTAAAAATGCGGTGTAAACCCAAATATGTTTCTTGAGGTTAGTACACAAAAAAATACGACAAAGTCAAGCAAATACTAAAAGGTCAAATTGCATACACTATGCCTACTTTCTCGTTGAATACTGTATTATGGTTAGTATGTTAAGTAATCAAATCTTTTTTTTTTTTTGTTGCATTAGTCACAATGAACTTCTACAAAGAAATTTCATTTATCAACATTATTTCAACGTGGATAGTACATATATTATTTAAATACGAGTCAAAATTAATTATAGGTCTCTTACCTTATCTAAGATTTAAGGATTACTTAATTTTGTATTCAAATTCAGTGAGTTCCCGGAAAGATTAATTTGTTTTAACTCTAATCGAAAACCGTGAAAATCGCAGGTACTTCGTCTTGCTAAGGGAGCTCTTAAACTACGAGTATTTGACAATTTTCTTAGAAAACAGGTTAAAAGGAAAACGTTACAGAGGACACGAAAGCGTTCATCTAAACGGGATATCAATTGTTCTCGTTTTGATAAAGGTTACCTATTGAGCATCAAGACGAGATTCAACGGATTTATTAGTGCGCGCGCAAATAAAACGTCGTGGTTTTAATAATATATTCAAATACGTACATATTCACCATAGACTAAGTTTGGTTTAATGATAATTAAATAGTGAACAAATAGTTCGTCAATTGTGAAATGTTTAGAAGCGAAATTCACACGTACAAAGGGTTATTAAAATATGTCAGAACGGAAAAGGGGTCATATCGAAAGAGTAAAGTGTTATAACAACTATTTGATTTTTTTTAAAATATATTTATCATTATTTTGTGTTGCGGATTCATAATTGAAGACTACTTTAACTTTGTAGAACTACACTTTTAAAGTGTTGTTTTATAAAGTAAATAAAAAATTTCGGCTGTTTGACTCTTCAAATTCGTGGTATGACCAATAATTATAGTTTTCTGTACATGTTTTGTAACAAAGCAATTAGCGTATATTTTCTTTATTCATCCATTTCGTTTGTACGAAACTAAATATAATAATTATTAGTTTCTATTTTTTTATGATTAAATACAATGTTTTCCACAATTTAGTATTTTTTTTAATACATAAAAAATTGAATTCCAGGGTTTACGTCTTACATTTTTCAAATATTATTTATTGTTTCTAGAACAAAAATGTTAAACTCCCCGTTGAATAATTAATACGAACAAAAGCTTCATTTTTCTTGAAGTTATATTCTATTTTATCTCATTCAAATAAAATATAATAAAACTATTAGAAAACAGACGTTTTCATTCGTGTTAAATATCATGTTACTTTTTTTGTTTAAATGGCTGTTTTTACTTGAAAATTTTCATATATAAGAATAAGTATATTGTTATTAACAATTAGTGAAAATTCTTTTAATTAAATTATCTATTATTTCTTAAACAATGATGTAAAACTCCAATTAAATAATTAATATAAATGAAAACGTCTAAATATGAATGTAAATTAAAACATTTAAAAATGCCTTAGAAGGGAGAAACATGTCATTCAATATAAAATTTAATAAAGCTCCTAGAAACCAGACGCTTTTTTATTCATATTATTTATCTTTTTATACAAGTTTTAAAAAATCAATAATTCCAAATATTCTTAAATTGATGGATGATTTCAAAGTACGTAAAAAAGTACCATATTTTTAGAGCATTTAAAAAAGATTAATACAAATATTCTCATATTGATGGATGATCTTAATTCTTAAAGTACGTAATAAAGAACCATATTTTTTTACAGAATTTTAAAAAGATAAAACGCAAAAAGGCACTTCGTGTTCGGAATTACACCTATTTTCCTATTATATACCTGGAGTTTGCGCGAACAGACAAAACGTCGAATCCAATTACAGAGCTAACACTATTTATTTACTTGTAGCAACTCATTTCGACTCGTTTGTTCAATTCTACGTTTACCTAACCGCTGTGTCGTGGTAACCGAAAGCTTCGGCAAACATTATATAATTTACATGAAACGGGGCTAAGATAAATCCTCGGTGTAGCATCCGGCACAATCCTTAGTTACATAAATAAGTGAGTGCTCAACATTTGTGTCGAACTTTGTAACATACAATCTACAATGCTAATGTCCTCATACTAGGAACATGTTTATAAATTCATAGAAGTTTAAACAATTATTTATAAATGCGTTCCAAACCTTTAAAATATAAAGAGATATTGTGATTAAGAATACGTATGGTAAATGTAAGATATGCGTATAACGCGAGACAAAAAAAAACGAATTAACTATCAATGATGGAACAAAAAATAGACGGGAAACAGATTACACAATATCATGCCATATCAAATAGGGAATGTTGATTAATGAAACAATTTTTTATAATATTTTTTGTATCTGTATATCAAGTTTAAACTTGACTTTTTCATTTTACTCGAATTACCATCAGCTGTTCATTGCATCATTGGATCAGATTCATTCCGACAATTAACAATGCCGACATATTTTTTTAAAAATCAGTTTCAAACTATATAATTTACCTTACAACTCTTTCCATTGAGTGCAAACCAATAAATAAAAAATTTGCAATGAAAGAGTAAAAGAGATAAAGATAAAAATAAATTGAAACTTGAAACACAGTCATGTTAGAACAAGTCTCAGCAAATAAGGTTTATATACGCTTTCTAGAAACTCCCTTCATATTTTAAAGGAGGACGATACTTTGGCAATATTGAATGCACTCCAGCATTTCAAAATGGCATGAAAACTTGAATCATATCAGTCGTTAAAAAAAATAATAAAATAACTGAAAACTTTTTTCTTCTACAAAATAATAAATATTTCAAATTTTAAATTTGGAGATTAGAATATATTGTTCTAGCAATATACAACATCACAAACATGTCGCCACGCTCCTTCATTCCTCTCTCTTTCATCGTGCACTCCGTAATACACAAGATACCTAAACAATGATTCTTCATCTCAATGCACTTTTTATTATTATTTCTTTCCATTCCTCCGGCACTCCATTCCCCTCTGTTCGCCATTGTGGGAAATGCAGCATGATTTGTTGCGTGCCTCATCGCCACCTGTCGGCATAATGTACTAATGCCTCTTTTGTTAAAAGATGTTCATTATACCAATCTATCTTGTAAAGCTTTCTCTATATTTATTATATTTTTACTATATTTCTTTCGTACTCGAAAAATGCACTGAGGAAATAAATATAACAACACTCGAATAAATGGGGTTTTCGAATGTCTCCATAAGTCGTCCCACGAAGACGGCGCAGAGAGCGGTAACAAGCTTGGCCCTGCAGAGTACGGTTGACAATTACGAGTAGGTCAGAGTCGCGTTTCCAGTTTCCACTTCGCCAGAGAAATAAGGAAGTTGTACTCACTCTAGAGTAAGAATAAAACAAAATGGAGAGTTTCAAAGGAGCTGTCACTCTCGAGAGGCGGCGCGGCGGCTCGGGGCACCCGCCCGCCGCGCGGGGATTGAAAACTCATTTCAAGTGAAAACGCGGGAAAACAGAGATATGGCGGGAATTTGTCGGAAACGTTTTCCGAAGACCTACCAGAACGGCTGAAAGGCGATTCAAAGCATCTCGCTTCACTTTTATTCAATTCGTATTGCCAATATTAGGTTTCTTAATCAGGTTTCTATACGCGAATACATTTGATTCATATTTTTGTGTTTCTATTTTTTAGTTTCAAATCCTAGGGATTGGTTTGCAGCAATTCTATAACATCTTTTGCTGGTTCTTGGGATGTCTCTTGGGCCTTTGTTGTGATTGTTTCTCGTTGCTTTCCACATGATATGTTATTAGTACAAATAATAACCTGTATTTTTATTCAGTATATAAAGGCATGTTTCTATGAAAGCTACTGTGAATTGTAGAAAATGATCTTGATTTATAAGTATAGGTATATTTCAAAGACAATTGTTTCGATTTTGAAGAAAAAAAAATACGGTCAAGTGACCAATGATAGACACGTCAGGTGAAGTGATTGTTTCAGACTAAATAACCAATTAAATTAACTAACCATCACGCCATCTCTACAATGGTAGGCAGAAATAATGGACTGGTTCTATTCTTCTCTCGAATTCTCAACATTCATACATCGTGTCATGCACGCATTTCGATTTCCTCCTCACGTGGCAGATATTTAAATTTTGATTGAATCTATCGTGCCACCTTTTCCTCGGTCTTCTTGTATTTCTAGATTTGTTTACGTTTCTGAATAAGTTTCAAATAAAGTCTGCTTCTCATTAAAATTAAATTGATCTATTAATTGATAAATACATAGGTACGGTGGAAGATTAAGATGGAAGATAATACAAGCGAGACGGAAGATTTTATAAAGCACAATAAACAAGAAGATGAATTAATAATTCTTTAATGTAGCATACAGGCAGTATAAGCTGGTCCGTAAATGTGAATTAATTCAGAGTTCTCGGTAATAACTTTGCACGGATATTCCATGCAGCTTAATGTACACGAGAATGTTATTTTTTGTAATAAAGACTAATACCGGATCTTCTGAAAATATATTCAGCGCGTGTGCAAGATACACATAATATATTTCCAAGAGAGAGGAAACAGAACCCAGAATCCAGAACCGAGATATTAACACAGTTTATTATTTACATTATACCTCAACATGCAGACGAATCCGAGGCAGAAGCAATAATATTATTTGTAAATTTGAATATACAACTTCTGGAATCGGCTATCCGGTGATTGATAAAATAAAGCGACGGAATTAGAGTGTAAGTTTGATGTTAACGTCGTTATAAAGCAAATCGCATTATTGACAAGATTTCAAAGAAAGCGCCTCGACCAAAGTCATAATTACTTAAATTAAAGACACAAAGAGGCTTCGATGGACGTCAATCGATATTCGATGGGCCAATAATACCGGAATAAGTTTTCCCCAGCTTCCACGAAAGCTTGCGAGAACAATTCAAGAGGTTGGGCACGAGTGGAGTTTTTTTTATTCACGGAAAAAATATTTAGAAGTTTTCCATTTAAGAATTTGTATGTGTTGCTATTCATAATCTCGTGTATGGGAGGCTAAACGTTTTTCTACATCAATACATTTCATTTCCGCGGCTTTGAATGGGGGGCGCGAGGGGTGGAATATTGAATGGCGCCCTTGCGGCAGGGGGCGGTAGAAGCTCACACAATATGAGAGAGTAAATAATCCCGGCGTTTAGAATATTCCCGTGTAAAGGGAGAGTGCTCCCGTGTTTCGTTAATGTCTCTCTGAATTATTTATGCCCGCAAGTCCGAGCTGCCTGCTCGGGGAAGATCACCACTGATGTGTATGGATGGGTCAGTAACATTAAGTTTAGTACAAAGGTCGTCTAGAAATATTACATTACGTTTTTATTCCTCCTAACATGTTTATAGTGAAAGCTGATGCAGCTGAAATTTCCGTAGTTTGGTAATAAACTAAAATTTCTGAGAAAATCACAATGTTAAAAATTATGTATACAAAATTGTCAAAAACCAAATGTTTTATTTGAGACATTCTAGCACTACAATTTCGTATGACGTACTTCATTTGTAGAATAAAATAATAATTCACTTTTAATATTTGTATCTAAACCACTTTATTTGTTAACACCAACCGGTTTCGCTAGCCGGTTGGTGTTAACAATTAAAGTGGTTTAGATACAAATTATTATAAGTTCTTTGTACGAAAGTACTTAATTTGATGTGTGGCATTATTAAACATAATTGAAAACACTCTTAAATTTTGTTTTTAAAACACTTTTTTAAGAGCAAAATATTTAATTAGTTAATTGTAGTTTACGTTACCATAAGATGTGATCGATTGTATAATCCATGGACACTTACCTGAAACAAATAAAAACAATTAGTATAAAATATTTAATATTACATAGAATTTTATTGTTTTCGTTATATTTTATTAACTTCCTCTATAACTATTCGTTCATGATTTAACCATTTTTACTTTCATATGTAGCGTATATCCCATTTTAATACGTCGGATAAGTATATGAAAATTTACGCTCTCAGAATGCTTACTGAAGTAATATGATCGATGAAATACACATAAAGAATAAATTTTTATTTTTAATATCGATGTGTTTTGAATAAGAATACACTGAGAATAACCATGACTTGGCGGGGAGGGCGGAAAAGCCTTTAGCATGTACAATTTCATAAAACATTAAAATCTAGCACAAACCGAGAAGGCCCGGAATGATTCCCCCATATGAGCATATTAACCGTTACCCACATATTCACGTCACGTCCTGTTCTTTGAGACCATTACCTATACAAATGCGAGTAAGGAGGTTTTACGACTTATAAAATAAAATTGATAAATGGTTGAGCCTCCACTGAACGTCGATGTTAAATTGAACGCCGCCATGTTTAATTTGCCCGTTACAGTTTCGCCCAGCGAGGTGAGCATACGAGTATTTTTCTGTTAAGATATCAGAGCAGGGACCAACAAAAAATACACACGCATAAACCAACCACCATCTTTTCAGCAATAATTCCATCGGACACGTAAGAAGAATAGTTTCGAGAACTAATGTTCGTTTTCCAGAGTTAAATGTTTTCTGAATACAAGACAATTTATTTGAGAATATATTATAGATAATATAGATGTGTCTTCCGCATCGCAAGAGGAGACAAATTTCGAGAAAACAGATCACCCGATCTGATTGAAGAAGAAGAAGAGTTCAAAATTAGATGATTACGTAATTAATATGAATGAATACGCATGTTTCCTAGAAGTTTTGTTATACTCGTATTTTATAAACAATTAAAACACTTAAAAAGCCATTATAAAATACATTAGCAAGATGGAATATTTCATTCCAATGTTATTTAAATATTCCATAGAAAATAATGTTTACAATTTTTTAGAGCTGGTTGCTAACAGTAACAATTTTTTTTTAACAATCTTGTTTTGTTTTTACACCACTTGACTTTGTTTTATTGAACCACTTTATTTTGTTTCATTGAAGATTCAATAAAAGTAAGTAAAGTGTTTTTAATTATTTCTAATAATGCTACACCGCAAATTAAGTGCTCAATAAGATTCCGTTTAACTTATATGACTGTTAACATTCAGTTCGCAAAACTTTACTATTGTATTTTTAAACGAATTGTCTTGTATATTGCGTTCATGGAACTATGGAATAAAATTTGCCCTTGGGACTATTTCTTTTATATCTGATGGAAACATTGTTGGAAAGATGATATGGTGGTTGGTTTTTGTGAGTTCTCTAAAGGACAGGGGCTGAGATAGGATCATTGTTCGCTTTGTGGAAATTATAGCCAAAAAAAACATTACTTTTCGACTAATATTACTTTTTCTACGCTCCAGCAATAATAATAATATTAATAACATGCTAACTTTTAAAGCGCCCTCTTTGTGATGTAATCACTTCAAGGGCGCATTAAGACGTGTTTTAAATCCAAAAATCTAAATGTGAACTCTGAAAGAATATAAGAAAATATACCAATTTTAAATTGGGTATAAAATATGAAAAAGATGAGTTTTCAGCATTGATCTGAAACCTGTCGGATCATTTATGCATCTAAGGTGTGAAGGAAGATCGTTCCAAGCTGATGGACCGGCTACCCGCATAGGCTCGATCCCCGAAATTTGTACTAGATCAACGCTTAGGCTCAATTAATCTTCCTATTGTCGAGGAGTTCGCCGAACGAAGTGCGGATTTCCTTGTATTTAGGCTGTTCGTTATACAGAGTTCGGATATATAATTTGGTGCCATTCCACGTAGCGCTTTGAAGATTGTCCAGCAGAGTTTATACTGGATTCTTTCTGGAATTTTAAGCCAGTTAAGTTCTTTGAGATGTTGTGTTATATGGGAATTTTTGGAATGCCTTTAATGAGTCTTGCTGCTGCATTGAACGCCGATTGAAGTTTGTTTAATTGTTGTTTTGGAATGTTTGCATAAATTCCATTACAATGGTCAAGTCGTGACACAACGAAGGAACTTACAAGAGTTTTGATGGTGTCATGGGGAATACTCTAGGAAGAAACTAGCGCTAACCGTGTTATTAATTGTGGATTTTAAGGCTTTTCCGAGAAGCATACCTAAGTTTCAAAAAACTTTAGGGCATATAGGAACACAGCAAGATTTGAAATGTTTAATAATAAAGACAAACTTTTTAAGTTAACGATTACCCATTTATCTGACAACCTAAGTGCACGTCTTAGTCAAATAATTATGTAGTTAACATTGTGGAGGTTTCATCAGTGGCTAACCGTTCCTCCGAGAAGTCTATGGTTATACGAGTATTGACGACACCTGCGGCCATTCAATGTAAATATTACACCTACAGCGATACAATGCGCGGCATAAATAATGCGTACACCAATATTAAAACGATATACTAATGATTTTAACAAAATCACTGTAAACTGTTATGAAAGACCCTCTAATAATTTTTTAACAATTTAATTTAAAATATTAACAAATACGTGCTCCCATTCTAACTAATAAATGTAGTTAACTATATAATAATTAAATAAAACGATGTTTTTTAACTACTTCCACTTTTGTCTTTATTTAGACAGCGACCGGTTTCCAATCATTTGAGTAGTTAATTACGACTAATCAACATAACTGACATTAGTAGTTCGGTATATTTAATCAATTTGAGAGATTTAATTTAATTTTATGGAAATATTTACACTGAACGATGTGTCTATATATATTATACTAAAAATCATAGAAGTGAACATTACAGTATTATGATTAATTAATACGAATGAAAACGTAAGTTTTCTAGAAGTTTTATTATATTTTATGGGAATGACATATTTCGCTCTTCCAAGGTATTATCAAATGTGTAAATAAAACTGACGTTTTCATTCGTATTAATTATTTAATATGGAGTTTTTCATCATTGTTCAAGAAACAATAAATAAGTATTATGATTAATATTTAGTTAGAATTTTGTAATTATATTGTCTTAATACTTTAAGCTTAATAACAGCAAAAAAGATTTTGTTGATATAAAACCATTAGAGAAGAACTCATTGATATGGCATTTAAAAAAAAAAAAAAAATTATATAAAAATAACAAATGCAGATTATTTCATATTATGTCGTTAATGTTTCTAATGTACTAACTAACTAACTAACTAACTAACCATCACGCCATTTCCCCGGAGGGGTAGGCAGAGAGGATGGATCGCCACACTGGCCTGTCCTGGCACACCTCTCGGGCTTCCTCCACATTCATACATCGCACCATGCACGCACGTCGATTATTCCGACTTCGAATTTGGCCGCCTTTTAGTAATTGGTTAATTTGGTCATGCCATGTTTTCCTCGGTCGTCCTCGGCTTCTTTTCCCACTCACACTGCTTGTGTACAACTTTTTAACCATTCTACTCTCATCCATTCGTTCCATATGTCCGAACCATCTCAGGGATCCTTTCTTAATTTTATTCATGATGCAGTCATCTGTCTTACATTTCTTTCTTATTTCATCGTTCGGTATTCTATCATACAACGTTTTCCCGCACATTCTTCTTAGTGATCTCATTTCTACGGCGTTTATCCTGCTTTCATCCTTCTTTTGCCAGCTCCAAGCTTCACTTCCATACATGAGAGTTGGCACTAGAACTCCATTGTGTACTGCCATCTTTGCTTCTGTGGATATATTTCTATTTGCAGTAATAACTTTGAGTGCGCCATTTATTTTATTCCCAGCACCAACCCTCCTTTCGATGTCTTTCTCCATTTTTCCGTCTCTTGTAAACTCATACAATCTCAAAAAATGTACATACAATCAAATGCTCTATTATTGCGTAAAATACAATAATTTAAGAAAATAAACTACTTTTCGTAATTTTTATGTTGCCAACTGTACTCAGTGGTAAAGCGGTCAATATTTTCCTGCAGTAAACAGATTTCTGGTTTTTGTGCTGCTATGATCAATATTGAAGGTGTGTGGTTTATCTTTTCTTTATTTGTTTAAATAAATACAAGGTGTCGGTTAAGTCCTCAATGGTCTTGTTACCTGTAATCACATTATGAGGCGAGAAATACATTATTCATTTAGTTACAAACAAGGTGATCTATCGCATGTGTGTATATTACTGATGTAAATGAATTCAAATGTGACGAAAACTTTATAAGCGTGGGTTGTTAATAAAGAGTTATTCGATAAACTATATGAATTATTTATGCAATACTAATTATTATTGTTAATATACTATAAATCAATCATGGTACAATGACAGTACAATGATGGTACAATGGTGGTACAATGGTGGTACAATGATGGTACAATGATGGTACGGTCATGCGTGCAGATGGTGCGAGGACCACATCGTCCAAAAGTCCTACATTTAGATGCGTGAAGGATAGGACGGTGTTGGCCACCTGCATCTTGACTGTCAACTGTCAAAAACTCATGGAATTGCAGCAGACGATAGCGGGATGCCATAAGATCGAAAAGCATGGCGCTCTTCTATTAGGAGAGCCGACCCCAAATAAACGGGAATAGGCAAGAATAGAAATAAATAAAGTTATTCAAGAATCGCAAGATAATATTATTGGTAAGTCAAAATGTTCCTTAATCATAATTCTTTTTATTTTCTGAGCATCATGATCGTACCATTCTTCGACTTGTATTGCGTAAGTTGATCTTCTCTAGCTCTCCCGACACTCCTAAGATATTTTATTTGTCAGTCCATCGTATCCGGGGTGTTCCTTTTCCTCTACGTCTTCCTCTACGATTGTCTTGGTCTTGCCTCGTGATCCATTCAAACAAAGAACTGGAGTATCCAACAATAATTAGCGAGTTATTTTGACATGCTTCGTTGACATTATGCGTTTATCCTGACAATAAAGATATAATATATTTGAAACGTGTCAAAATAAATAATCAATTACAAATAAGTGAAACTAATAGCCCTTTAATTAATAAAAAGTTTCATAAAGTTTAAGTTAAAATGCCACGGAAAAAACTCCCGAAACTATTTGTTGTATACTCGTGTTATTACTATAATTTTAAATTATCTACTGTTGTTATGTAAGAACTTATAAGGACATTATCATATGGCGAGAACTACGGCTGAATTAATTAACAAGATCAAAAAAATTAGAAAGCTAATTCGATCTTAATTACAATCTCCAACTTACGCGAAATGGGGAATCGTAATTTTTTTTAAATAGAAGTAAATATTTCAATTTATCGCGGTTCTAATAATAAGCTGGTTTGAATAAGATTATACATATTTTTATACAATATTTTTTTGCTCACAAATAGTTCAAAGGAATAAACATCAAGCCATATAACTAAATCTACCCATGTGCTCAAAATGTATCGAAGAGAAAGGGTACGAGTTGAATTTACGTGGGCTGACCGTATGAAAAACATTTTGCTTATATTTTACGGGAAAATGGGACACAAAAAAGGAAAATTGTGGTTCGCTAAACAGGCATAATAATATTATTATCGCGTGAGAAGGAGTATGCATGAGTGCGACGGGAATACGGATATAGCAGAAGGGGAAAAGGTACTCAAATGTTTATTAAAAAAATGGTTACATGCCGAACGTGTTACCTAATCAAAAGGCTATGGGATTCTCAAACTGAATGTATTGTACGGAAATCCTACTTATTGTATGTAATAGGAATAACATGTTTTGCCTTGCCCATTATCAAACTGCCCAAGCAAGGCGAAACATGTCATTCCCATAGAATATTAATAAATAAATTATAAAGATTTTACACAATAAATTTCTTACAATGACTTTCAATTACCAACATTGAAATTAACTGTTCGCTATTACATTAAGCTTGGCTTATCTTGAAAGTATAAATAAAATGTTTATAATATTGAAATGTTTATAATGTTTATTTTAATAACTGCTTTCACTTTTTGTCTTTATTTCAAAAACGACCAGTTTCGTCAGTCGACAAATTTATAATATAATAAATAAAAAAAATGGGTTTTTAAAGAAGAGTGTCAAAAATAAACAAAAAAACATTCAATGTTTTATAAACAATTTATTGTTTAAAAAGAAAAATTTTTGCAAAAGTAATAAATTTAAAAATACTTAGATTTTTTTAACGTGCCTTTTACGTGTATATTATGATTAATAGTAAGATTTATATATACGGTTGAGTGTTATGAAAACTTCTGCAAGATCTTCTGTAAAATCAGACGTAGATTGTACTGAATTATTCAAATGAGTAAGTTTGCAAAGTTGCAAACTAGAGATTTCGCATATTGAACGAGTTAAGGGGAAGTTCAGCTGCCGAAGGAACGTTGGACTGGAGCGCTAGTGTAGAGTTTCCAGGCAAACACTATTAGCCCACCGGAGTCAACAAGAACTTGTAAAAGTATGGATAAAAGCATTTCGAGGTAAGGAGTGACGGTTTAAAAGGTAATTCGATGATGACAGGTGAGTGGAGAGACGGGCTGATTGGGGAAGCAAATATTTAACCCTGTGAGTGGAATTAACTGCCTTGACGGATCACTTTTCCCTGACAGCACACCTTCGTCAAAATAATATTTCAGACAAATTGTATGTTAGACAGTGAAAGGGTAAATTAAATTGCGGATTTCGTTTAATTATCTTTTATAACGCTTGTAATATATGCAAAAAAAAACTAATTTTAATGAACTTTCAATGTTTACAGATTGACCAATTGTTTCGTGGATAAACACGGTTGGTAGAATATTGCGTATATCCGCGTAACCTGTCTCATTCGACAGACGTTTCGGAGATCGTTGCAGTCTCCATCTTCAGGGTAGTATGATAATATATAAGTGAAGATAGAGACTATAACTATTACACAAGAGACCAATGGGTAGGCAGAGGACAGCCGAGCGATCATTGTTAAGTACACTCGTCGATTGTTGCGACTCCGATAATAATCGTCAAGTAGTATAAACCATCACGCCATTTTCCCGATGATAAGAGAGAATGGACCGCCACCCTCATCTATCCTGACTAATCTCTTAAGCTTCCTCCACAATTATACGAGTCATACTAGAACGTCATTATTTTCGAATCTAAAATGGCCGAACTTTAAAATTGGATTAATTTGGTCATGCCATGTTTTCCTCGGTATTACTTCACCCTGTCTCTATTCACGTCGTTAACTTATACATTTTTAACCATTCTTTATTTATCCATTGCCCTCCATATGTACAAACCAACGCTGTGATCCTTTCATAATTTTGTACATAATACTTTCGTCCGCTTAACATTCGTTCCTAATTTTTTTTTAAAGACCAAGGATTTATATCAATCATATTGGAATTTATTTTTACAATCTTCAATATAAGCAGAAAATAGCTCATTATTATGAAGAAGGAACCTGGTCGTGTCCAGGGTTGAACCCAAGTCCCCTGGATCAGGAGCCAAGAGTTCTATCCCCTAGACCACCACTCGATTGAAATTCAGTATTTCATCACACATAACACACATCTCAGGGATATCATTTTTACTGCGCTTATTTTGCTTTCATCCTTCATTTATATAAAATCTCCATTTATACAATTTTAATCTGCATTTGTATAAAATTTAAACCAAAAATCTTTCATGCTGTGACCTTTCCTTCCTATTATTAAGAACGTATTCATATTCTGTACATTATTTCCTGAAAAGTTATGCTTTTTAACTTTTTTCTTCAATATTTCCCCACGATAAAACAAAAAGAAGAGACCATATAACTCAGTTATTCATTAAGTAATAAATTTGCTACACGTTGAATGGGAATTTTTTATTGGTTTAATCGATTGCTCGTTCCTTCTTACTCTTGATTCGCCCGTCAAATTTGTTCGTTCATTATCAATTTGTCGCTCAGTTCATCAAATCAGATTATCTCCACTGGAGAACTGTCCCCAGGGCGTCCCTTTGAAAGTCCAGACCCGATCGATATATTTATCTACCGAACAAATATGTACTTTGGAGTATAACTTTTAAAACCAAATTCAATATAAAATTTCTATTATGGTGAAATTTTAGATTAAATTTGATGATTGCTCATCTTTTCATATAGGTAAAACACGGAACAATAATTTAAGAATAATAAAGCACATAAGATGTCTCTCAAATAATAACTATTCTGATTTGAAAATCATCTTATTGAAAAATAAAATTGTTTAATAAATAGTTAAGAATAGAAATATGACTGAAAGTAATGTTGAAATTAAAAATAAAACAACTTAATATTATTAACTAACTAACTAACTAACTAACCATCACGCCGTCTCCCCGAAAGGGTAGGCAGAAAGAATGGACTGTCACACTTTTACTGATGCGGCACTCCATCCTTCTCTTTTCGCCCTTTTTAATATTATTATATAGTCCGAAACTTGATTCGTTTCCACTCTCCCATAATTCTAACTAAATTACAATTAAAACTACCCTATATTTAATTATTTTTTACTTACATTTCCCTGTTTTCATTTATTATGAGGGTATTGATTATGTTTCAATATACTATTAAAAAAAATTACATTTGTAGAAGGGCTTCTGTGTCCCGCAAACACGTTTTTGCAAAGTGCAAAAAAGTATTGTGAAAATACATTGTTTTCGAACAGTTATTCAATAAAAAAATTCCAAAACGAATTTGTAAAATAATTTTTAGAAACACGTTATGAAATTTTTCGCTTTTCATTGCAAAATCATTTCGAAAACAATTTTCCACACTTATGTGTCATTTAATGGTAACGGAAGTGGGGACCATAAAATCACGCCGAAAGCTTTGGAAAATATATCATGTTATATTTGCGTGAGTAGCTTGAATTACATGCCGCAATAAATAACGTAAAGTTTAATTTCTGGAGTAGTGCAACATTCGCCTCATAGCAGATCATCATACCAATTAGATCACTCGTAAATCTGGCATCAAAGGGGATTTAAAAATTGGTGTTTATAAAATACAAGAGTTCAAAGCACTTGAAATAAATAATGGACATGTACTAAGTACAATGGTGACATGCTAAGCGGGTGAGCCACGCGGGCGGGGTGGCGTGTGCAATTATATTGGGGTGAGCGTTTGCGGGAAATCGTTTTATAAACTTTATACCTTTTCATCGGCACGAAGCGCACACAAAATCACAATGTTTATTCGAGTTGTAAAAGTATTTTCCAACAGTATATTAATATACACTCCAGCAACAGAGTGAGATGTATTCAATTCATTATTCAAAATGTAGGCAGTATTTTTACCGCCTCATTCGATAATTTAATTTAACAGAATTTATTATGTGGTAACAAAAAGTCTCAACATTTGTTTCATAAATAGTCCAGTTTTAGCAGAAACACTACGATACTGCAACAATATTAACTGTTAAAATTTATAACAATGTTATGAATCACAATTTTTATTATTCAATTTTCAAGAATGCCGCGACAGCTGTTTCGCCAACCGATGTTGGGAATATCGGTTGTTTGTAATACCTGATTATACCAACGTCGATTGGCGAAACAGCTGTCGCAACACTCCCAAAAAGTGAATAATAAAAATGTTATATCATAACAGTGTTATAAATTTTAACAGTTCATAAATAAATTGGCAATATATTTCGACATTTCCGGTA
Source organism: Lepidostoma basale (assembly GCA_022606425.2). Taxonomy (NCBI): domain Eukaryota; kingdom Metazoa; phylum Arthropoda; class Insecta; order Trichoptera; family Lepidostomatidae; genus Lepidostoma; species Lepidostoma basale. The sequence continues at coordinate 462,149 of JAHDVF020000896.1, read as the reverse complement.
AATTCACAGAATCACCTGGATATTAATTGAAAAATGTTTAAAAACAAATAATACTTCTCCGCAAGGGTAGACAGAGAGGATGAAACGCCACACTACTCTATCGTGACATAACTCACAAACTTCCTCCAAATCATACAGCGAGTAGATTCTAACGACTTCTAACATGGCTGACATTAAAAAAAAATTAATTTGATCATGCCATGTTATCGTATACTTTCTTTACCATTATTTCTTCATCCATGCTTTCCATTTAATTTATATAGTTTAGACACATGGAAATAATAATGAAGAAATAATGGTGAGGAAAGTATATGTAAACGACGTAAACAGAACAAGAAATAGAGGAAGGCCGCGGAAAATAAACAGTCGGAGAAATAGACGTGCGTGCATGATACCACGTATGAATGTTTAGAAATCAAGAGAAGTATGTCAGAAAGGAACAGTGTAGAGGTCTATTTTTTCTGATTACCCCTTTGGACGCGTGATGGTTATATTTTGACTTGCACTTTAAAATATTTTTAAATACTTAGGCTAGGTTATATTACTGAGGTTAGGTAAAGTATTAGATTACCCGATCTTGGATGATAGTTATCGCCAGCTTTATGACAGGATAACTCTAACCGAGGGCATTAATCAGTCTCCGAAAATAAAGTATCCAAAATAAGTAAACTATTTTCGGGCATTATCCAAACTCTGAGCAGATCCCCCTGACATGTATTTTAGTTTCAACCAGATACGGAGAACCAATCAGGTTATTTTTATACTTGACATCAGAAAATGCTTCTGGTTTTAAAAGATAAAATAAAATTAAGCTGTCGGAAAACCGAATTGACCGTTCCCTGAGATTTAATAAATACTTTGCGTGACGTAATAGATTTGAAAAGGTCTTATACAAAATATACCAAAATATACCAAAAGAAACCGAGTTTCTATACTTTGTGGAAATGAAATCGAATCAGATGTTTTGAATTTAATGAAATCAAAGATCTTTTTTGGTTTCTATTTTGTAATTAATTTTTTTTACATATTGTTTTTTGAACAATGATGTAAAACTCCAAACATTATTACGAATAAAAACATCTGTTTTCTAGACATTTTGTTATATTTTATTGGAATGACATGTTTCGCCTTGCTAATGCATTATCATTATCATCATTTGATTATGCCTTAGCATGAGGAAACACGTCATTCCCGTAAAACATAATAAAACTTCTATAAAAACAGACATTTTTATTCGTACGAATCCATTATTTTGATCGAAACACTAAGATACTCGTACTTCAACATTATTAACTGTATAATTCGCCAGGTTGGCTGGCATCCAGATACTCGTTTGAACCAGTCTGTCGATGCCGAACAACCTAGTGAAACCGGTCGCTGTTGAAATAAAGAAAAAAATGCAAGTAGAAATAAAATAAACTAGTTTAATTATTTTTTTTATTTAAAATGAACTTTCATTAAGTAAAATCATTATAATAACTACGTATTAGCTGTAAAATGCATTGCTCACACAGAATTCTCATTCATTGTGTATGAGCTAAAAAAAAAACAAGGCAGATTTTCCGGAAGTGCGTTTTACTCGAGTACGTGTTTATTTCAGAACATTATTTGATGTTTGAACATAAAGGGTGGCCTGTTTGTACAGTAACTGAGAGGACACATTATTCGTTTACGATGTGGTATAATTCTGGATGTAATTGCATATAGCGGTGGTCGGACATGACATAGATACTGGACCCATTCATTATAAGTGTATCCGGAGCTTAAATACCCCTCATTAACACTCCTACCCGCCTTGATAGGAAGCTCCCGAATGAGGATGCGAACTATCTAATTATCTCACGCAGGGGTTATGGCACAGATTCTTCTATCCCGACATTACGAGCTTGCCAGCCTTGTAATTTCTTCTGATTTAACACTCATAGTGAATTATAATATATCATTGAATATTTTTAAGATTTCTACCGCCTTTTTCATCATTGTTTGCTAAATCAACCTCCAAACCAACGAAAGCGTAGGCAGAAACAATGTTTTTTTCCTGACGAACTCCTCTCGCCTTCCCAACATTTATACATCGTGTCATACACTCACGTCGATTAGATCAAATCAAATCAAATAGTCCATTTTTTGGCAGAAACACTATGATACCTTAACATTTTAAACTGTTAATGAATAAACTTTGTTTTTTGTATCACAATTGTATTTTATTTTACGCGACAGCTGTTTCATCAACCTATGTTGATATCATCAGGTGTTACAATTGTGATACAAAAAACAAAGTTTATTCGTTAACAGTTTCAGGTCAAATCAGTTTATTTAATCAATAGGCATTACAAAATTAAGGTTAAAGACATATTTTGAGAACAGTATAATATTTAGTTAATAATATTTAGATGACTAAAAATGTGTAATGTTCAATGCGATAAGCAGATTGAATTTACTAAAAATAATAGTTACGTTTTGTAAAAAATATTTCTAAAGCACTAATTAAACTTAACGCTCCTTGAGAGTCTATAATTACGCGAAGACTTAATATACTGTTTTTAGAGGGATCATTATACATTTCGCGGACGAATATTTTATATTACGCCTTCCACTTTCCTTTAGCGATGAACAATATTATACATATTTTAGTATCCACATCCCACTCACTAAAAGCGAAATATTAAAATTTACCAACAAAAGTTTAAAACAAACACAATATTTTTAAGTATAGCGAAAAACAAGGTGGTTTCAAACGGCTCATCTATTCTCAACTATCACGTTGTCTCTCCTAGTGATTAATATCATGGAATATTTTTAAAATTTCTCCCGCCTTTCTCATCATTTATCACTTAGTCTCCAAATCAACGAAGGGGTAGGTAGAAACAATGCTTTTTCCTGACGCACTCTTCTCGCATCCTCAATGTGCATACATCGTGTAATGCACGTACGTCGATATTTCCCAATCCCCACTTGGCCGACAATCAATATTTGATTTATTTAAACGTGCCACCTTTTTCCTCGATCTTCGTCTATTTCTAGTTCTATTAACATCGTAAACATATACTTTTAAACATTTTAAACCATCTTAATGATCCTTTCATTATTTTGTTCATAGTACTTTAATTCGCATCGCATTCACTTAAAAATGCAATTTTCCTAATTTCTAACAAAGAAGTAGTGAACACGTTTGAAATACAAAGCAGTACAGAAAAAATAATAAGATGAACAAGATTTACTTCCATATATAGGTTGCCAATCAAACTTATCATTATTCCGTAACATAAATAAACCGCATTAATAAAGATGTTCCAGAGCTTCAGAATTCGAACAACCTGATCCTAATTGTAATAACTATAAGCCTAGGCTTAACAAATCCCTTCAATCACTCAGCATTTAGTAGAGATTATCAAAACCGGGGTTTCCCTTTGTTTAATATGCCTCAACGAACGCTATTAAATATGTATTTACATAAATAATAGCTCAGTACTAATTGCGACCTTTGTCGAACAGCCGCGTTACGAAATTTCAATTTGTTCATGTGGGTGTAAAAATTGAAAATGTTAATAAAATTTGTTGTATTCGCAAAAAGATATTCACATAATAAACTTATAAATTTAAAACAATGTTATTACGTATCACAATTTATTTAAATGAGTTTGTCGCGACAGCTGTTTCGCCAATCTATGTTTACATTTTCAGACACATAATTTCCTTATTAATTAACGGTATGAACGTTTAAGTAATCCCATAAACAAATTAATTAATTTATGTTTGCATCTCACGGAATGAATGTAAACCTTTTTTTAAAACAAAATATTAATTGCAAATTGTTTTATCATGAATCAAAACACCCGAAACATTGTTTTTTAGCGAGTATTTATTTCAATGTATTTCGAGTCTTTTCCAAGTTTGTCTCGTTTTTCCAATAACATTTATAATGAAATAACACAATTTTGTTGCCACATGTCAAGATGTTTATTTATAAATAGCAAACAGAAAATAACTCAAAAAGATGAAACAAAATCTGTCGTGAATTCAATTTAAGAAGATTTCTTTAATAACCGGAAATGAATATTTGAGAACTTGGGAAAATATCTGAAAAGGGTGGGTTCCGCCTCCGCAAATCTTGTCCTACTTGTCAAAAGATTGTCATTATTTTCACGTGTATTAATAATGGCCAAATCTTCAGTATAAGATTGAAAAGAGGGGCTGGAACAGGTCAATCGATAAAAATACGAGTATATAGACTGTAAGCTGAATATAGTTATTACCAGATTCTATATATTTTCAATGAGCAAAACCCACAAAGCTTGGAAAGGAGTGCGGTGATGTATTACAGATATATGTCTATACCGCCGGTCTTAAAGGCAAAATATCTAAATGCTGCATAAAAATATAAGTCATCTTAGAGTTCTTTAAGCTTTGAGACGTTTGAAAACCTTCCTTTAATATTATATGAAGTTTGTTTTCATTTCCCGATTTATTTTGTAATTACAACGGGAATTGGTCCATCGATAAAGTATTAAAAAATATAATAGTATATACGTTAACATTGTAAAAAATAAATTGAACTTATAATAGTGCTATATATTTAAGATAAAGCACTTATAATGTGTAAGAAACTACTTCAGTCAATATAGGTACGTATTCTTTCTCAATTATTTTCAAACCTTTTCCTAAGACACTTTCCTAAAGACTCCCCGTGCCGTTATTATCATGGTGTCCATTAGACTCCTTTCAGATTCGTTCAAACACTCCTAAGACGTTGTACTTGGGAGATGATATTATTTTAAATGTCTGGTATCTTTTTTATATACTCTTCTTGAAAGGCTCGCAATTTCTTGACATTTATTAACCCTTTTCACTCAGTTGGCGCCGCATTTGTGACAAACTAAACTTTTCAATAACTAAAACAAAGGCGCAATAATGGCGACATAATCAATGAGTTTTTTTGTTGAAAGAAAGGTCCTGATCTCTATTTGAGCAGGTATAGATATCACCACAATTTTATCTTTCAATAAGTACAACACTATTTTTTTAACACAATAAAACGGATTTATTCTTCGGGTTCATAGGTATATCCGTATAGCTTGATATCGGAGATCGCTGCAGTCTCCATGTCTCCCACTACTCTGAAGATGGAGACTGCAACGAGATCGGAAACTTCGGAAACCGTGAAAATCTACGCATTTTCAAAACGAACAAAAATTTCGAATTGCGAAACAGTGAAAAATGATTATATATTATATTATATTATTTAAACAAGATGACGTTTTTATTAATAAATATGAGAAGCAAGATGGAGCATTCTACATGCCGAAGAGACGCACAGTATATGAGGTGCAGAGCAATCTATATTAGATATTACGCGGTGCCCGAACTGCCAAGTTACCTGCAACTAATGGACCTGGTTCAAGCATCCAGAAGTTAGCCCGGTTGACGGACTTCTGGGCCAATGATATAATATACCCTACTAGTACCATTGACACGAGGAAGAAGAAGACGAGATACTGTTTTATAAAGTCGAAAATAGATTTTTAAATAGTAAAAAAAGTTAATAAACATATTGCTTATTACATTTTCATATGAAGCACCCACTTTATGGGTAGTCATTTTAAACGTATAGATACATAATGATAATAATAACACTATGTATTTAACCATGGTATGGTTATTTATTACCCCGGACAAATTTCGGAGATCAGGCTTTCGCAGTGGCAGGTCCGTCCGCCTGGTATAATGCTTCCTGCATGCCTGCGATCCATTGACAATCCGACAGATTTTAAATCTCACCTAAAAACCCACCTTTTCAAAATATCGCATAAAACACTGTCAAAGCGCCCTTGAGGTGAGCTATTCACGAAAACGGCGCTATACAAATTGGACCCAAGCTTCATCGGGGCAATATAATTACTGATGATAATGTTATTATATTGCCATGATGAAGCGAAACTAGTTAGCATCAATTAAAATAACCCTAGCGTGGTTAAATACAAAGTATTTAATATTTAATATCTATGAGTTCATTATTGGTACGTCTTGTTCATCATTTTTTTTTTCTAAATTTGTCTTAAATTCTCTGGAGTTACCGGTAAATAATACTTAAATAAATCTGAATTTCAGAGGGTTATTATTGCAATAAAAAATAAAAGCAAACAACCAAATTTCAAATGGCGACACAGTTTTACTGTTGGAGATTCACGATTTTCCGGAAATACCGCCGCAATAACAGGTACGCGGCTTTTCATAATCTCTCGCGGGAGCGGGCGTGATTTATGGATTGTACCAGAAGCATTTTCAGACTGCTGATCGCTAATATACGAAACTCAAACGATCGTGACCCAAAAACATTGCCTACTTGACAGACCTAATGTCCGAAGGTGCATGAGTAATCAAATTCCTCCCGTTTGCCCGGATAATGATCTGAACGGAAAGATTTTATCTACACCCGAAATACAATGTCTAATATCATTCATTACTCACTACATATCGATCGAAATTTTTTGCTTAGATTTATTGTAACCTTCTTAATGTTATTCATTTCTGGTCGTTTTTTTAAAAAGCAGCAGTACTGTAGCCTCAATTTTTATTTTACTGGAGCGATGCCAATGAAGCTGCTTCGTTGCGTTTCATTCAAAATTCGTTTTTGTAAAAAATGAATTCTATAAATTGATATTATAAGTCAACGCACAGATTTAAAAGATCGTTATTCGTTACATCTATGTGTTTGTGTACAGAATTTTCGTCGATAAAGTAGTTTCACTGCTAAAACCGACGTAAGTGCAAATATACAGTTTGGGGATATGGGAGTTTAAAGATTTCATATTGCTTGGAAAAACTGTTTTTTTTTTAAATATACCAATGAATTTCGGTTTATAGTAATATACCTGTAAACCGAAAATCATTGGTTTATTTAAACAAAAACAGTTTTTCCAAGAAATATGAAATCTTTAAACTCCCATATCTCCAAAATGTATATTTGCACTTACGTCGGTTTAACACTCACGGTGCGATATATAATACCAGGAACGCATGAGAGATGGTTCGACATTAGGAATACAAGATACTCACCAAAGTCAAGAGTATTTGTCTTCTGAACGAACTTTCACGAATATGAAAGACTTTGATCTCCGAAGCGATCATGTTCAGCAGTTTGATTGCTCTCCCCACTGGCATCACCAGAGGCAAGATGGTTCGGAATTGCTCGCTGTCGAAGATAACCATACGGAACATAAAGGTGGATAGCCTCTAAGATGACGGAATTCTCAAAGATTTCCCTTATAAGTCTGATGACTGTCTGTCATGGGTGACTTTTTTAGAATCCTCTTAATAAGTTCCATCCACGTCCACTTGAGCCAACCACGTCCTCTGGATCGCTGGTCAGGTTCGTTATCCCTCTGTATAACATGGTCGGCTGGGCGTCGCATGACATGGCCGTACCATTTCAGACGGTTTTCTTCACGGTAAAATTTAAATATTGTATTTGAAATACGTGTTTAATTCCGGCCAAGTAGTCCAAATATATATTTTCTTACTTGTACTATTAAGCAAGGAACGTAAATACGCTTAGACGGATAAGAATTTCATTCAAATATTTATTGTGTAACAATCCCCGCTGGACACGAATACCATTAATATTCTATACAGCGAGTAAAATTCCCCACTGAAACACAACAGACAACTATAAAAAGCTTAATTTACCACCCCAGCGGACAAAAGGTTTAGATTTTCTCATCTAACTCATAAATGAAATCACCACAGTAATGAGATAAACGAGGGCCAAAGTTTAATGTTTTCTCAAGATTAAACTCCCTCTCTGGTTTGCAAGAAGAGACATCGCCACGGTAAGACGGTTTGATAGGCAGCGTCTTTACTAAGACAAAAACTAGAGAAGTTTCACTTGTTCCCCGGCGACAAAACCATTGTAAAACCCTCGCAATAAAGTAAGAACCCCGCAAACAAGCAGCTAATTAGTAATTAGGGCCCATAGCTCGCTGGTACGGCACGTAGCAGCATCGAACATGGCCGCTGTGCCGGAATCTGTGGCTACCGAGCCGATCATTGTCCGGAACCCGGGCAATTAAAGCGGCATCAAGCGGTCGGGATGCCTGCCGGGATATTCGCCCCACACACGTTATTATTACACTTTTGGAGTATACATTCCCCCGACTCCCGGAAGGGAAGTTCGATAAATACTCCTACGATCAACGGCGCCATTCGATATAGGTACCTACTTCGAAACATTGATTAATTACGTTAGCAACCCTCACTACCGATAAGGAGTGACAAAGAAAACGTTATTTACAACGGAAAAGAACTAAATTTTACAATATAAAGAAAAAACAGTATTTTATTGTTCACATGGAATCCACTGTGTGTTCTACGTTATTTGACAATGAATTGTAATGGAAATCAAGTACTTACTAAATTTCAAATAATTATTATGTACAAATACCAGAAGTAGCTTGAGCTAAAACGTTATTCTTATAAAGTAAGTTATATTGACTCTTATTTTCCGCAACCCCACAATGAAATATCTAAATATAAATATTTACTAATAGCTAAAGTGATGGTTTTCGAAAAAGAAGAATGTATGACGATTTGTGATATAAGTGCGATGGGCGAGAAATTGGAGCAAGTTACCGAATTTACGTATCTGGAAGCATGTTTACAAGACACGGAAAAATGGAGTAAGACATCGAAAGAAGGGTTGGTGCTGGGAATAAAATAAATGGCGCACTCAAAGTCATTACTGCAAATAGAAATAAATCCACAGAAGCAAAAAATGGCAGTACACAATGGAGTTCTAGTGCCAACCCTCATGTATGGAAGCGAAGCTTGGAGCTGGCAAAAGGAGAAAGAAAACAGGATAAACGCCGTAGAAATGAGATCACTAAAAAGAATGTGCGGGAAAACGTTGTATGATAGAATACAGAACGATGAAATAAGAAAGAAATGTAAGGCAGATGACTGCATCATGGATAAAATTAAAAAAGGATCCCTGAGATGGTTTGGACATATGGAACGAATGGATGAGATTAGAATGGTTAAAAAGTTGTACACAAGCAGCGTGAGTGGGAAAAGAAGCCGAGGACGACCGAGAAAAACATGGCATGACCAAATTAATCAATTACTAAAAGGCGGCCACATTCGAAGTCGGAATAATCGACGTGCGTGCATGGTATGATGTATGAATGTAGAGGAAGCCCGAGAGGTATGCCAGGACAGAGCATTGTGGCGATCCATCCTCTCTGCCTACCCCTCCGGGGAAATGGCGTGATGGTTGGTTAGTTAGTTTGAAATGCTATATCTTAGATGAGTGCATTGATTTTTGTTTATAAAATTAAGATTTCATTTGACGAGAGGTCGTGATATATTCCGGCTAAGGAGACCCAGACTTGAAAGCACAGAGAAAGAGATGCAGGTTCTCTCGGGGTCTTTCCGTGAAAATGCTTTAAACACGTTTTGAATTACAATATTTAATATTTTTGTTGTTCCCATTTGCGCTTTTTATATTGTTTATTAATTGTGTATCTAACGTTGTGTTATAAGTTGTAAAATATATTTTTATTAAATAAATATGCGATAATGATAGGTGTCAAATGCAAATATCAGAAGTAAATTATTATTATTATTTTGTGGAATCGCTTTTTAAACATCATTACAGCGCGAGCCAAACCGATGTAAAGGGTACAGCTATCATATTGATTCTCGTGACATGTGATAGGTAGCTAATCTATTGCCATTTAATTGTCACGTGAATTCTACACCAGAACAATGATAGTGTGACAATCACACTGAAATCGAACCCGAAACCTTCGGTGTAGCAGTCATAGCACTTACGACTCGGCCACGAAGGCCGTCGTGAATGCGGTGCGAATGAACAAAACAGTTAATTAATACGAATGAAAACGTCTGTTTTTTAGAAGTTTTACTATATTTTAGGGAATGACATATTTCGCTTGTCTGAGGTATTATCAAATGTCGTTAAAATTCTGCTCCTTTAACTCGTGTACGTATATAAATAACAACTTGTTTGATTTTCGCTACATTTGACAGGCGAAACATGTCATTCTCATAAAATATTATTAAAATTGTATAAAACGGACGTTTTCATTCGTATTAATTATTTAATATGGAGTTTTACATCACTATTCGAGAAACAATGAGTTAATTAATTAGTTCTACTTTTGAATTCTTCACGGGTTCATTTTGACCGGTTTCGCTAACCTCGACAGAATGGTGGTTTTATTCAAGTAATGTAAAATTAAAACGAGCATATACATATAACAAACTAATGAAATTGAATTGAACTTTATATGCGGTTTACATATTTCGCCATCCTTATTGTATTGTCAAATGCTTAAAAATATATTCGTCCTACCATGGCAAAATATGTCATACCCATTAAAATAATTCAAATTTATAAAAACGACGAATGTTGGAGAATCGAGAAAAGGTTTTCGGGAAAGAACAGTGTGGCGGTCTATTATGTCTGCATACCCATTCGACAACGCAATAGTTAGGTAGTTATGAAAATGGCTGTTTTCATCGTTGTTCATAAAACAACAATTAAAGTGGTATAATAAATATATGTCATGGACGGGATATGGGACTAGAGATTGCATGAGTGAAGCCGAACGAAAAGGCGTTGCTGTGACCTATAACAGCTTCGGGTAAACGGTGGGAATCCCCCTATGCTTGCTATCTTTAAAAAAATAAATATTATTCAGTATGTGAATTATCCCGTATAAAATCACCGATACACAGTGGTTGACGAAACCGGTCACACGGTATTAAGCTACATAAATCAATTATGTAAGACTCCGTACTAGATATATAAAATTCAAATCATAATCAGCGACAAATTGAACTTAAATATTTGATTGTGTCCTAATTAATAAGGCGAAATATATGTTTTAAATTAACTTAAAAATTAATTAATTTAGTTAATTCAAAATTAATTAACTAATAGATGGAGAAATAATGGTTAAGAAAGTATACATTAATGATGTAAATGGAGTACGGAGTCGAGGCAGACCGAGGAAAACATGGCATGACCAAATTAATCAAATTTTAAAGGTTGGTCGTATTAGAAGTCGGAATAATAGAGTGCGTGTATGACTCGCTGTATGAATGTGGAGGAAACTAGAGAGGTGTGCCAGAATAGAGTAGTGTGGCGGTCCATTCTCTCCTCCTACCCCTACGGGAAAACGGCGTGATGGTTTGTTGTTGTTGTTAAAAATTAAATGTTTTCAGAAATATCGTATGCAAAATCATCTTGGAAAAATATTTTGATTTGCATTAGGCTTAGAAATTTCTATTGTCAAAAATACATGTAGCTTCCTATACAGAAGATATTCTTATATAGAAGATATTGTAACATAAACGAACATTATATTATTATTAATGAAAAATCTATTATAACTAAATAACTAACTAACCATCACGCCGTCTCTCCGAAGGGGTAAGCAGAATGAATGGACTGCCACACTTTTCTTTCCTGACATATTCCTCTCGATTCCTCAACATTCATACACCGTGTTATGCACGCTTATATACATAAACATCTATTATTAATGAAATATATGTTATAAAAATGGAACTATACCAAAAAATCTAATGCTATTGATTCATTTAGGAATACAATTTTTTAATTGTATAAATTGATGTAAAACTACGAGTATATCATGTTTAAAACTCGGGTGGTGGTCTAGGGGATGGAACGCTTGGCTCCTGATCCAGGGGACATGGGTTCAAGCCTGGACACGACCAGATTCCTTCTTCATAATAATGAGCTATTTTCTGCTCTTATTGAAGATTGTAAAATAAATTCTAGTATCATTGATGTAAATCCTTGATATTAGTCTTTTTTTTAAATAAAATGAAAAAAAAAATGTTTATTTTTAAATAAATTAAATTGTTATAACAGAAATATGCAACTAAAACCCGAATGCATAAGCAAAATATTAGTTTATTTATTTTAATAAAAACAGTTTGAAAAAAAACTTATTTATATTAATAAGAGTAAAATATTTATAGCATCGAATAATATTTTTTGTAAAAAAAATCAAAATTAATCGCTTTCCGAAAATTTAAACACGAAATATGAAGGAGCACTTGTTTTAATTAATTAAAAAACATTAAATAAATGTTTAATGGGAAGGAAATAATTATGAAGAAATTTAAAGCAAGTCTCCGATACTGAAAATCACTAACACACTCACACAGGCACACTTACACTATAAAATCAACCACCAACACCGAGAAACGACTGTTGTGTGTTTACACTATACGACATTATTGCATACGATGCGTTCCGGATCATTATCGGAATCGACGAACATAACCGAACACCGGCGGAGATTTTTTACAACCATTTTATTTCCGTACATCCGCAAACAGACGGGGTCCCGCCACCGAATCGTGTAATAAGGGAAAATGCACACGAGAGTGCCGGAGACGCGACCGCGCGGCGCGACGGCGGAAGCCAAACTGAAAACCGACGCGTGAAAATGTCGCTTTCCGCGGTCGCGAGGGGGCCCGAAGGCGCTTCGTGACGGGGCGGGAAACGGCGGGGGGAGGCGAACAGTGGCGGAAAGCGACGAGGGCCCTCGGGTACGCGGAGAGGGACGGAATGGGGCAATATGCTAGGCGAAGAGTGAAACGGATATGTGTATTCTAACCCCTTAATTCCCGGTGATAAAACAATTGTACGTTTTTAATTTTTACAAATCTGTTTACCTTCCCGACATGTATCCGAGTACCTTGAATAAAAGGGGGACGATATAAATTAGAAAAAATATTTCCAGAAAAATATTATTTTGAAAGGAATTAAAAGAACATATTTTAATTAAGTCACAATTTTAGAAGCTGAATTGAAAAGATTACATATTACACATAAAAATATACATTATTTTAAAAAAAATCTGATTACTAAGATATGGAAAACTAAATATAATATTACTATTCATTTTAATTATATAAAATTGAACCAATGACACGCTAATTAGAGCCAAAGGTTCTGCCCTGAAATCGATTAACATAATAAATCATATATTTGATGTAGTGTTCGTTTGTGCGTTTTTTTTTGCGGTGATCAAACATAAAATGGGGACTGCAACAATCTCCGAAACGTCGATCACAGAGGGATTTGCCAGAGATTTAAATCTGTAGCTTCCACCAGATCAAATGATACATTTTCCAGAGACATCCAGTAGCTGGATGATTTAAAAAAAAAGCAATTTTTATGAAACAATCATCTCAAGGGCGCTGTAGAATATACTCCATATTACAGACTATAATAGTTATAAAATATACATATTTAGTATGAGGGCTGCGCCTGACGCAGTCCATCAACATTAACATCATGATGGGATCAATTGAAAAGGTGCGTTCTGAGTATCAATCTAAACTCTGGTGGGTACACAATGCAATTGAAGACTACAGGGGAAAAACAAGGAATATCAGATAAATTCCAAATAAATGTAATAATGCCATCTAGCGGCATTTGTACGTATCTATCCACAGTAAAATTTTCATATTCAAAAATCATGTGTGTCATCGACTATGGCCAGATAATCGATTGCTAATTGCTAAAAAATATACAGACTTTGATTAGCTTTATTCTCAATTTATTCAAATTAACATTCTACCGACATTCCTTGTTTTTCCCCTGTAGTCTTCAATTGAGGTCTGCTTTATTTAAAAAAAAATCATGTTGATATGTGACCCCACTTTATATAACCTAATTAACTAACAATCACGCCATTTCCTCGGAGGGGTAGGCAGAGAGGATAGATCGCCACAATGCTCTGTCCTGGCATACCTCTCGAGCTTCCTTTACATTCATACATCGTACCATGCACGCACGTCGATTATTACGACTTCGAATGTGACCGCCTTTTAGAAATTGATTAATTTGGTCATGCCACGTTTTCCTCGGTCGTCCTCTGCTTCTTTTTCCACTCTCACTGCTTGTGTACAACTTTTTAACAATTCGTTCCATATGTCCAAACCATCTCAGGGATCCTTTTTTAATTTGTTGTTGACAAAAATGTTTCGTAACGCAGAAATCCTTCAACAAAGTAGTTTTACAGTAATTACAGTTATTTACGCAATAATAATAAGTTAGAGAAGGGTGGAATAAGGAATGTTGTTAAACATAAAGCGATCGCTCAACCCAACCAATGACAGGTCATAAGTCCTGTAAGCGCCTCGGCCACCATATTCTATTCCCAGAAATCAATTTACATCTTTGTCTCTATTGAGATACAATTAATCCTTATAAAAAAATAAGTTAGAGATTCGTGAAAACAGTCTATTGAAAATTTTAATATTTTTAATATGTACGCCACAGCCGCCTCCCTAGGCTGTCTGAACGCCCCCTTATAAGCCCGCTATCGCCCCCCAGTGCACCCCTGGTGGCGTAACCGTCCCCATCGAAAACCTATGATTTAGCCGAAATCAACTAAAATCGCACAATAAAAACAAACGGTTTCCTTTAAAGTGCCAATTATGAAACAGTCAAAGGGACAAAAGATGCCGAAGTTAACAAAACAACGCGAAGAGAAAGTATTCTAAACAAAACAACGGAATTAATCGCCACTCGAAATCGCGGGACATGAAGATCTCGAAAACAAACGACGTAAAAAAAACGGCTAATTTGCCGACGGCGTTGCGGGAAATCGTAAATCAAACGCGACCCCGGTAATCTAGAGGCGATGGCGACGAATTAACCTTTGCACTAGGTTCCCGATCGCTGTCCTGTTGCTCGCCCCCTGGGGATGCGAAACAGAGACGCCACTATGCGGAAAACGCCAAGAGCGAGCGAGCGAAAGCTAATGAAAAGCCACCCGTGAAAACAGACAGCGCTTGTAGTCGTGTAATAACAATAATAGCGAGCGAGACAAACAAACACGGCGCACAACGAGCGAGAATGCGATAGAATTTGATATACCCTTAAAAAAAAAAACGAGACGGCAGATGCGCCGGTGCGCGCGCCGGAGAGGGACACAATATCGGACGTGATGGAAATGACAATGTATCTGTGCGAATGGGAAAGGGACGGGACGAGGAAATTGCGACGGCGTGAGCGGGATGGCGGTATCCGGTATAAAAAGTATGGTGAAATGCAAATTCAGCCGGATGGGGTGGTGTACGGGTGACAGACGCGGCGGAATTAATCGGACTGTTGCTGCCATAAGGGTGCAAACAGATAAATATTTTTGTTTTATATATTATTAGCATTAACTTTATGGTCACACTATACTGTTTTTTTTTATTCGATCACTGATCACCATAGTGCTGACCGATTTCGATCCAATCGTATGCACTGCATACTTATCCAGCATCTAATTTATCCACCTAGTTAAATAAATTACTAATTTGCTTCTTCTTTTCCTTATAGACCTTTGGTCTGTTCCTGAAATCAGGCTTGACTCTCTTGGAAGATTGACTCCCAACTATCTCTCCATCTCTTCGACGGTATTCCGGGGGGACGGCAGCCGGCAGGAATCTGATGCGCCACAGCGTGTGGGATTCTGGTGGGGTCCATCCTCTACACGTGCGCATTCCAGTATCTTCTGCGTTGTCTGCCCCATCTCACGACATCATCCACCTTGCAGATCTCGCGGATGACCGTGTTCCTCACCCTATCTTGAATAGTCCTTCCAGCTATCATCCTCAGCGTCCTCATCTCTGCCACCCGTACTTTAGCCTTCGTTCTTGTGGTATCCGCTCTGGTTTCAATGCTATATGTCAGTATAGGCCTTACGCAGGTTTTATATATTCTGACCTTACTGTCAGTTCTCATATACTTGTTTTTCCATTTTATATCCTTGGGAGAACCTGATACCGCCGAAGCCTTGTTGACTTGTCCTATTGTTTCACTGACAAGATCATTTTGACTGAGCAGATCCACTCCCAGATATCTAAACTTTGCAACCTGTTCCAGCATTCTCTCATTTAAGGATAACCTGCATCCTAAGGGTTCTTTTGAGAATGTCATGGTTTATTACTAATTTTCTAAGGTTAAATATTGATTAATACTGCTAAAATTTAAAACACACATAATATCACAATTTATTTTTATTCACTGAGTGTCGTGACAGCTGTTTCGCCAACCGACGTTGGCATCATCAAGTGTTACAAAAAAACAGTTTATTGTAACACCTGATGATGCCAACATCGGTTGGCGAAACAGCTGTCGCGACATTATAACAGTGCTTTAAATTTTAACAATAATAATGTTGATTAGGGCAAAACAATGGACTATTTAATTTTTTCTCATAAATGAGCTGAATTTAATAAATTCGATTTTTTTTAAACCGTTTTTACTTTTTTGCACTCTTCACAAACATGTTTCGGGACACAGGCGTCCTTAATGTTTGGCTGTATAAAAATTTTAATGTTTGGCTAATCTAGAATCTCACATGTTATGATGCATCATATTCCCTTTGGGTACCATCCTCCCGGAAGACCACCAAAAAGATGGAGGGATAGCTGGGAGACAACTTCCCAAGAGAAGCCAGCCTAACAATAGAAACAAACCAAGGGTCTAAAAGGAGAGTAATTATCTTTAAGT
This sequence comes from Lepidostoma basale, assembly GCA_022606425.2. Classification (NCBI taxonomy): domain Eukaryota; kingdom Metazoa; phylum Arthropoda; class Insecta; order Trichoptera; family Lepidostomatidae; genus Lepidostoma; species Lepidostoma basale. The sequence goes on along the minus strand of JAHDVF020000896.1, from coordinate 445,579 downwards.
TCTCACGTTTTTCGTACCTCAAAAAAAACGATTATTACCCCTGGCTGTACCCATCTGATTTCTTGCTGGGTATGCTGGACTACCAATCATTGGAAATTAGACCAACTATCCATTTGGGTGTTCATTTTTTTCAACTGATTCGTGGTCGAATACATAACTATGATATTTTGAATGATTTGACTTAGTTTGTCCTCGACAATTATCTGCGACAAAGGCAACACAGATTATTTCACCTGCTACTGTGTAGAACCAATCTACCTAAGGTAATGTCCGTGAGCAGGGCAATAATCCTTCTAAACCGCATCTCTTCGGATGTGGACATCTTCCACGAAAGTGAGGCTACCCTCAGAAAGCATCTATCTCTTATATAATGTATAAAATTGATATTTGCTTCTCTTGTTATTCTTTTTGTTTCTTTTTACTTAATTTTTATTATTATTTTTAATTATCTTGTGTTTTTTGTGTTTATGTCTATTGTTTATATTGTATTTTTTAAATTTCACAATTGTATATTGTGTTAAAAATAGTCCGGATCGTCCATGTCAACATGTGCAACATCGAAAAAACATAATGTGTTATTACATTATGTGCTAAATTAAAAAAAACGGTGGATACGTGGAACATAAATTAAATAGACAATATGTGCACCATCTAAAAAGAACATTTTGTGTTAAATTATTTTTATTTTGTTATTTTATTTTATATCATTGTATTTTATATTATTTGTTTTAGATTTATTTTGTGGGTGATGGACGATCGAAGTGTGCGCGGGAGATGCCTATTGGTGGCGATGAGGTTCGCAACCCATCACACCGCGTCTCCCGCGGGGCGAAAAGAGAAGGATGGAGTGCCGCATCAGTAAAAGTCCATTCTTTCTGCCTACCCTTTCGGGGAGACGGCGTGATGGTTAGTTAGTTAGTTTAAAAAAAAGTTGGTTTTTTGTATTCTATAGTCATAAGCAATTTGGTTATATGCTGTGATCGTTATGATTTAAAAAAAAAAAAAAATTGAAATTGAAATTGAAATCAGGGACAAATAGACCTACGAGTACATCACTCAGGACATCCGAGTCATGTATTCAGATGAAAGAAGTGAACTCCCAAGTGAATATTCCGCCTTCTCCCCAATGATTGGTAGGTTAACATACCTAGCAAGAATTCGGCTGTTACCTTGGCAATGGTAACAATCGTATCTACGAACTATTCTCAAACCAAGTAGTTACGCTTCTCAAAGTGTGTTACGATTCTTTAATATCTCATCAAATCGAAACGCCATTAAATCTAGCCGACAGACAGCGGAGTAAAAAAAAACATATTTCGCTCGCTATAAAGGACGGTTCATACGGTCGTTTTTTTTTTTTGCGTGACGTCCTTATTGCAGTAACTCAGCGCCGGATTAAAGTGAGATGGCGCAATCGATCGCGCGGCGGGCAGAAGAGGAGGCAGAGAGAGCGATGGAAAAGTCAAATAAAATCCCGAGGCCGGAAGGGTGCAGGGAAAAGAGCAGCGGCGCGGCGACAGGGAAAGGGTTGGCCGCATGCGGCCCGCACTGGATCGAGAGGGATAGGTTACTGCGAGCCGTATGTTGATTGAAACGTACGGGAGCAGGGCTGCCAACCTGCACTCGTTATGAAAAAAAAAATACATTTTAAAACTCATAATAAATGAAACGATACGGTGAGAGAAACAACAAAGGTCACTGACATCATCCTCCTGGTGGCGACTCTAAAATGGCAATGGGCAGGTCACGTAGCCAGAAGCTCAGATGAAAAGTGGACAAGAAAACTGCTGACTTGAAGAGAAGTGCAGGGCGACAAAAAACTACGGTGGAAGGATGCTCTAAACAGACACGTCGGAATAACCTGGATGCAGTCTGCACAGGACAGAATGACATGGAAGCAAATGGAGGAGGCCTTTGTCCAGGAGTGGACGGGAATAGGCTGAGGAAGAAGAAGAAAATAATAAATGAAAAGAAAAATAATTCAGAAGAACTACGCTAACTATTTTATGGTGTATATACTAACTAACCATCACGCCGTCTCCCAGAGTGGTAGGCAGAAAGAAAGGACTGCCACACTGTTCGGTCCGCCACATTCGCTTCCTCTACATTCATACATCTTGTCATGCACGCACGTCGATTTCTCCGACTCTACACGTGACTGACATTCAATATTTGGTTGATTTGATCGTGCCACGTTTTTCTCGGCCTTCCTCTATTTCTAGTTCCGTTCACGTCGTTTACATATACCTTCTTCAACATTCTCTCTTCACTCATTCTTTCCGTGTGTCCAAACCATCTTAACGACCCTTTCATTATTTTTTTTTTCGGAAAGGTTTGAAATCAACGTGGACGGCAACAGAATTGAGAATGTCCAAGAGTATACATACCGGGAAACACAATTTTCGATTGGGCCGAAATAACCAAACCGCAAAGCTAAAAAGAAGAATTGGACTAAGCTGGCCAGCTTTCGGTAACATGAGTTACATCCTTAAAAACCGGAAAATACCGATCAACCTGAAACGAAAATTCTATGAAGCCTGCGTTCTGCCAGTTGGAACTTATGGTCTTGAAACTGTTACATTGTCCAAACAAAGTGCCGATAAACTACGAGTGACCCAAAGAGCCATGGAAAGAGCCATGTTAGGAATAAGCCTAATAGACAGAGTCAGAAACGATACGGTGAGAGAGAAAACAAAGGTCATTGACATCATCCACCGGGTGGTCACGTAGCCAGAAGCTCAGATGAAAAATGGACAAGAAGACTGCTGACTTTGGAACTGACTGTGGAAGGATGATCTGAACAGACACGTCGGAATAACCTGGATGCAGTCTGCACAGGACAAAGTGACATGGAAGCGAATGGAGGAGGCCTTTGTCCAGGAGTGGACGGGAATAGGCTGAGGAATAAGAAGAAGATAAACATTTCAATTATGCAGAGAAGGCGTTGAAGACAAAAATCGCTTTGGACAACCAATAATATAAGCTGATGAACAAAACGTCAAGAAAATCAAAGAGTTGGTGCTCAAAAATCGTCGATTGACAATTAGAGACCTCGCTGATACTGTTTACATTTCATTTTGGATCAGTCCAGACCATTTTGAAAGATGTTTTGTGTCTGAAAAGAGTATTCGACGGCTGTCACTTTGGCAACCCTAGAGTGGGGCCTTTCACGAGGCCGGAGCCGCCGTTCGAGAGGGGTGAAGAGGGTGGAGGAAAACGACTGGTTACAAGCTGATTGGGCCTCGCTTTACAGACCGCGCGAAATGACACAGCTACAGAGTGGACTTGACGAAAACTCGTCGTCATCATCATCATTAATACGATACAATATAAGAAAATCTTTGAAGTAACAGCATAGAGTTAATCGTCTAAAATCCAAGATGACAATTTTTTTTTAATTTTCAAGACAACGCGACAACGTCGACGATACTGCTACAAACATGTCCAGATGAACTACTTCCACCACGGAGACCTCCAAAACGATGGAGAGATAACTGCAGTTTTTTTATTTATACATTATACACAAATGAGACATTACAAACGATAAAACATTTAGGCGACTCATTTGGACACAAAACGGTATTACAAAGATAAAATAAAACAAAACATGAGACAAAAAAATCATACATATCAGAAGGAATCCAAATATTTCGACGTCAGTGAGGCAGTACTCTTTCCAGAATTTGCAATATTTTTTTTATGAATACTGCCTCACTGACACTGAAAATGTCCAAATCCGAGATGATAAGATTGAGCGTCCGAATTGCTCTTCCTACTGGCATCACCAAAGGCAGGTTGGTTCTGCGTGACGGAGTAAAGAACAATTGATGTCGGCGCTGTCGCAGGTAGTTATCAGGAACAAAAAGACCTATTTGCTCCAGAACATAGGGGTTCTCAATAGAGCCCCGAATCAGTTTGAAATAATGTTCAGCATCACAGGAAGAGAATCCTGTAATAACAGACTCTTAGGCCTAAGAAGAAAATTAATAATGACGTCATGAATATCATTAATACTGCACATCGTAAAACTTACAATAAAAAAATACACAATGTACCCAATACAGTAGCAACGATGACGTCATCATTGTAACATTTGTTTTGACAAAAAAAAACGTCATTAGTATGTAAGTAATGCGTATTGTTTTGTATGCCTCGATATACAAAACAAATGAAAAATAATATTGCTCAAAAGTTTGATACCTCTAGCTACCGGCGTCACCGGAGGCAAGATGATTCCGCAAGCAGACGATGTCGACGATACCAACCAGGGTAATATAAAGATGGATATATTATTAAGCTAGTAACGACTATCGATACCAAGTGGAAATGATAGCGATGAAAGATTTACTGTAGTTTGAGAATATCGCAAGAGTGAATCTACGCTGAATTGGAACTAACATAGACTAGCTAAGGAATGACGCATAATTTAAATCAATTTCTTAGAGAGTTTCAGCCGGTTCCATTATACCGCCGTCGTGGACCGCCGCCCGTAAGAATCGGCGGATGAACTAGCGAAAGAGACATAAATATCTACGCGTCGCGGAAAAGCCGGGGAGCGAGTGAATAGGGAATAGTGGAAAATTGGTACGGCGGAGACTGATAATAAGCGATGCTCCCGACACCCGATTGTGGTTAACACGGTTCCGGGACCGACTCGGGTGGGTTCGGGGAGGGTCGGGTGGCGTCGGGTGGGGCCGGGTGGCGCTCGGCCCTCTCCGCCGCCGCTCGGGCTCAAGTGGCCCGTCAAACAGCGGCGGTTTTATTAACACCAAACTGCCGCCCGCCGTAAAATATTTTATTCCCGCTTTTAATATTGGTTTAATTAATTTTGTTAGTTGCGCCCGTTCTCTCCTATATTTGATAGGTGTTATGTGTGTTCGATGATATGGGGGATGAGTTGGCACAAAAGACGAGCCGGGAAATTAAACTAATTCAAATAAAAATCTAACTCTATAACAAAAGCATAAAAAATGTGTTGTAATCGAGTAAGAAAACAAATGTAGAATTCGAAAAATCTTGAATGCGAAAAGGTTCGAATATGAAAAGTGCTGAATGCGAAAAGTGCCGATTGCGAAAAGTGTCGAATGCGAAAAGTGCCGATTGCGAAAAATGTCGAATGCGAAAAGTACCGATTGCGAAAAGTGCCAAATTCGAAAAGTGTCGAATGCGAAAAGTGCTGAATTCGAAAAGTGTCGAATGTGAAAAGTGCTGAATTCGGAAATTGTCGAATGCGAAAAGTGTCGATAGAGAAAAGTGTCGAATGCGAAAAGTGCCGATTGCGAAAAGTGTCGATAGAGAAAAGTGTCGAATGCGAAAAATGCCGAATGCGAAAAGTGCCGAATTCGAAAAGTGTCAAATGCGAAAAATGACGAATGCGAAAAAAGATTATTTGATGATTTAAAAATGCGAAATAAAAACGCATTTTATTGCATATATAAATTCAGAATCACATAATTATAATATAAAAAGGAAAAATTTAATTTGTTTGAATAATTAATTTAGTTCAAGGCGAGTAGTAGCCATATTCATTATTATAAACAGACCTAGGCGATGTGTAGAATATCGACTATCGACGCGGAGCATAATGGCGTATTGATACGCGTGTAGAACGCCCACGACCTCGGTCCGGCCCCTCGCCGCTCGGCAATCTCCGGCTCCATTATTCAGAAAGGGTGTGGGGGGGCGGTAAAGGAGAGGGGGGCGGGGGCGGCGACACATAATGGCGGGAAAACAAATGGAAAACCGACAGCCGGGGCGTTCACACGCATTTTACTAATAAAATAATAACGCCATACACGAAATTACAAAATTAACTTCACTTCTCCATGAGTCATCACCGTGTTTAATGATATACTCCTAACAGTAATAAAAAACCGAGTAGGGGTGATTAAAGGAATTGTTTGGGCAAAAAATAAAAATATACGAGCCCAACGGTTAAGTAATCTAAATATTATTTAAAATGAATAAAAACGTAGATTTTTTAAGTTTTATTATATTTTATGGGAAATAGGCAGAGAGAATGGACCGCCACACTACTCTATCCTGACAATCCTCTCTAGCTTCCTCCACATTTATACAACGAGTGATACACGCACGTCGATTCCTCCGACTTCTAACATGACCAACCTTTAAAGTTTGATTAATTTGGTCATGCCATGTTTTCCTTGGTCTGCCTCGACTCCGTACTCCATTTACATCATTAACGTATACTTTCTTAACCATTCTTTCTCTATCCATGGGTTCCATATGTCCGTTTCATAATTTTGTTCATAATACCTTCCTTCCGCTCTACATTCCTTTCTTATATCAGCATTTGAGATTCTGTCGTATATCGTTCTACCACACATACGTCTTAGGGACCTCATCTCTACCGCATTTATTCTGCTTTCATCCTCTTTGCCTACCCCTGCGGGGAAACGGCGTGATGGTTTGTTTGTTTTGTTTATGGGAAATACATGTCTTGCTACGACATTTATATAATGTTAAATTTTAACCCTTAACTGACGTAAGTCACCTCTGACTTGACAACAGAACTTTGTCGCTGCGATCGTATGGCACGTGTGAGGTGACACGATGAATCATGTTATCGGTGGAATCTGTGCGTAATTACGAATACTTTTCCAGTTGAATATTACCAACGTAGCGATTAACATACACAGTGCCTTTGTAAAATTAAATATTGATAGAATAACATATACAAAAGATACAAAAACTATCGTCCGATAAGGGTTAAAATCTGTTATTATACGTATCACAATTATTTTTTTGTTACAAACAACTGTATTTTATTTACGCTTAATATAATAAAACTTCTAGAAAACAGGCATATGGAATAATCACAAGAAACAATAAAAGAGTAAAATAAAATAAGTATTATTTAGTTTTATTCTATTTATTTTTAATTTAAGTTGTGATCATTTTCGATGATTTTAACAAAATATTTTGAAAATAGAATTCAAAATAGAAATTAAACTACATAAAATAACGTAGAAACATTTGAATATTAAATTTTTTTTTTCAAACTAACTAACCATCACGCCGTCTCCCCGGAGGGGTAGGCAGAGGATAGACCGCCATACCGTTCTGTCCTGACATACCTCTCTTTCTTCCTCCACATTCATATATTGTAAAATGCACGTTCGTCGATTTTTCCAACTTCGAATGTGGCCGCCTTTTAGTATTTGATTAATTTGGTCATGCCATTATGAAAAGATGGCTACAAAACAATGGACTATTTAGAATACTTTCGTAGCAGTAAAATAGTCCACCTGACATGTGCACCATAAAAAAGAACATTATGTCTGTTATTTTATTTTATGTCACTGTATTTTATATTATTTGTTTTAGAATTATTTTGTGGACGTTCGACGATCGAAATGTGCGCGCGAGATGCCTATTGGTGGCGATGAGATTCGCAACCCATCACACCGCGTCTCCCGCAGGGGCGAAAAGAGAAGGATGGAGTGTGCCGCATCGATTATTGTGTTGCAGTCCATTCTTTCTGCCTACCCCTTCGGGGAGACGGCATGGTGTTTAGTTAGTTAGTTATTTTAAGAAATTTAATTTAATTTAATAAAAAAGTATAAGTTTTAATTAAAGTTTTTTAAATTTACCTATCCAAAAAAGCTAAAATGGCAGTGCGCAATGGTGTTCTTGTACCGACCTTTATGTATGGAAGCGAAGCATGGAATTGGCAAAAGAAGGATGAAAGTAGAATATATGCAGTAGAAATGAGATCTCTAAGACGAATGTGTGGCAAATCTGTATATGATAGAGTGTCAAATGCAAGTATAAGAATTGAATGCGGCACGAATGAAAGTGTTATGAACAAAATAATGAAAGGGTCATTACGATGGTTTGGACATATGGAAAGAATAAATAAAGTAAAAATTATAAAAAAAGTATACATTAACGATGTAAATGGAACTAGAAAAAGAGGAAGACCGAGGAAAACGTAGCACGATCAAATAAATCAGTTATATTGAATGTCGGCCACGTGAGAAGTCAGAAAAATCGACGCGCGTGCATGACACGATGTATGAATGTTGAGGAACCGAGAGAAATGTCAGGAAAGAAAAGTGTGGCAGTCCATTTTTTCTGCCTATCCCTTCTGGGAGACGGCGTGGTAGTTAGTTAGTTAGTTTAAGAAAATTCACTTTGAACGCCACGAAAGCTCCGCCGTTGAGAGCCATTTCCCTCGAGAGCCAATAGCGAGGGCGTGCGAGAGGGACGCCGCTCTACAGCCGCCCATGATCTGAGCGGGAGGGAGGCATTCGATAGAGCCGTCACACGAGGCTCTACTTAGAAGTGTTACAACCCTCCCTCGGGTGGGGGAGGTAACTTACCACGGGGGTCATTTTAACCCAGTGTTCAAATACAGGAGGTCTCAAAATTAACATGTCCAAGACAGTAGACCTACGAGTGTACACAAATGACTCCACCCCAATCTTGCTCCACGGTGTCCCCCTTGTGACCACGACCAGCTTCTGCTACCTCGGTAGTACGATAGCAGGCTCGGGAGGTATAGAGGAAGATTAAGCCAGCAGACTTAACAAGGCATGGGAAGCTTTCACTATGTTTTGCCATGTATGGCGCTCCGGTATCATTTTGAGAAAGCTCCAGGTATTCAGCAGTAGCGTCAAAAGCGTACTGCTGTACGGATGTGAGACTTGGAAGGCTACCGCGGAGGTTATTGGTAAACTCCAGGTGTTTATAAATAGGTGCTCTCGCTCAATATTCAAAATCTATTGGCCCCAAACAGTGTCAAATGCCGTTCTCTGGACCATAGCAGGCGAAAAGCAAATTAGAGCAAAGTCGTTAGACGCAAATGGCAGTGGATTGGTCACAAGACCGAAAAAAAGTTGCATAATCAAACATTTGATGTCGGCCACGCGAGGAGTCAGAGAAATCGACGTGCGTGCATGACACGATGTATGAATGTTGAGGAATCGAAAGAAATATATGCCAGGAAAGAAAAGTGTGGCAGTCCATTAATACTGAAGACGGCGTGGTGGTTTGTTAGTTAGTTATATACTTTTTTTTTTATTACTCGGGGTATACAAAATCCCACATATGCCAGTTTAAGGGTTAAAAGAGCGAGACACAAGTATGCGGAAAAATCGTTGTCAGAAAGAGAAGGAAATATAGATGAATCAAATAATACAGTATGTTCTATAGAAGAGGGAAGAAAAACATCAACAAGAAAACTTATCGTGCATGTGTTGAGAGGATAGAGCGGATTACAACTCTTTTTTTTGTATACCTTTTTGTATACAACAGATCGCTTGAACCCAATTACTGCATACAATTTGTTTTAAGCTATTATATATTGATTCTCGTGACATGTGATAGGTAGCTAATCTATCGTTATTTTATTGTCACGTGAATTCTACACCAGACAAAAGACAGTGTGAAAATCACACTGCCATCTCCCGGAATCGAATCCGAGAGAAATAACTAACTAACTAACCATTACGCCGTCTCCCCGAAAGGGTAGGCAGAAATAATGGAGTGCCGTACTTTTCTTTCCTGACATATTTCTCTCGCTTCCTCAACACTTATGCGTCGTTTCATGCACGCGCGTCGATTTCTCGTCGATATTTGATTTATTTGATCGTGCCACGTTTTTCTCGGTCTTCCTCTATTTCTAGTTCCATCTACATCGTTAACATATACTTTTTTACCATTCTTTTTTCATTCATTCTTTACATGTGTCCAAACCATCTTAATGATCTTGAGAATAATATAATAACAATAATTATATGCTAAATTTTCGAAGCACCTGCTCAGGACCTTGTCCGAAAGGCGCGATAGATGGATCGGCCATGTAATACGACAAGAAGGCTTCTTGCATGCCATAATGGAGGGTATGACCGAGGGGACAAACTCTAGGGGACGCCCACGCCGAGAGTATCTGGAGGACCTGTAGGTGGACGTGCGCTGCTCATCATATGCAGATTTCAAAAGAGCCGCACAAGACAGGGAAGAATGAAGGAGAAAAATAGAGGAAATTGCTGCAAACCAATCCCAGGATTGAAACCAGAGAGAGAGAGAGAACTTTTCAAGCGTCGTTTTTGTGATGTAATCACTTCAAGGGCGCATTTAGACGTCAGATATCTCAGGAAAGAACAGTGCGGCGGGTCAATTATTTCTGCCTACCCCTTCAGAGAGACTGTGTGATGGTTAAGTAGTTAAGTTACATAAAAATTAGCGATCGTAACATTTTTTTCCGATGTGTATTGACAGCCATCAAATTGGTCACTTCCCCCTTCGAATAGGAGTACCTACCTATACAAACACGCTCCATTTGAGTGGACGTTGTGCATGCAATGTGGCAACACTGGCCCGCGTGTGGTGGGTTCACACATCCCCGATATAATATTCCAGGGGTGGGGTTACACGGCACAGCGGCCGCGTGTGGGGGGTGGAATTCACAAGCGGAAGAGGCAGAGGGAGAAACGTAACATATCATCGACTAATTAATTGTGATTTCCGAAAACACTTCACGCCACAATAATTCATATTGTTGTTTATTTCAATAAATACTCGTATATTATGAGACAGGCTCGCATATACCTGGAAGACTACTAAGAGATGGAGGGACAGCTGGACCCCATCATCTCAGGAGACATAAAGCCTGTGCCACAGATCGTCAGATCTCTGAGAAATAATTGTACGATAATGTTTAAAAAAAAAACTAACTAACTAACTAACCATCACGCAAATGGTAAAAAAAAATATATGTCAACGATGTAAATTGAACTAGAAATAGAGGAAAAACGAGGAAAACGTGGCAGATCAAATAAATCAAATATTGAATGTCGGCCATGTAAGGAGTCAGAGAAATCGACGCGCGTGCATGACACGATGAATGAATGTTGAGGAATCGAGAGAAATATGTCAGGAAAGTAGTGTGACAGTCCATTCTTTCTGCCTATCCTTTCGGGGAGACGGCGTGATGGTTAGTTAGTTAGTTAGTTACAACAATAACAACAACAAACCATCACGCCGTTTCTCCGCAGGGGTAGGCAGAGAGAATGGACCGCCACACTACTCTATCCTGACTTATCTCTCTAGCTTCCTAGTCATACACGCACGTCGATTCCTCCGACTTCTAAGATGAACCTTTAAAATTTGATTAATTTGATCATCCCATGTTTTCCTCGGTCTGCCTCGACTCCGAACTCCATTTACATCATTAACGTATACTTTCTTAACCATTCTTTCTCCATTCTAGCGTTTCATATGTCCGAACCATCGCAGCGATCCTTTCATAATTTTGTTCATAATACCTTCTTCCGCTCTACATTCCTTTCTTATATCAGCATTTGAGATTCTGTCATAATTCTGGAAACATTGTATTGAAAGAAGGGTTGGGGCAGGCAATAAAGTGAATGGTGGACTTAAAGTTGTCATCGCAAACAAAAAACTCCAAAAAAGCTAGAATGGCAGTTCTTCTATGGAAGCGAAGCATGGAACTGGCAATTCTTCTATGGAAGCGAAGTATGGAACTGGCAAAATAAGGATTAAAGTAGAATATATGCAATAGAAATGAGATCTCTTAGACGAATATGTGATTCTCTGTGTATGATAGTGTTATGAACAAAATAATGAAAGAATCATTCAGATGGTTTGGACATATGAAACGAATGAACGAGAGGAGAATTATTACAATGATGTTTACAAGCAGTGTGTGTGGAAAGAGAACTCGTGGAATTCCAAGGAAAACATGGCATGGCACATTCGAAGTCGGAAAAATCGACAAGCGTGCCTCCACATTCATACATGTTACGATGTATGAATGTGGAGGAAGCTAGAGACGTTTGTCAGGACAGAACTGTATGGCGGTCCATCCTCTCTGCCTACCCATCCGGGAAATGGCGTGATGGTTTGTTAGTTAGACATGCTCGAAATCTTCACACCTTCATCATCGGGAGAACGATATAAACTGTTCTCCAAAGTGGAAAAACAGTGTTTTAATTAAAAAAAATTCGTCATTACGAAATTCCACAATGTTAAGGTCTTAAGACTAACTAACTAACTAACCATCACGCCATTTCCCCGGAGGGGTAGGCAGAGAGGATGGATCGCCACACAGGCCTGTCCTGGCACACTTCTCGGGCTTCCTCCACATTCATACATCGCACCATGCACGCACGTCGATTATTCCGACTTCGAATGTGGCCGCCTTTTAGTAATTGGTTAATTTGGTCATGCCATGTTTTCCTCGGTCGTCCTCGGCTTCTTTTCCCACTCACACTGCTTGTGTACAACTTTTTAACCATTCTTCTCTCATCCATTCGTTCCATAGGTCCGAACCATCTCAGGGATTCTTCCTTAAGTTTTTATCATATATCGTTCTTCCGCTGCTCCTCTTATCTTCCCCTCGGTAACAGACTTTTTTTATAAATACAATCCCAACCCTAACTGGTCTTCCATTCCTCGACAATAATGTAAGACTTTATCATAAAACCTAAATCCCCCTCGCCCTCTTTCGGAGGGACACTCCGGGCCATACATTAAGCCCCATAAAACAACTACCAAATCATATTCCAACAATGTTTCTTACAGACGTAAGAGGAATAGCCATTAGAGATGAACCTCTGTAAGCCAGAAGATCCAAGTGCAACGTCATTTCTACGGCATTTGTCCTAGTTTCATCGTTCTTTTGCCAGATCCAAGCTTCAATTCCATACATAAAGGTTTTATAATATTGGTAATACTGAATATGGACAATTGTATGAAAGAGCTGAAAGGGTTGGATGTAGGTGCCAAAATGAGCGGAGTGTCAGTAAGCTGTCTCTTGTATGCGGATGACGCTGTCCTACTTGCTGACAACGAGCATGAACTACAAGTCCTGGTGAATTGTATGTATGAGGTATGCATGCGAAATGATCTGATGATGAATGTTAATAAGTCCAAGGTTATGATTTTTGAAAAGGAAGAAACCATGACAGTCTGCAACATTAGCGTGAATGGTGAAAACTTGGAGCAAGTAGTTGAGTTTGTGTATTAAGGTAGTATGTTTACAAGAAATGGGAGAGTGGAGAGGGATATTGAAAGAAGGGTTGGGGCAGGCAACAAAGTGAATGGTGCACTTAAAGTTGTCATCGCAAACAAAAACCTATCCAAAAAAGCTAGAATGGCAGTGCACAATGGTGTTCTTCTACCGACGCTTATGTATGGAAGCGAAGCATGGAACTGGCAAAGGAAGGATGAAAGTAGAATAAATGCAGTTGAAATGAGATCTCTTAGACGAATGTGTGGATACTCTGTGTATGATAGAGTGTCGAATGAAAACATAAGAAGTGAATGCGGTGCGAATGATGGTGTCATGAACAAAATAATGAAAGGATCATTAAGATGGTTTGGACATATGGAAAGAATGAATGAAGAAAGAATGGTAAAAAAATTATATGTTAATGATGTAAATGGTACCAGAAATAGAGGAAGACCAAGGAAAACGTGGCACGATCAAATAAATCAAATATTGAATGTCGGCCATGTGAGGAGTCAGAGAAATCGACGCGCGTGCATGACACGAAGTATGAATGTTGAGGAAGCGAGAGAAATATGTCAGGAAAGAAAGGTGTGGCAGTCCATTCTTTCTGCCTACCCCTTCGGGGAGACGGCGTGATGGTTTGTTAGTTAGTTAGTTATAATCAGTTTATAATCAGTTTATTTCATTTCATCAATAGACATTACAAAATTCATTTTTAAGGCATCTATTGAGAACAGGTAAAATAATATATTGGTAAAATAATAATATACTACCAGAAACGCATGAGAGATGGTTGAACATTAGGAAGACAGGATACCCTCCAGAATTAAGAGTATTTGCCTTCTGAACGTACTTTCACTGATATGAAAGACGTCGATTTCCGAGGAGACCGCGTTCAGCAGATTGATTGCTCTTCCCACCGGTGTCACCAGAGCCAGGTTGGTTCTAGCGGCGGATAGGTAAAACAATCTATGCTGGCGCTGTCGGAGATATCTGTCGGGAACAAAAAGACCTACACCCTCCAGCACGGCTGAGTTTTCAAAATATCCCCTAATAAGCCTAAAGAAATGGGTTATGAGAAACCCGTCTCTTCGAAGCTGCAGAGAATTAGACCCCAACATTCCCAAAAGAAACGCTGTGGGATAGAGCCATGGATAGCTACCATACTCCTTCATGTAGAGATACCTCAGAAATTTTTTTCTGAACCCTCTCCAGCATAAGGGAATATCTCGCCTCGTGCGGACTCCATATCACAGAACCACTTTCGAGTCTGCTCCGAACCAATGAATTGTATAGTACTCTGAGCACATTGGGATCTCTGAAAACCCTTCCGGTCCGAATTATGAAGCCCAACATCTTCAGCGCAATGCCACAAATTCTCTCAACATGAGCATGAAAGGTTAACCTACTCTCATAGATGACCCCGAGATCTCTCATAGTGGATACATGTGCCAACTGCTGGTTATTCATCGTGTATCTATGATATATAGTTCTCCGTGCTCTCGTAAAAGATAACATTACGCACTTAGAGACATTGAATTTCATATGATTACTGTGACTCCAGGTAACAATATTATTAATATCCGACTGAAGGCGTAGACAGTCGTCAGGATTATTTATGTCTAGGAATAATTTCAGGTCATCGGCAAATAAAAGAAATCGCGAGAAGTTTATTACCTTCGCAATATCGTTTATGAATATAGTGAAGAGGAGTGGGCCAAGGTTCGAACCCTGTGGTACCCCTGAATAAACAAAAAAAGGTTCCGATTGAAAAATTCCGTACGAGACGAATTGTTTCCTCCCCTCAAGGTAACTAGTGAAAAGCATAATAAGTTGAGAAGAGAAACCAATTTGAGATAGCTTTGCTATAAGAATGTCATGGTTCACAGTATCAAATGCCTTTGAGAAGTCATTATATGAACAGTCAACTTGGTGACCATTGTCCAAGGCCCTTGTTATGTACTCTGTGAAGACTATGAGATTTGTTTCAGTAGAGCGCCCCTTCCTGAACCCATGTTGTTCTGTTATAATATATGGGTCAACTCTGGGAAATATCAATTTATGTAGAATAGATTCGAATAGCTTGGCTGGAGCCGACAGTATTGCTACAGGTCTGTAGTTTTCGACTGACTCTTTTGTTCCGCTCTTGAAGATAGGACTGATCCTAGAAACTTTCCAGAGATCAGGAAAAGTATTTGTACTTAACGATAGGTTAAATAAAAAGTACAGCGGATATATTAAGAGCTCAGAGCAGCCTTTAAAGAAGAAGATGGGAAGAAAATCCGGACCAACCGAGTGCGAATTCTTCATTGCTTTGATGGATGATTTAATATCATTTGTGTCTATGTTAGATATGTCAAAGCTATGAGCGCACTTACTGGTATTTGAACCGGTCGCTGAATTTAAATTAAGTTAGTAATACTGAAAGGGTTCCTCTAACCAGTTATTACGCTCGGTCTGCATGTGTGTGTGAATATCACAAAAGTATCCCTTACTAACACACTCGCACTAACCTTACCCTAATGTATTTCGTGTTACACTTCACGAGGGAGCGAGAAAATGAAAACTTACACTAGAATATTCATATTTCATCAATAATTTCCATGAAACTGTCGCGACAGCTGTTTCCTCAATCGATGTTGGCATCATCAAGCGATACAATCAACAGTTGTTCACTCTAGTTAATCAACAGTTGATTAAAACGACATATGCAGGCGAAACAGCTATCGTGACAGCTGTTTCGACATCCGATGTTTTTTTAAAGACTAAAACGAAGGATTTCAATCATTACAACCTCCAATATGAGCAGAAAATAGCTCATTATTATGAAGAAGGAATCTTATCGTGTCCAGGCCTAAACCCACGACCCCTGGATCAGGAGTCAAGCGTTCTATTCCCTAGACCACCACACCAAGAAACAGCTGTTGCGATAACTGGGGTACTGTAAATGGGGTACGGAGTCGAGGCAGACCGAGGAAAACATGGCATGACCAAATTAATCAAATTTTAAAGGTTGGTCATGTTAGAAGTCGGAGGAATCGACGTGCGTGTATGACTCGTTGTATGAATGTGGAGGAATCTAGAGAGGTTTGCCAGGATTGAGTAGTGTTGCAGTCCATTCTCTATGCCTACCCCTTCGGGAAAACGGCATGATGGTTTGTTTTTTTGTTTAACCCTTCCCTTAAGGTGCTAAAATAAAAACGTGCGTTCCGGTGTAGGGTAGTCAGTACGCGTTAAAAAATTAGCGATTTTAAATCGGAAAAATAGGAACATTCATAGCTAATCCCCTTATATAATTATAATTGAAGTCAAAAATTATAATAATTGAGATTTAATTACTAAAAACATTAAAAAAATTATCTGGCAACGCTCACGGAACGGGCATAGGTCCGCTCTGGTTGCAAGCCCGAAATCAATTGCCGGCGCGGCGGAACGGCGAGAGTGAGAACATTGAGCTAGAACATATGCAAGAGTGAGATGCGAATATAGTGTGACGCACTCAAATCGCTGTTTATACGCGAATTTGTTTTCGATTTTCACAAAATACCTCCGATGTACCCGATAAATTCTGATTATTATTAATATTATTTTTTAAATCAATGCGTAAATATATTATGGAGGAATACCTAAAATCTTAACCTTGTATTTATTATATTTATAGAGATATTGATGGTTTTTAGAAGCAACGTTTAGAAGATACCCATCATAGGGAAGCGAGGGTTAAAAAAAATTCGAAAGTTGAAAAAAATAATCCAAAAGTGAAATTGTTTTTTCAAATCGCCGTCATGTTGCGATTTTTTTTTTTCTTCAAAATTTCCCTACGTAATGCAAGCTCGGGGAGATGCGAGTATCACATCTGGCAAATGTTTTACAGGTGGTCTATTGAGGGGTATATTTACATACACATACGTATGAGCAAGGATACAAATTTTCCAGTCCAAGCTTGCTAAAGAGACAATACGAGTATAACAAAAATCTATAACAAAAATCACTCCCCGATATATCTATTCATTTTATGACATCCTTCAATTTGTATATTAACGATTTGTAATATTCAATGTACGGAAGTGAAGCATGGGACTGGCAAAATAAGGATGAAAGTATAATAGAATAAATGCAGTAGAAATGAGATATTCGTGGCCGAGTGGTAAGTGCATTAACTGCCACCCCGTAGGTTTCGGGTTCAATTCCCAGCAAAGGCAGTGTGGTTGTCACACTGTCTCTGGTCTGGTGTAGAATTCACGTGACAATAAAATGGCAATAGATTAGCTACCTATCACATGTCACGAAAATCACTATGGCTGACATCGATTTGGCTCATGCTGTCATGATGTAAAGAGCGATTCAACAAAATCTGCCTCTGGTGACACCGGTGGGAAGAGCAATTAGTCTGCTGAACGCGGTCTCCTCGGAGATCGACGTCTTTCATGTTAGTGAAAGTACGTTCAGAAGGCAAATACTCTTAATTCTGGAGAGTATCCTGTCTTCCTGATGTTGAACCATCTCTTATGCGTTTCTGGTAGTATACCTGTTCTCAATAGATGCCTGTTGATGAAATAAACTGATTTGATTTGATTTGATTTGAAAATAATATTATAATATCTTAAACGATTGTGTGTAAATCTGATTACAAATTGTGAACAAAATAATGAAAGGAAAATAAAGACAGTTTAGCCATACGGAAAGAATGAAATATGTGGTTTCATGGTACAATGCATGAATGTTGAGGAAACTAGAGAAATATGTCAAGAAAGAACACTGTGGCAGACCATTCTTTCTGCCAACCTCTTCTGAGACAGTGTGAAGGTTAATTAGCGACGATGTGAATGGAGAACAGAGTTGAAGAAGACCGAGGAAAACATGACATTATCAAATTAATCCAATTTTAAAGTTCAGCCATCTTAGAAATCGAAAGAATCAAAGTACAGGCATGAATGTGGAGGAATTTAGAGAGATAGATAGACATATTGTGGGGCAGTTCATTCTCTCTGTCCCTCTCTTCGGAAGATTGTGTGATGGTTGGTTACTTTTGAATATGGAATTTTGTATTATTTTGCAATAAACTAAAATATTCTCATAAAATGTCAATATTAAACTCATATAGTCAAGTTATCACTGCATATAGAAACATATCCACTAAAACAAAGATGGCAGTACATAATGGTGTTCTAGCGCCAACCCTTATGTATGGAAGTGAAGCTTGTAGCTGGCAAAAGAAGAATGAAAGTAGAATAAATGCATTTGAAATAAGATCACTGGGAAGAATGTGCGGAAAAATGATATGATAGAATACTGAAAAACGAAATAAGCAGGTATTGTAAAAAAAACGATTGCATCATAAGTAAAATTAAAAAAGGATCCCTGAGATGGTTTGGACATATGGAACGAATGGACGTGAGAAAGGTTAAAATTTTGTATACAAGCAGTGTGAATAGAAAGAGAAGCCGTGGAAGACAAAGGAAAGCGTGACATGACCATATTAATAAAATACTAAAAGGCGGGTGTATATTAGAAGTCAGAAAAATTTATGAGTGTGCACGTTACGATGTAAGAATGCAGAGGAAGTACGAGGGGTATGTCAGAACAGAGCACAGTACGAGGGGTATGTCAGTCCATCCTCTCTGCCTACCCCTCCGGAAAAACAACATGATGGTTAGTTAACCAACTAACTAACTAACCATCACACCGTCTCCCCGAAGAGGAAGGCAGAAAGAATGGACTGACACACTTTTCTTTCCTGACATATTTCTCTCGCTTCCTCAACATTCATACATCGTGTCATGCACGCGCGTCGATTTCTCTGACTCCTCACATGGCCAACATTCAATATTTGATTTCTTTGAACGTGCCACGTTTTCCTCGGTCTTCCTCTATTTCTGGTTCCATTAACATCGTTAACATATACTTTTTTTACCATTCTTTCATTATTCATTCTTTCCATATGTCCAAACCATCTAAATGATCCTTTCATTATTTTGTTCATAACACCATCATTCGCATCGCATTCACTTCTTATATTTTCATTCGACACTCTATCATACACAGAGTTTCCACACATTCGTCTAAGAGATCTCATTTCTACTGTATTTATTTTACTGCCTTCTTTTGCCAGTTTCATGCTTCGCTTCCATACATAAGAGTCGGTAGAAGAACACCATTATGCATTGCCATTCTAGCTTTTGGTTAGTTAGTTTGTTTAAATTCATATATGTTAGAAATTTAATGTGTACATAAGCATACACACCAAAAAGTTACTTGTATTGTAATGGTTTGCAGTTTCAAAAGGGAGCTTTGTCAAATTTCAATCTATCCGGGAAATGATGTAATATTTGTGCATAATAAATACAGGGACTATACGGCGCATACGCCCCTGGCATAGGGCAGATGCGATACAGGGGCGGAGCGACTCAAAGGTACACACACACAGGCACACAACAGTCGGACGTATGAATAATTTCAGGCGGGTATTACAGCCAGTGGATGATATCGCAACACACAAATTGCCTTTGAAAGGTGCAGCGTAAGGGTGTTTTTTTTTTAATTAGTAAAACGATATAAACTTTAAATTGCTGTTTATAAAAAATAAAAATATCTCACATGTAATAATAAATAGTTCATCATTCAGCATTTTTATTATTATTATTATTTTGATGACTTATATTTTAAGTGCGCTGTTTTGTAAAATCAATTACTCCAAGGGCGCACTAGGAAATGACTGACCCAACAGTGCAGTCTTTAGAAGTTTCTTCAATTTAACGACACTATCCTCATACTTAATACTAACATGGAGGCTATTTCACGCCAACGGACCCGCAATACTGAAAGCACGATCATAGAAACTTGCTTTATTGGCTCTGACTGGAATTGTTGTTGTTTGCACTTGTTTCTACTGATTGGAGTGAGCGTTGCCTTTCCGTTGGCATGGGTATCACGCAGAGGTTTGATATACCCTTATACGCTGGCGCTCTCTGCACTGACCGGGACAGTGGTAAGGGGAAAACCCAAACGGCGAACCCCTTTCCAGATAAGGCCCTATACCGTTAAATTTTAACCTTTATCGGACGCTAGCTTTTGTATCTTTTGTATATCTTATTCTATCAATATTTAATTTTAAAAAGGCACTGTGTATGTTCATTGCTCCATTGGTGATATTATGCGCGGATTCCGGACAACAAAATGCAACACCATTCATCATGTCATCTCCCAACTAACTAACTATCATACCGTTTCTCCGGATGGGCAGGCAAAGAGGATGGAACTGGCACACTATTCTATACTTACATAACTCTTACGCTTCTTCATACACCGTGGTAATGTGAATGGAACATGAAATACAGGAAGACTAAGGATAAGTGGCATGAACTAATCAATTAATATCGGAATATGTTTATATCAATCACTATTGGAGGAATCAGAGAAATCAATGTGCGTACAAGACAAATGTACGATTGTTGAGGAAGCGAGAGAAGTATGTCAAAAAAGAATGGTGTGGCAGTTCATTCTTTCTGCCTACCCCTTCAGAAAGACGGCGTTATAGTTAGTTAGTTAAGTAACGTTAAAATAAATCATAATATAAAAAGTCAAAAACCCGAATGTCATCAAGAAAGAGTACGATAATATTTTGAATACAAGCGATCGAGAGAGGATACTTTGATTCTCTCCGAAAGTAATTCAAAATGCACTCGATGCGCATGCCCGAAAACGTTTTAAATTATTTTGAGTTTTGTTCTGATAATTGTTGTATGACAGTAGTGTAGAAAACAAAAGGAGAACAATTTAGTATTGCTAATTGTGAAATTTAAAACGTGTGAAAAAAAAAAGATTCATATAAAAAGCTTAAACTTATTATTCGCTACGATTGCACGGTAAACCAAGTTTAAAGGGTAGAACATCTTTACTCCCGTGAATACTTTTTTGCTGTTATATGTTAGTTGTCTGTCTATTTGCCCAAATTTTTTATATTACCTTTGTAAGTAAACATGTCATTTTTGTAAAAGCTCTTTTTGAATTCACATAGATTTTAAACTTTATTTATATTAGTATTCGTCTCCTATTCGCTCGCCCCACATGTACATCATCCGGTCACATATTGGACTGGTAAATTACCATCCCTTTGTTTCTTTACTGTTGTTTTTTTTCCCGTAATTTCTAATTTCTGTCATGTTATGTTCTTATCAATCCTATGCATGTAAATTCTAATTTATATTATGTTATGTTCTTTTCTATCTCATGTAATTTCTAATTTCTCTTATGTTATCCTTATTCTCGTTTTTGTGTTTTGCCGTTATATGTTAGTTGTCTGTCTATTTGCCCAAACTTTTATATTACCTTTGTAACTAAACATGTCATTTTTGTAAAAGCCCTTGCGGCTTTATGTCAAAATAAATAAATATTTCACGGGTTGCAACTATAAAAAATAAGTATGAATCACGTTCAGTAACACCTCCTAAATCAAACCCGTTTGGGTTTTACAAAACATAAAGAATAACCTTTCACATTTTATATAAAAAAGAACAATGAAATATAAAAAATAAATGAAATAATTTTAAAATAAAATAATAATTGCAGCATCCTGTATGTGTAATAAATCTATGAGGGCCGCAAGGGGGTTGCAGCGGCCCGATGATAGCTTTTCAATTTGCAAGCGCCCTGTACATAAGCCCCGGTGCAGGTGGGAGGGAATAATCAATACGAGGCTAATTAACACAGGGTGCTCGCGAGGTTTGGTATCCCGCCCGTGGATACAGCGCAAACAGAGTGCGGGGGGAAGGGTGGATGCATGAGTCTATACGCGGGATGTATCGGTGGATGTAAATAGGACGCAGACAGAAATCAATACATCCGTACAAATAGGACTGGATGTCGTTATGCAGAATTTATAACATACAAACGAGAATGAGTGACCTTTTTGAGTACAACTCCGTCAACTCATGCAAAATGTTTAAAAAAAATCTTTCGCTATATATAAATAATAATAAAATATATATCACAAATAGATATGTAAGCTATCCATGGCTCTATCCCATGGCATTTATTTTGGAAATGCATGGGAGTAACTCTCTGCACCTTTCGAAGAGATGGGCATCTCATAACCCATGTCTTTAGATTAACCCATTACAACACAAAGCCGGCAAATCACTGGCCAAAGTCAATTTGTCACTGACTCACAAAGCCGGCGATTCGCCGGTTTGTCTTTGAAGTGATTTTTTTTACATTAAAACTGAATGATTTTAACTTTATTCATAAAAATGACATAAATAAGTATATTTCGGTTACTGATTTCATAATAAAATGTAATAATCACAATTTATTTCACATTATTTATTATAAAATATTACGATATTTTAACATCTGTCAATACCTCCAAAATGGCCGAACGCACTCGTAAACAAACTCGTCGCGCTTGTAATATTTCATCAAATGGGGATGAAATAGTGGCAGTGAGAATGAAGTTGATGATTCTAGTGATTCTAGTGATTTGAAAAATAAGAGCAAATCTCGATGGGAATGTAAGAAATGTTTGGTGGCTCTCCACATGCCAGAATGCTTTAAAGCTTTCACACTCTTCCAAAACTACCTGGGGATGAGCCATAATGATCTAGCTTACGAACAAAAAAAATTATGCTTTTATGTTTTACCATTTTTATTTTGTCTTTAATGTTATTGTAATAAAAAAATGAGTCAAAATTAAATAATCTGTTGTATGAACAAATTATGTCATCTTTATTAGTGGTGCAATGGGTTAACCGGCGAACATTGAAAGATGTCGGCCAATCACCACGTTGCGTGCCGTATGCCGACCAATCACAATGTCGCTCGCCGACCAATCAAGGCTGAAATAATACGTCTACTGCGCCGACTCATTGTCAAGTGCGCGTAGCTCACATATTTTGAATAATTTCGACGTAAATAAAACGTAAAAGCGGGTAATAAATGTATTAAAATATATCAATTGGTGGGAAAACATTAAAGGCAGAAACATACTATTAACACGCCACGCCAGCTGATGCCACGTTATGCGTGTTGAGTCGAATCAAATTGTATTGTTTTCTATGAACAGAATCAGACTACGAACACCCGACGCGACGCCATGCGCGCACACGCCACCCGATCCAGACGAGCTAGATCGACGTGTTGCCGGTGGTGGGAGTAAACACGCCACGTCGCGTGTTAATAGTATGTTTCTGCCTTAAATCAGAGTTTCACTGTACTCGAATATAGCAATATCAAAGCGTTGTCGGACCCACTAGTCTATAATGAAATAAAGATCTACCTTGATCGTGCTTGTCAGGCGCGGCTAGGGAGGAAGGCATCTTAGTTCCGGATTTCGTCCGGTCCAGCGTGCCGTGCTTGGGGGAGTTGTTCTTCCGGCTCGGTCTAGCGGCAGCCAGGGACTGAGGGACCTACAGAGGCAACATTAAAACAAGGTTAAAGAACATTTAAATTTCGGTAATTAAAAGTTCCAGATGGTGGTCAACGATTCAACGATGACGAAGAACTGAAAATTGCAGTCATGGATTGAGCTTTTTCACAGGTGGATTTCTTTGGCGTTGGATATCAATAAAACTTGTTAAGCAACATGACAAATGTTGGAACAAAAACAGAAATTAGATTATATGCAAAGTATGTAGAACACAAATATTTTTTTTTTTGATAATTAATTAGAATGAAAATGTCTGTTTCAACAAGTTTTATTATATTTAATGGGAATGACCATCACGCCGTCTCTCCGAAGGGGTAGGTACATACATCATGTCATGTACACACGTCGATTTCTAGGACTCCTCACGTGGCCGACATTCAATATTTGATTAATTTGATCGTGCCAAGTTTTCCAAGGTCTTCCTCTATTTCTAGTTACATTTACATCGTAAACATATACTTTTTTTTACCATTCTTTCTTTTCATGTGTCCAAACCATCTTAATGATCTTTTCATAATTTTGTTCATAACACCATTATTCGCACCGCATTCACTTCTTAATTTTCATTTGACAATCTATCAGACATAGAATATCCACACATTCATCCGAGAGATCTCATTTCTACTGCATTTATTCTACTTTCATCCTTCTTTTGCCAGTTCCATGCTTCGCTTCTATACATAAGGGTCGGTACAAGAACACCATTAATAAATTAATATGGAGATTGACATTTTCTTTCTATTAAAAAATGGATATGTATTACTCATGGAGTAAAACTTCTAATAAACTGACATTTTCTTTAACACTATAAATACCTAATTTATTCATAAATACTTTAATATTATAAATATTATTTTTGTTATTAAAAAATAAATAAACATTGTTATAAAGCTTGACATAAGTTTCAGCACGGGCATACATATTTTTAGGTTATGTTATGCATAAGAAAGATGTCACTGACCAGCTTGTCGCTCCGCTCGCCGGACGGCAAGCGTGCCACGGCCGCCTCAGGGCTGTCCTCGGGCGGGGGAGGCTGCATCATCCAGTTGTACTCCCGCTTCTCCACAGGCACCCCCCACCTCTCGTAGTCCTGCGCCTGCATCCTGCACATGGTCACCAAATATTAGTATGGATACTTTCTTCATTATTATTTCAATTTATTAAAAAAAAAAAACATATAAATAAATGACATCTCTGAAACGAAGGGCTACTAAGAACATCTGAGATGAAGATCGTAAGATCCATTACTGGAAAAACTCTCTGAGATTGTGTCCGTAACGCAGACATAAGAAATACGAGGGTTGTCCGTAAAATAAGTTTCCCTATTTTTTTTCCCAATGAAAATATTTTTTATTTACAACGAGC
Source organism: Lepidostoma basale (assembly GCA_022606425.2). NCBI lineage: Eukaryota > Metazoa > Arthropoda > Insecta > Trichoptera > Lepidostomatidae > Lepidostoma > Lepidostoma basale. Next base: position 420,791 of record JAHDVF020000896.1, on the reverse strand, counting down.
AATACATCATTGGAAAGCTTAGACTTTCAGCTATTTTTCTACATAATCCCCGTTGAATTCGATGCACTTTTTCATCCGGGTCACCATCTTTTTGATTCCCTGGTCATAGAAGTCTCCCGCCAGGCCGTGAAGGTAGCTCAGAACCTCTTCTTTCAGCTCCTCTTCGTTTGCAAAATGTGTTCCACTGAGGTGTTTCTTCAAATCAGGGAAGAGATGGTAGTCACTCGGGGCCAAGTCCGGACTGTATGGTGGGTGTAGGACGATCTCCCATTCGAATTTCTCAATGAGTGCGGTGGTGCGCCACCGTAAGCATTCTGGGCACCCACCTTGCATAAACCTTAAAATAACCTAAATGTTCTGTTAGGATCTTGTCTATAGTTGTCTTGCTGACATCTGGGATCATCTCGCTAAGCTCCTGAACCGTCAGTCTTCGATCTGCCAGCATTGCCGCTTCCACTTTCGCAATCGTTTTGTCACTGATCGATGGCCGTCCGGACCGCTGTTCGTCATGGACGTCTGTGCGCCCTTCTTTGAATTCTTTGCACCACTTGCGCACCATTTGAACACTCATGCACGTTTCTGCATACACTTATGTCAGTTGAGAATGAATTTCCATCGCCGAATGGCCTTTGGCACACAAAAAACGAATCACGGAGCGTACTTCACACCTCGCGGGTGATGCGATCGGGAGCTCCAAGCTATGATCCAGTGTTGCCGGATCGCATGTAACAGCGATCCGCGCGCCCGTAGCAAACAGGGAAACTTATTTTACGGACAACCCTCGTACTTGCAAAATAGAGGACATTGTTCGATGGAATACATCCAGAAAGAAGATACTGGAGGGAATATATAAACAGAATAGATAGCGACAGACTCGCATATACAGCCACTTGCAAAATCCCCTCTGGACGCCATCCACATGGAAAACCACCTAAGAGATGGAGGGATAGTTGATCCTCATCATCTCAGGAGGCATGGTTTCTGTGTCACAGATAGTCAGATCTATTAAAAGAACAATAAGAATATAAAATAAATAACAAAGTATAGTTACCTGAGGCTTTCATAGCAGTCCAGACAGACCACCGCGAAATCCCCATTTTCTAAAAGGAGCGAACTTTCATTCCGCCTATGTATGAGAAATGGAAATTCCTGCAAGAAAATGTAGTATACAATAAATTAATACAACTCGCATATAAAACTATGAACTGACATTTGGGAATTTTTTTTTTAATCTTAACATGTTGATTGACAATATGACTCACATGTTTCACATATCCTGACATACCTTTCTAGGTTCCTCTACATTCATACATAGTAACATGCACCCTCGTAGAATTTTCCTACTTCGAATGTGGTCGCCTTTTAGCATTTGATTAATTTGGTCATGCTATGCTTTCTTTTCCTGGACTCTGAAAGTGAATGTAATGACAATATGACTCACATGTTTCACATGTCCTGACATACCTCTCTAGGTACCTCTACATTCATACATAGTAACATGCACCCTCGTAGAATTTTCCTACTTCGAATGTGGTCGCCTTTTAGCATTTGATTAATTTGGTCATGCTATGCTTTCTTTTCCTGGACTCTGAAAGTGAATGTAATGACAATATGACTCACATGTTTCACATGTCCTGACATACCTCTCTAGGTACCTCTACATTCATACATAGTAACATGCACCCTCGTAGAATTTTCCTACTTCGAATGTGGTCGCCTTTTAGCATTTGATTAATTTGGTCATGCTATGCTTTCTTTTCCTGGACTCTGAAAGTGAATGTAATGAACCGGTTGGAAGCGTTCGAGATGTGGATATACCGCAGAATGCTCCGTATACCGTGGACCGATAGAGTCAGTAATTCAGACGTACTGCAGAGAACCAGAGCCAATAGAGAGCTGTTGTCAAGTGTGAAAATTAGAAAGGTCTCATATTTGGGTCATGTGCTAAGGGGGGAAAAATACCACCTCCTTCGACTGATATTAATGGGTAAAGTGGAGGGACGCCGGGGAGTTGGTAGAAGGCATCTGTCCTGGCTGCGGAACATCAAAGAGTGGACAGGAATAACAAGAGTTCAGAACCTGTTCCAAGTGGCGCAGGATAGAGATGCCTTTGCTGTAGTGATCGCCAACGTTGGTTGGACCTGACACGGCACCGAAAGAAGAAGATGCTTTCCTGGGTCTTCCACGGCTTCTCCTTCCACTCACACTGCTTGTATAATATATAACATTTTAACCATTCTTCTCTCGTCTATTCAGTCCCTATTGTCAAACCATTTCAGGGATCCTTTTTCAATTTTACTTATGATGCATCCATCTGCCTTACATATCTTCCTTATTTCATTGTTCGGTATTCTATCAAATATCATTTCCCCACACATTCTTCTAAGTGATCTCATTTCTACAGCCATCCTTCGCTACAACTGTCATTGATTTAAGTAACTAACGATCACGCCGTTTCTCCGAAGGGGTAGACAGAATGAATGGAATTATATAAATAGTGACAAATTTGTTTCGCTTTGCGAGGGCATTCACACATACAGTTTGAGATTGAAACAAATTGATCACTATTTATACAATTTATATAAATTAAATCCAAGTTAAACCACTAGACAATCATGTTTATTATTATAAATTAATACGGAGTTTTAACTAATGTCTTTACCATCAATAAGGTGTTAATGTTGTTAATTAAAATTTCCTGCTAGAAGTTCATTGTAAATAATAAATATAAATATTTTAGTTTCATTCCACTTGCAGCCATCTTCTGGTCTGGACAACTAAATGTATACAAAATAATTTATAAAGGAACTTTTTATTTTATTTTTAATTTTCTTTATTTAAATAGTGTATTAAAAAAATAGTTTGGCTGGGCTCTGCATGCCGAATGAAGGTCCGGACTGCAGTTAAGTATGCGGAAAGTGACTCACTTTAATGGGTAATGCCCTAACTCTCTTCCTGTAGGTGGTGACTCCGCAGAGATGGCAGCAGTAGTCGTGGGTGTTGTACGTGCGTTGGTCTGGCGGCACCATGCCGAAGCCCACTGCCGCCTCGTACCTGCGTGTGCAATAATCACAATTAATACTTTACACATTCATTCTTTCATATAAAGCGCTGCGTTATTATTTTGTTATCCAAACACTATTGTAATTATTATTATGAACATTATAATTTTTATTTTTACAGAACGAAAAAATGGCCGCGATGTTCCAAGCCGGCCGCAATTGGCGTAAAATTCAATTTTTTAGTGATCGCGTAATTCATAATTTGAATTTTTTTGAGAAATCCGGTTCCTTGAATTTCGAATTAACGGACTTTTACTGTATAGATTTAGTGCTCTCTGTATTCCTGGACTGTAAATAATAGTTTTAAAAAACTAGAAAGATCATTCGAGGGTTGTGTTTTGTGATTTTAAAATAAAGAAAACACAAATTAATTTCTTTCTCACAACAATCTGCTTTGTCTCAAACAACTACTTATTACTAATGTAATTCGAAACATGTGTGTTAATATTTGTGATAAAATAAAAGCATATAGAATAATATTTTATTCCATGTATAATAAAACTGTCTGTTACCATCTGTCTTTTGCACTAAGTATTATAATATAACTAACTAACTAACTAACCATCACGCCGTCTCCCGGAAAGGGTAGGCAGAAAGAATGGACTGTCACACTTTTACTGATGCAGCACTCCATCCTTCTCTTTTCGCTCCGCGGGAGACGCGGTGTGATGGGTTGCGAACCTCATCGCCACCAATAGGCATCTCCCGCGCACACTTTGATTGTCCAAGACCCACAAAATAATTTAAAACAAATAATATAAAATACAATGATATAAAATAAAATAACAAAATAATAAAAATTTAACACAAAATGTTCTTTTTAGACGGTGCACATATTGTCTATTTAATTTATGTTCCACGAATCCACCGTTTTTTAATTTAGCGCATAATGTAATAACACATAATGTTTTTTTCGATGTTGCACATGTTGACATGGACGATCCGGACTTTTGTGTTTATTTAATTTATGTTACACGTATCCACCGTTTTTTAAATTAGCTGTAATTAGGCACTTAACCAGCAAGAACTTTAAAATAATATTGAATTAATTATTCAAATTGTCATTGGAACAACAAGTAATATATATTTTTTAAATAAAATAGATACGATAACCCTTAAATCACAAGAGTAACTAACTAACTAACCATCACGCCATCTCACCGGAGGGGTTGGCAGAAAGAATGGACTGTCACATTTTCACTGATGCGGCACTCCATTCTTCTCTTTTCCCCCCCGCAGGAGACGCGGTGTGATGGGTTGCGAACCTCATAGAGTAAGTTAGTAAGAGTGAAAGTTGGATCACCTTCTCCATTGATTTAATAAGGAATGATAGCAAAATGTGCAGACTAGGGCTGAGCCATCCTCGCGCAGCTGCTCGGCATTTGGTAAACTCTGGAACAAAAAAATGCCAAATCAGAAACAGTTCAAATTACTTAATTAAAGAATAAAAGTCTCCAATAATAACTTTTCGGAATTCGCTAACCTAATTAAAAACATCATTAACCGCCCTAAGTACCACACTGCTTGTATACAACATTTTAACCATTCTTCAACCAATTCTTCTCTCGTACATTCATTCCATATGTTTAAACCAGAGGTTCCCAAACTTGTTTGTCCCGTAGACCCCTTACCGATTTTTTCTATTTTCTGTAGACCCCCTACTTTCCTTATATTGATTTTTTTTTTACAAATTCATTTATAACTGTAAAATTACTTTTTGAAGCTGACACAGAGCTATTTCATTTAATAGGGTTTACTGTAGAAAAGAGATCTTTAAAATAAAATATATGTTAAGTTTTATAGTTATACATTATAGTTATACATAATCCTGACGACTGTCTACGCCTTCAGTCGGATATTAATAATATTGTTACCTGGAGTCACAGTAATCATATGAAATTCAATGTCTCTAAGTGCGTAATGTTATCTTTTACGAGAGCACGGAGAACTATATATCATAGATACACGATGAATAACCAGCAGTTGGCACATGTATCCACTATGAGAGATCTCGGGGTCATCTATGAGAGTAGATTAACCTTTCATGCTCATGTTGAGAGAATTTGTGGCATTGCGCTGAAGATGTTGGGCTTCATAATTCGGACCGGAAGGGTTTTCAGAGATCCCAATGTGCTCAGAGTACTATACAATTCATTGGTTCGGAGCAGACTCGAAAGTGGTTCTGTGATATGGAGTCCGCACGAGGCGAGATATTCCCTTATGCTGGAGAGGGTTCAGAAAAAATTTCTGAGGTATCTCTACATGAAGGAGTATGGTAGCTATCCATGGCTCTATCCCACAGCGTTTCTTTTGGGAATGTTGGGGTCTAATTCTCTGCAGCTTCGAAGAGACGGGTTTCTCATAACCCATTTCTTTAGGCTTATTAGGGGATATTTTGAAAACTCAGCCGTGCTGGAGGGTGTAGGTCTTTTTGTTCCCGACAGATATCTCCGACAGCGCCAGCATAGATTGTTTTACCTATCCGCCGCTAGAACCAACCTGGCTCTGGTGACACCGGTGGGAAGAGCAATCAATCAGCTGAACGCGGTCTCCTCGGAAATCGACGTCTTTCATATCAGTGAAAGTACGTTCAGAAGGCAAATACTCTTAATTCTGGAGGGTATCCTGTCTTCCTAATGTTCAACCATCTCTCATGCTTTTCTGGTAGTATATTATTATTTTACCAATATATTATTTTACCTGTTCTCAATAGATGCCTTAAAAATTAATTTTGTAATGTCTATTGATGAAATGAAATAAACTGATAAACTAAACTGATAAACTGATAAACTGATTTTAACTGTTAAATTTACAACACTGTTATAATATCACAATGTTGTATTGTACACTTTTTGAGAGTGTCGCGACAGCTGTTTCGCCAACCGATGTTATCATCAGCAGATCAAACAGCTGTCGTGACATTCTCAAATAGTGCATAATAAAAAATGGTCACATTATAACAGAGTTGTAAATGTAACAGTTAATAATGTTGAAGAATCATAGTTTTTCGGCCAAAACAATAGACTATTTAGACATACAATCATTAATTAAAACAAAACAAACTGCAAATCCAACATTTTTACATAAAATAAAAACAATGTTCTAATAGGGGGATGAGCCTGATGCTATGATATCAAAACTTCAATATTTTGTAGTTGAACCATCTCGTGGACCCCCATTTACATCTCATGCACCCCCAATTACTTTTCCAGTTGTCGTAGACCCCTTGTAAGTCGAAATAGACCACTTTGGGAACCACTGGTTTAAACCATCTAAGGGATTCTTTTTTTAAATATGACTTATGATGCAATCATCTGCCTTACATTACTTCCTTATAATGCCATTCGGTATTCTATCATATATACAGTGAAACCCTATTTCAGTCTTTTTAAGGGACAGAGAAAAAAAACGTAAACTGTATGTAAATGATGATCGGGAATAATGTCAAAAAGAACGAAGTCTTACTGTTGCGTACGTAAGTGGACTGTATTGACTTTTCTATAGGTCGCAGGTCCCTGCAGGCTCCGGAGCGTAGTGATACTTTTAATTTCGAAGAGATACGTTTTATATTCGAAGAGAAAGGCAGAGATACGTTCCGTAGTAGTAGTAGCAGGTAGAAGTCTTCAGGTAGTAGTGGAGCAGAGAGGTGACTTGACCGAGAAAACCGAGACGCTTAAGTACCCGCCAGCGATACCGTGTTGTCGACGATCAGTGTTAATTATGATCACTCGTAATTAGCCGCTGAAAGCGGGCTCGGTGATTGGCTATTGAACGGCGTCTGTGATTGGTCGCCGCCGCGAGGCCTCGCGGCATATTTACGTGCCGGCCGGGTACTCGGCTCTGTTTGCTTGCTACACCGTCCGTCTGGCAGATGTACTCAAAATGTTTCCTCGGTAAAATCCGTAATTTCTATTTGACTCCTGCGAGACTTCGTACGCTGCTACACTCATTTATTTCACAATACAAATCATACAATACACAAAGAACAACATCAATAATGAAATATAAATGAAATAAAAAATAAACTTAAATATTAAACAATTCTCTATTATCTTTAGGACATATAAGTCTTTATTATTTTACAAACATATAAATCATACAACATATTATTCCTATTTAAAACGTGGAGGAGAATCCGGTCCGTTACACTCCCCCCGTGGAGCGCTAGCCTTCACCCTCAGCATGATCGGATTCTGGTTCTTCCCTGTGGATGATGACCAGCTTGATCACGGGGCGAGTGTACTCCGCCTGTGTCGTCTTGATAGTTGCCGTGCGGACTTGTCCGTCGGCTGCCGTGTGAACTGCCGTGATGATCCCGCGGGGCCAGCGGTTGCGCGGGAGTCCTGGGTCGATGATTACCGCCAGGTCTCCTACGCGGGCGGGGTCCTGTCGTGTGTGCCACTTCGAGCGGCGCGCTAGAGTGGGCAAGTATTCTTTCATCCACCTACGCCAAAACATGTCGGCGAAACGTTGAGCTTTCTGCCACTCTTTTTTAAGACATATTTTCTCGTCTGCTCTTTGGTAATGCGCCAGGTGGGGCATCAGCCCCGCTGTGCCTATTAAGAAGTGGTTAGGGGTGAGCGGTGCCTCGTCCCTATGGTCCACGGAGATGTGGGTTAAAGGCCGGTTGTTCACTGTAAATTCTACTTCCGCCAGTGCAGTTTTCAATGTTTCTTCGTGGGGATGTCGATCTTTTAGCATCGTTTCTAGGCCGATTTTAACTGATCGAATGAGTCGCTCCCAGCAGCCTCCCATGTGTGGTGCTGCCGGGGGAATAAACTTCCACTCAACGCCGCGGTTAGCGAGTGCGGCTTGAAAGTCGTCGCTTGCGGTGAATTCTTTTATAGCCATCCTCATCTCCGCGGCAGCTCCTCGTAGGTTCGTCCCGTTATCCGAGTAGATGGTGGTCGGATGACCCCTTCTGGCTGCCAGTCTTCGGATCGCCTGGATGGCCGAGTCGCTAGTTAGCGAATGCGCAATCTCGAGGTGTACTGCGCGTGTGGCAAGACATGTGAATAACACACCGTATCGTTTTTCGTGTCTTCGCCCTACTGTGACGGAGATTGGCCCGAAGAAGTCCATTCCGCTTCGGGTGAAGGGAGCCTCCCTTGCTGTCGTCCTGTCAATCGGGAGAGGGGCCATTTGCGGGGCGGTGGGTGTACCTCTTTTCAATCGGCAAACCACGCATTGTCTTGTGATTTGGCGGATTGCCGATCGTTGCCCCAATATGTAGAATTGTGCCAATGTGTCGCTGAGCGTGCGTTCTGCGCTCCCGTGCCCCGCTCGCTCGTGGTAGTGCCGGATCACAAGGCGCGTGTAAGGATGCCTTCCATCTAGTATTATCGGACTTTGCTGACCGACGGGTAGGTCCGGGTTTATTAGGCGCGATCCCATTCGCAATATTCCGTGGCAATCGGCGAATATGTTTAACTGACTGAGGCGACTGTTCCTCGGGATCGTTTTCTGCGCTTTAATGTTGATGACTTCTTCGGTAAAGGACTCCAGTTGCGAGTGCTTTATCCAAGATATCTCGGCCAGAGATATCTCCCCTGCGGTCAGTTCCGTTCGTCCAGGCATGTACGCAGGGGATCTGCATCTTCCTATGAACCTGCGTACCCATCCAGTGGCTCGTATCAGCCTTGACCAGGATGAGAAACGGGAGATGTCAGGCAGGCTGTTGGCCGTGGTCACTGTGGTCACGGTGGTCCCAACAAAGCGTTTCCTCTCGAGGTCTTCATCCTTGGGTAGGGCGGCTCGTTCTGTTGGCCATTCTTCTTCTTTATTTTTTAAGAATGGTGGTCCCTTGAACCATCTTCCCTCCGGTGTCACGTCGGGAAGGCTGCCATCTCGCGATCCCAAGTCGGCTGGATTTAATTTAGAGGGCACCCATCTCCAGTCCGCCGGGGTGGTTGTCTCGTCGATTTCACCGAGTCTGTTAGCCACGAAGGTGGAGTAGGTGCGGGGATCCGAACGGAGCCAGCACAGAACAGTGGTGGAGTCCGTCCAGTAGACGGAGCGGTTTATCCGACATGTCGTTTCATTCCGGATGGTGGCGGCCAGTCTTGCCGCGATGAGTGCCGCTTGCAGCTCCAGCCTTGGAATCGACGTAGCTCGCAGTGGTGCCACTCGGGCTTTGCTGGCGACGAGTCTCACGTGCCTCCCCCCGTCTTGCACGAGGTACGCTACGGCGCAATACGCTAACTCCGAAGCGTCACAGAATACGTGCAGCGTAGCGTTCTCGTCCTTTTTGAGTGTGACACACCGTGGAATTGTGAAAGGGGTGGTGGTCATCAGCTGCAGCCACTCCTCCCATTTAGTTTGTTGGGCCGCGGGTATCTCTTCGTCCCAGTCGATTCGTAGGCGCCATATTTCCTGCAGTAGGATCTTTCCACGTACTAGCAGGCATGTCAGGAATCCGAGAGGATCAAAGATCCGCATCACTGTGCTTAGCACTCGCCTCTTTGTCGGCACCTCTTCTTCGATTTCTTTGAGTGAGCCGAGGTCGAATGCAAACGTGTCGCTCGTGGGGTTCCACGAGAGTCCGAGGACTCGCTCGGTCGCCGTGCCTTGCGACAAAGTTATGAGATCTTTGCGCGTTGTAGTTGAGTCGAGGATTCTCCTGTCGTTTGAAGTCCAATTTGTTAAGTGGAATCCTCCGCTGCTAAGGACCTCGGTTATGTCCTTTGCAATCTCTATAGCCTCAGTGAGTGAATCCGTGGCATCCAGGAAATCATCCATATAAAACTTCCTCGTGATGGCGTCTGCTGCGGCTGGGTGAGTATGTCTGTGGTTATCGGCGATCAGATTCCTTACGTACTGCGCCGAGCTGGGCGAGCACGTCGCTCCGAAAATCATCGACGTCATTACGTACTCTTTGATTTCGTCACCCGGGTTTTCTCTCCATAAGAACCGCTGAGAGTCCTGATCCTCTTCCCTGATCTTTATCTGCAGGAACATCTCTCGGATGTCTGCCGCCATAGCAATCTTGCCCTCCCGGAATCGGATGATATTTCCCATTAATGATGACAGTAGGTCGGGACCCGGGAGCAACCTATCGTTTAGGCTGACGCCGCGGCACTTGCTCGCCGCGTCGAACACGATCCGTAATTTGCCCGGTTTCTGGGGATGTATCACTGCAAAGTGCGGTAGGTACCATTTTCGGCTCCCGTCAACTTGTGAGTCGTGTCCGACCAATTCGCGCGCGTAACCTTTAGTTACGTAACTGCGCATTTTTTCTTTGTACGCGACCGAAAACTGTGGGTCGGCTTTCATTCTCGATTCTACGCTCTTTAATCTGTTAAGAGCGCAAGGACGGCCATCGGGAAGGCTAGAGCCCTCTTCTCGCCATAGCAGGCCGGTCTCCCACTGCCCGTTTTCTAGTTGACGGGTTGTCTCCTTCATGGTGCTTGAAGCGCGGGCGTCGTTGCTGTGGGTTCTCTCCGTAACCCTAATTCCGAGGGCGTCAACAGCATAACTCTCCTTCATAAGCAGGTCCAGACGCGAGTCTTCCGATTCGCGTTCCGCGTGAATGGTGAGAGTGGTGGCACGGGTGGTAGATGGTGTTCCTCTGGGGGCGCCGTGCGTTGTCCATCCTAGCGCTGTGCGAGAGCGCAAGTAGCCTTTCGTGTCATTCTTAATCTCCCGGGTCACTATTAAGTGGCCGTGATCCTGACCAATTAGGATACACGGAGTGACCTGTTGTTTAGATCCGCACATCTGGCTGGGAAGGCGAAACCCGTGCACCGTGTTGGCGGTAATAGAAAATCGGCGATTATCGCTGTGTAAGACTAGGGAGACTCGCTGTGAGGCCCTCTCTTTGGTGCACATGTCGTTCGCTCCATGAATCCGCAGTGGTTGTTCCGGTCCCTGCACGCCTATATGTTCCGCGAGTTTCGCGTCGATAAGCGTGATGGTGGACCCTTCATCAAGCAGCGCATATACGTCCAATGTCCCGAGCGGGCCCTTCACTGTGACCGGAACCACTTTTAGTAGAACGGGATTGCGGCCGTCGTACGTATGCATTACGTACTCTTCTGCATGGTTGGCTTCCCTCCGAGTGCTGCTGTTTGCCGGTTCTTTATGCAGCGTTTCGTGGTGGCGGCGATTACACTTAGAACATTCCTGTTTACTTCTGCAATCGGGTGCCCTATGTCCGTGCGTTAAGCATACGAAGCACAAATTGTTTTTGCGAACAACTTCCCACCTTTCATCTACACTTTTTTGGATGAATAATCCACACGACGCAAGTTTGTGGTCTGCCGGGCAGATCGCGCACTTTTTCACTTTTCGCGGGTTCGTTGTCGCTACGGCGTGTACCTGCTGCTTTGTACTTTTTCTAACCTCGCTTCTAGCGGGGTGCGTTGCCGGCGCGGAGCCCTTTATATCCCCCGCGCGCCATAAAGCAAAGTCGGCGAGCTTCGCCCCTGACTCGCTGACTGACCCTTCTCGTATCAGTCGCCACCACTCATGTCTCCAAGTGGGTGGCATCTTTTCGCTCAGCATCCGCAGGTCTGTTGTGCTGAGTGTGGTTCCGTTGAGCCGGTCCGAAGTCGTTACAATGGATCGGATGCGGAGGGCTAGGGACACCGCCTCTTTCCGCGTGCACTCAATGGAGAGTGGTTGCAATTTTGCTGCCTCCTGGAGTAGTTGCCGCACCACTTGAGTCTGGTCCCCGAACAGCATGTCCAGGCCCATCATTGCTGCGTTGACATCTCTAGGCTCCAGCATCACTCCTCGTACCATCTTGAGAGCTTCTCCCTTTAATGCTCGTTGTAGGCGAGCCAAGTTATCAGCCTCTGATAATCTCTCTGCTTCGGTTGAAGCGTAGAAAGCATTCTTAAACAGAGGCCACATCGCTGGATCTCCGTTGAACTCAGGCAGGGGTGATGGTGGGGCACTCCTCTGATACGGGTATGATGGAGCATGTCCAGAATATGCGCCAATCCAATCTCGCATTTGATCGGTTTGAGCTGCGAAGCCAGCTCCTACCGACCACGGGGTTGCAGTTGAGTGGGTGCTTCCTTCCTGTGCAGGGCGGCTAGGACCAGCCCATGATGGCTGGGCGAACTGCTGGATTGGATTTGTTGGAAGCTGTCCTTGCACTGGTGGGATTGGATGTCCACGTTCAGACCATTGTGACACGGGAACATATGCAGCAGTCATCGGTGATGTGGTCATCTGAGATGCGGTCACTGGAGATGCGTAAATCTGAGATGCGGTCACTGGAGACGCGGTCATCTGAGATGCGGTCATCAGGGATGCGGTCACTGATGATGCGGTCACTGGAGTTGTATAAATCTGAGATGCGGTCACTGGAGACGCGGTCATCTGAGATGCGGTCATCAGGGATGCGGTCACTGATGATGCGGTCACTGGAGTTGTAGCCATCAGGGATGCGGTCACTGGAGTTGCGGTCATCAGGGATGCGGTCACTGATGTTTCGGTCATCAGGGATGCGGTCACTGATGATGCGGTCACTGGAGTTGTAGCCATCAGGGATGCGGTCACTGGAGTTGCGGTCATCAGGGATGCGGTCACTGATGATGCGGTCACTGGAGTTGTAGCCATCAGGGATGCGGTCACTGGAGTTGCGGTTATCACTGGAGATGCGGTCACTGGAATTTGTTTTCTTACCAGTTGTGTTAGCAGTTCAAGCATCAGTTCATCTTTGGCTGCAATCCGTTCATCTCTGGCTGCCATCTGTGATTGCTGGTTCTGCAATAGCTCCAGTATTTTGGAATTTCCTTCCCTTGTTGTGCGTGCCAGCTCCTTCATGGAATTGTAGTCCGAGCTGCCAGAAGCTTCACTGGATGTTGACTCCATCTCTGCTGGCGTAGCTCGTTCCTCCTCGGCCGCCTTTCGTTGACGCGTTCCCATCGGCATTTTTCCCTTTTCCGATGATTGAGACATCGGAAACTCTTTGATACGACGTCTGTCGTTGATAGCTGTTATCCCGGTGGAGGCGAAGCCGTTCGCGTTCCGGTCCGGCGATGCAGCGTTTATACTGCGGCTAGTTCTCGGTGGCTGTAGTCCCGGTGGAGGGCGAAGTCGTTCGCGTTCCGGTCCGGCGACGCAGCGTGACGAGTAAGCAGCAGTCCTGACGATGTGCGGTCTGCACACCGGCCTCTCTGCTGTAGGTTTGAAGACTGTAGTTCTCCGGGGTGCAGGGGCCTTATCCGCCGTCGAAGGACCAAATGTTGCGTACGTAAGTGGACTGTATTGACTTTTCTATAGGTCGCAGGTCCCTGCAGGCTCCGGAGCGTAGTGATACTTTTAATTTCGAAGAGAAGAGATACGTTTTATATTCGAAGAGAAAGGCAGAGATACGTTTCGTAGTAGTAGTAGCAGGTAGAAGTCTTCAGGTAGTAGTGGAGCAGAGAGGTGACTTGACCGAGAAAACCGAGACGCTTAAGTACCCGCCAGCGATACCGTGTTGTCGACGATCAGTGTTAATTATGATCACTCGTAATTAGCCGCTGAAAGCGGGCTCGGTGATTGGCTATTGAACGGCGTCTGTGATTGGTCGCCGCCGCGAGGCCTCGCGGCATATTTACGTGCCGGCCGGGTACTCGGCTCTGTTTGCTTGCTACACCGTCCGTCTGGCAGATGTACTCAAAATGTTTCCTCGGTAAAATCCGTAATTTCTATTTGACTCCTGCGAGACTTCGTACGCTGCTACACTCATTTATTTCACAATACAAATCATACAATACACAAAGAACAACATCAATAATGAAATATAAATGAAATAAAAAATAAACTTAAATATTAAACAATTCTCTATTATCTTTAGGACATATAAGTCTTTATTATTTTACAAACATATAAATCATACAACATATTATTCCTATTTAAAACGTGGAGGAGAATCCGGTCCGTTACACTTACAAATCGAATCGAAAACCAAATGGCAGATGCCAAATGTCGGCCAATCACCACATTGCGCGCCGTATGTCACCCAATCACCACATTGAGTACCCTATGTCGGCCAATCACCACGTTTCGCGCCGTATGCCGACCAATCACAACGTCGCTCGCTGACCAATCACGTTTCTACTAAAATATTTTCAATATTTTCGACGTAAATTGCGGGAAACTCATGTAAAAGCGATTAAAAAATACACTAAAATATATCGGGACTGAAAAAATTACATGCAATTGGCGGGAAAACGTTAAATGCGAGGACGTAAAATCTGGGTTTCACTGTAATTAGGTATCATGCACATTCTTCACTTATTCCATAATTAAGGGTAAAAAATGGATGAAACAAATAATGAATATATGTTACCTGATGTGTTAATAAATTAGGGAAGTAGGGGGCGTTGCCCTGCGGATGCCCGTACAGCACCCGCGCCAGCGTGAAGTCCGAATGGAGCCCGCACAGGAAGCAGTATATCGAAGTGCACGCTGAAAACATCACACATGGTCAACTCGACAAAAACCAACCAATTCAATTTTTGGGGTCTAAAGATGCTTCTTTTTCCTTCCCGTGGTCTCCACATCAAGACGCCGTATGGGTAAACAGAAAGAAAGGACCCCTATTTATCACTATTTTTTCCTGACATAATTCACTTGATTTCTCAACATTCATACATCGTGTCATGTATGCACATAAATATATAATAAAAACATAGATAAATGATTTGTTGATGAGTTGAAATAGAGACAGTGTCAAATGCCGCTCTATGGACTATGGCAGGCGAAAAGCCAATTAGAGAACAGGTCGCTAGACGCAAATGGCAGTGGATCGGTCACACTCTGAGACGGAACCCAGCCTGCATCGCTCAGTGTGCACTAGACTGGTCCCCTATGGGGGGAAAGAGAAAGCGAGGCAGACCTAGAGCCACCTGGAGAAGAACCCTGCAGGACGAGGTTAAGGCGGCAGGCCTCACTTGGGATGATGTTAGGCATCAGGCATGCGATAGAGTCGGCTGGAGAAGGTTCCTTGAGGCCCTATGCACCACGGAGGTGTGACAGGACAAAAAGAAGAAGAACTAACTAACCATCACGCCATTTCTCCTAAGGGGTAGGCAGAGAGGATGGATCGCAACAATGCTCTGTCCTGGTATACCTCTCGGGCTTCCTCTACATTCATACATCGTACCATGCACGCACGTCGATTATTCAGACTTCGAATATGGCCGCCTTTTAGTAATTGATTAATTTGGTCATGCCTTGTTTTCCTCGGTCGTCCTCGGCCTCTTTTTCCACTGCTTGTGTAACCATTCTACTCTCATCCATTCATTTCAGAGCTTCATAGCTGAGGCGGTATGCATAGTAAGATGAATTGCATGTTAATAATTACCTATTTTAAGTAATATTTAATTTGTAATGTCTGTTGTGAAGAAATATATGATTTGAATATAGAACAAGTAAAGTTTGATAATTACCAGAATTTGAAGCTATAGTCCTCTCAGAGGTAGTGGAGGGGGGTGTTGGGATGACTCGCTCCCCATTTGCCGAGCAGTTGGAGGGCATAGGGGAGGGGATGTTATATCTGAAATGGAAAAATATCACATTTATACATCACAGAATCAATCAATACAATGTGTGAATAAAGAGAAGTAGAATATAGAAGGTATGAGATGATATTGGAGCTGAAAGATTTATTACCAAAATATCAAAAGGATTACATAGGAGAAACTTTTTAGGTATTGGATAATCTATTGTTTTGACAGAAACACTTTGATATTTCAACATATTAAATGTTTAAATAAAAAAACTTTGTTATAAATATTACAATTGATTATATTTTGTCACGGCAGCTGTTTTTAATCGAATGGAAGAACTGACAATGCTAACATCGGTTAGCGAAACAGCTGTCACAGAAGGCTCTCATTTTATTAAATGCAGCTCGTGCAACTTCAATTCTGCATTATATTTCAATACCCGTCTCAAGTGGTTTAGGAATAATGCTGCCAAGAGGTATTTAATAAAAATCTAAACAAATAAAAATCTTTGTAAAACCAATTAATCGCCCTATGCATAAATAAACATACATAACGTGATATCCACACTTTGACCGTACCATTCTGTGCTATCCCGTATCACGTACGTGCCTGAGAAAAAACAATATACCTAAAAATTACAAACTGTTAGGGATACGCACGTGTCCCGGACAGCACTTGAGTACAAATCTTCACAAGTATGATAGTTCTTCAAGGCAGTGGCGGTACTCCCATAGAAGCCCAGAAGCCCGGCATGCGTTAGAAATTTTGTATCAAAATCTCTTCTGGCTTACAGAGGTTCAGCTCTTGTGGCAGCTCTTACGTCTGATGGGAACATTGTTGGAAGGTGATTTGATGGTTTGTTGGTTTATGTGGGGGCATAGATTACTTACATTTAGGGGTTTTGATTCAAAATTTCTTACGCAAGCCGGGCTTCTGGGCTTGGAAGTACCGCCACTGCTTCAAGGGTAGGTAAAATGTGCGGTCGAGTCGTTGACGTTTCGTATTAAAAAAATATACTGATAATAAATAATTTAACTTAATAAATAAAAAGTGATTTTTTAATTTCATATTCCTGGAGAATTTACCCACGGGTAGGGCGGTTAAACAATCACATTTATATTGTAATTTAATGGATTGCATGATGAGGGCTCACCTCCTACGCTCCAGGGGCACCCTCTCGGCGTCCATGGTCTCCCACTGCTGGGCAAGGTGCTGCACGCAGCGGGAGCAGGCTAGCACGCGGCCCCCGCCTGCCCGCGCGGGCCCCGCGCTTGCCAGACACGGGAAATGCATGGCGTGGGAGTTCATGTACTCCGCCGACGTGGACAACCACTCCATGGAAGAGTGGGGAAACGTGCCGGCGCAGATATGACACCTAAAACATTACAAATTAATTAATTAATAATTACATATTTTGAAATATTTGCGGTAAATTGGAGTTTTATCTTTCACTTCTCGTTCCTCTCTTATCGGAGGTTGGCAATTTCTAGTTATGGTTTTCTTCTTCCCCTGACACTTCGTTTTCCATTAATTTTCACTTGGACAATCAGTCACAGCACTTTGTATTTATTGTTTCTCATAAGATGCTCAAAGGATTCCAGTTTCTTTCGCTTTATAGTCATGATAATTTATTTTTCTTTCTTCATTCGCAGCAGTACTTCCTCGTTAGTGTTTTAAGATTTTATGTTTTTAGTTAGTGTTTTAAGATTTTATGTTTATTTTATTAACCTTAAAAGGTCAGCAACTTAGAAGTCAGAAGATTCGATGTGCGTGTTTAATAATAATAGTAATAATAATTAGACTAATTTGTACAGCGGCATTTTCATGAATAACTTACCTCAAGGGCTTTTGACAATGTTTTCAGTCATGAGAGCTGCATCTGACACCAGCAATCAGATAGTCGTTTATATTATATTTTATGTAATATTTTGAAAATGTGGGTTTTTATGTTAGATTTAAACTCATTATGACTCGCTATATGAATGTTGGGGAAGCTAGAGAAGTGTGTTAGGAAAGAGTAGTGTGGCAGTCCATTCTTTCTACCTACCCTTCCGGGGAAACGCCATGATGATTTGTTGTGGTTTTAACGTGCTAACCGGGTATGACGAAATATTCCACCAAGACCTTAATAATATAAGCCTTTAATGGAGGTGACGGATCTAGAGACATTACCAACTTATTTTTTGCGTATCATATATAAAATATACCTGGACACCGAGTTACATAGATTCACTGCGTGTTTTTATTGTGTTTGACTTTAGTCTTGCTAAACAAAATTACTCGGCTAAAAGGTTAAATAGAAAGGCTTCATGACCCAAATCTTCAATAACGAATGTCGTTCTTTAACATGTAAGAACTTCGAAGAAACTACAAGTGGAGGAAGCTAGAGAGGTGTGTTAAGATAAAATAATATGGCGGTCCATTCTCTCTGCATTCCCTTCCGGAAAACCTCGGAGATCTAGATCTTTCATATTAATGATAATATATTCAGAAGACTAATATTCTTGAGTCTCTTGTTTTCCTAAAGTAGAATCATCTTTCTTGCGTTCCTGGTATTTAACTTGTTGGATGCCTTAAACTATAAATATGTAAGCAAGAGAAAATAAAGTGATTTGAATATAAATATCCGACCTGTAGTGATTGACCCCATTCTCGGCGGTGGGTGGGGGCGGCTGGGGTGACCCGGCCCCGCTCGGAGCCCTCTCTCTCTTCAGGACCCCGGGGGCCCTTCCCCCGCCACCCATGTCGTAGGGTTTAAATCTGAAATGCATTTGCACTCACATTAATACAAATATTTTTAACCCGTTAACAGGGTATGACGAGACAGGGATGGCCTCAGGGATGCAATATCAATGTTGTGATTGTTATCTCTGATGCCGTAGTATTTATGAATTTATTTTAATGTTATTTTATGAATTTTTTTAAATGTATATTTAATTATTTAATTTTGAGGTTGCAGACGACTTGGACGCATCTGTAATGTTTGTAATCTTTATAAATAAATAAATGAAAATGAAATGACATTACATAATTCCAAAAAACCAACAGTAGCGGCTATGACGAAATATTCCGCCAAGACCTTTATAATATTACCCTCCAATGGGGGTGAAAATTTACAGCTTATATTCTTGCAAATCATATAAAACATATATCAAGACACCGACTTGTATAGACTCATTGTTTGTTTTACTTCTTATTTTGAAAAAAAATAAAAATCACATAACAAAACAAATGAATAGTGATATACAACTTCTTGCGACAGCCTTCTTGGCTGAGTGGTAAGTGCTTTGACTGCCACCTCGAATGTCCCGGGTTCGATTCCCCGCGATGGCAGTTTGATTGTCACACTGTCTTTGGTCTGGTATAGAATTCACGTGACAATAAAATGGCGATAGATTAGCTACCTATCACATGTCACTATAATCAACATGATAGCTATACCCTTCACATCGATTTGGCTCACGCTGTAATGATGTAAAGAGCGATTCAACAAAATTATAATAATATTTTTTTTTTAAGGCATTTAGTTGAAAAATAAAACAAAGCATATTAGAGTGTTTTGTGATTTTCTTGTTCGAACCACTGATTTTTAAATTTAATTTAATGATATAAATGTTGATGGACTGCATCATGTCCGACCTTCATGCTAAATATCTTCTTCTTTGTTGTTGTAGACCCATGTGGTCTGTTCTCCAGAGTGTTGCCCCTCCTGTGAGGTAGATTCCCAGCTGTCCTTCCATCTTTTAGGAGGTCTTCCACGAGGACGAGTCCCATGAGGCTGATTATGCAATGCAATATAGGGGAGTCTGGTGGTGTCCATTCTTTGAACATGACCGTACCAGTCCCTTTTTCGCTTTCTGCTCCATCTTATAATATCTTCAACCTCACATATCACGCGATCTCTGTGTCTTGCCTGCTATCGTCCTTAGTGTCTTCATCTCGGAAGTCCTCAAAACTTATTTGGTCCTTACTGTGTCTGCCCTTGCTTCGACGCCATATGTTATTATTGGTCTTACACATGCTTTATAGATTCTCATCTTACTCTTAAAGGCCATGTCTTTGTTATTCCATATTGTGGATTTTAGAGTGCCAGAGATTGCAGCTGCCTTGTTTACTTGGGCTTGTATTTCTTCCCGCAGATCAGCTCCTCCCACCAGGTCTATGCCTAGATACTTGAAGGTCTTGACCTGTTCTATGGGTTGATTTTCTATAATCTTGGGTATTTTGGAAAAGGTCATACATTTTGTACATACTAAATGTTTATTTTTATTTTGTTCATGAAATGGAAATGATTAATTAATCAAAATCACACTCTATCTATTTATTATTATATAACTAACTAACCATCACGCCGTCTCTCCGAAGGGTAGAAAGAAAGAATGGACCGCCACACAGCCATATGAAGTAAATAAGTTCATAAATAACTTTTTAAAAATTTGAAAACAGAACACTTATTGACAATCTGCTTGGAGCCCCACGATGCAGACATGCGGGAATAGCAATGGGCAAACGTTTTTTGCGTTATTTTTGTCAACACATCTCCATCTGAGTAAACATGCGAAAAATGTGTTGTTTATCAAACGAAGCTAGTTGTAAAACACATATTTGTATTAAATAAACACGCAATAGAGATATAAAATACCAAAAGACAGTTCAACAAAAAACAGACGGACCACAATTAAACATAAAAAAGGGTGAGACTTTGATAATGTTTCCGGTGCGTCCAGGGCTATTGTTTGTCTTAACAGTTACTTCTTACTATGGTATGTACCTCCCGATGAAGAAGGTTTAAAACCTTCGAAACGTGTCGAGAAACATATACACAGAAGTGGAAAAAAAATCTGTGTTTTAATAAATAAATAAAAATTCGTCATTATGAAAATCTACAGTGTTCATGACTTAAGTTTTATAAAAAAAAATTAAAAATAAAAGGCATACTAGGAACCAGCAAAGATGTTAATAATAGACTTTGATGCAAACTCCCTAGGATTGACACTTATTGAAAAAAAAAACAGTCTTTAGTGAATTTTTGCAAGAAATGAGTTATGTACATATTATGTACCCGAAAGCCATAAAGTCTTAAGTGAATTTTTGCCAGAAAGGAGTTATGCATATATTATGTATCTGAAAGCCATAAAATCTTAAGTAAATTGCTATTGAAATAAGTTATGTAACTGAAAACCAAAAAGTCTTAAGTGAATTTTCAGTCGAAATGAGTTATGTACACATCATGTACCTGACAACCAAATCTTAAGTGAATTTTTGGTCGAAATAAGTTATGCACACATAATGTGCCTGAAAGCCATAAAATCTTAAGTGAATTTTTGACTGGAACGAGTTATGCACTTAGTATGTATCTGTTAGCCATATTAAGTAAATTGTGATTGAACAGAGTTATGTACCTGAAAACCATAAAGTCTTAAGTGAATTGCGGTCGAAATGAGTTATGAAAATATCATGTACCTGAAAACCATAAAGTCTCAAGTGAATATGTGGTCAAAATGTACCTGAAAACCATAAAGTCTTAAGTGAATTTTTAGCCAAAATGAGTTAGGTGAAATGAATCATGTGCCTGAAAACCATTAAGTCTTAAGTGAATTTTCGGCTGAATAAGTTATGTACCTGTAGCCATAAAGTCTTAAGTGATTTTTTGTACAAAATACCTAACATAAGATAAAGAGATGAACACACCTTATATCTCTCTCCTGGGCGGGGGCGGGGGCCTGCGAGGGCGGAGGTAGGAGCTGACCGTTGTCCCCGTAGGCCGGGTACTTGAGGGGGATGTTCTTGTTGCATGACGAGCAGATCTGCACCATACCTGTAGGACAACACAGCATCAGTTATACAAACAATACACTCATCAACAGGAGTTTATCACGGTAGACTCACGATTTTCCGGGATGGATGGTGAAAAAAAAATCCCTTACAATCGATTTCCCGGTTAATCCGAAAACAACAAAAAAATCTATTTTTATTAAGATGTCCCGTATAGTTTAATCACCAACATTATATTGATTCAATAAATATTTAAGAGTTGCACCATTTTCAAGCTTTATAATTATTTTGAGTTTTTGTTCAATTGAGAGTACAACTTGTTTGCGCTTATCCATTATACCATAGACACTTTTTCACAGAAAAATAATTACGACTTTAGAATGTATGTTGACGGCGGCGCCAATGTGAACTAAACGTCCAATGTCATTGTGACAGATGCATTATAAGTACTGTTGTGAAATATTTTTGTTTTTATAAAATATTATATTTTCAATGACTCCAAGTGTCCCAGATAATCCGCTCCCCATCGGGAGTCTACTGTATTACTAACAAACCATCAAGTCATCTCACCGAAGAGGTAGGCAAAAAAAATGGAGTGCCACACTGTTCTTTTCCGACATTCTGACTCATCCAAAATTTTATATTTGATTGTGCTACATTTTCCTCTATTTCTTGTTCCATTTATATCGTTAACATACACTTTATATATTGTTTCTTGAATTATGACATAAAACTCTATATTAAATAATTAATACAAATGAAAACGTCTGTCTTCTAGGAGTTTGCTTATATTTTAGATAAAATGACATGTTTCGCCCGTTTAAGGCATTATCAAATGTCATTTGATAATCCCTTAGTAGGGCGAAACATGTCATTCCATCTAAAATATAATAAAACTCCTAGAAGACAGACGTTTTTAGTCATATTAATTAACATATAGTTCCTTCTTTTCATGTGTCCAAACCAACACAGTGAACCTTTCATAAATTTGTTCATAATACTTTCTTCTGCTCTACATTCATTCCTGATATCAACATTTAAAATTCTATCAAACAACCTTTTACCACACATACGTCTAAGGAATCTCATGATTCTGCTCTTAACTTTCTCCTCAATATCATTTAGTATTATGCCATTTTTTATTATGGAATTTGAATATGATTTAAGAAAACACATTTGAAAATTTTCAGCACTATTAGAATGCAAATGAAATCTAATCAAATAAGTTTATTACCTGAACAGACATTACAAACAAAATTAAGGTTTAAGGCATCTATTTAGAACAGGTAAAATAATATATATATAAAATACCATGAACGCAAGAGAGATGGTTCGACTTTAAGAAGACAATATACTCTCTAAAGTCAAGAGTATTTGTCTTCTGTACCTACTTTCACTAATATTAAAGAAGTCGATCTCTGAGGAGATCGCATTCAGCAGACAAATTGCTCTTCCCGCCAGTGTCACCAGAGGCAGGTTGGTTCTGGCAAAACAATCTATGCAATCTATGAGGAATCCTAGAAAAAAAATCCATCGACAATGACAACTCACCCTGAGGGCTGATAGGACTGGCCTCGGGATAAAGTTTGAGCTGCGTCAGGAAAGGGAAATACGCCTCCCGCTCCGGGTTCCGGCAGCAGTAGATGAGACGCAGGGCCGAGGATGCCGCCGTCGCGCCGCAAACGTAACAGACGAACGTCGCTTTCGAGGCATTCTGGAATATATTCAAAATTACAATTATTTAAAACAAACATAATTTTTTATTTTTCATAATACAGCCTTCGTGACATACGGCTTTCGTGGCAGAATGGCAACTCTATGCCTTTCTAATATATATGCCAAGGTGAAGATTTTGAAGGTTTTTCACCTTTCGAAACTGCCTAACCGTTCTTACTTTGATTATCTTGTGTATGCTAGGATATAACTTCCTTGAACTGAGGAGGGAAGGGTTTCCAGCAACACATTTTTCAAGCTAATTGGGGGCTCTATTGAGAACTCCTATGTTCTGGAACAAATAGGTATATTTAATAGGTCAAATAGGTCACCAAAGGCAGGTTAGTTCCGTCACACAGGTACCAGTAGGAAGAGCATATTAGGTATATTGGAATGTTGAATTTAATCGCCTCGAATTCGGACACTTTTAGTGGCAGTGTTCATAAAAAATATATTATCAATTCTGGAAGGAGTACTGCCTCACTGAAGTCGACATATTTGGGATCCTTCTGAGAGATGTTGTTTCTTAGCATATGTAATAATATCGCACTGTGAGTGTAAAACCGAAACAAGTGCAAATATACAGTTTGAAGATATGGGAGTTTAAAGACTTCATATTGCTTGGAAAAACTGTTTTTTTTTAAATAAACCAATGATTTTTGGTTTATATGTATATTACTTTAAACTGAAAATCATTGGTTTATTTAAAAAAAACAGTTTTTCCAAGCAATATGAAGTCTTTAAACTCCCATATCTCCAAACTGTATATTTGCACTTGTTTCGGTTTTACACTCACGGTGCCATATAATTTGCTCTTTAAAATTTTATATTTATATTGTTATTTTTTTTAACTCTCAAGTAGTAAGATATTAATGACATTTAAGAAACATCATTTTTTGGTTTGTTTAACATGTAACTAGCCGATAAATTATTAAATTTTGTGTACACCAATAGATGTCACTGGTAGTCCAAATTTTGGTATAATCTAAGAATTTTTAAGAAATTATAAATGCGCCCCAAGCATGTGGTCATACACTATCTGACCATGTATTCAATGGCCCCGTGGTTGGGACGGTACATACAAAGATGTCAAACTCATTGGTGTGTCCAAATGTCTCATTGGTGTAAAATAAAAATAAATAAATATAATGATTTTTAGAAAAAACGATACTAGAAGATGGATCAAGTGAGGATTCCTTAGATCGTGAGGATTTGACCACCAAAGAGATGGAAGAAAGCTGGTTGTTGAAACTTAATATCCTGAAAAACAGATCAAAAGATCTACAATAAGGGGATGAATAAGATTCTTAGAGAGTATTACAATTCTGCAAAATATTCCATGTACCTTTCCCTTTGGATTTCTAGGCAAAGGGATGTGTGTTAGACTGACCTGTTCCTGGCGGGGAGGTGGGGGTAACTGATGGGGGGTGAGCTTGCCGCTGGCCAGGCTGACGGGCGAGGGTGGCAGCGGGGACGGGGGCGGCCGGGAGCGCAGGGTGTACGCCCTCTCCGCCGGGGGCACGCCGCGCATCTGCAATACAAGACACAAGCAAAAGTAAATCATTTGAAATAATAAATTAAAAAAACTACCCTTACATATGTAAGAGAAGAGCTGGTATGATGGATGAAAGTAGAATAAATGCCATAGAAATTAGATATAACTAACTTTAACCATTAACTAACTTCTTCCTAACAATGAATTTATTGAGTCCATTGTTTTGGCCGAAACACTATGGTACTTCAACATTTTAAACTGTTAAAATATTAATCAAATGATTTTACTGAAAACTCTTGATGGAAGTTCATTTTAAATAATAATTAAATAAAATGATGTTTTTTTAACTACTTCAACTTTAGTTTTTAATTCGACAGCGACCGGTTTCTCGGAAATAAAGACAAAAGTGGAAATAGACCAGTCTGTCGATGCCAGCGAGCCTGGTGAAACTGGTCGCTGTTGAAATAAAGACAACAGTAGAAGTAGTTAAAAAACATTGTTTTATTTAATTATTATTTAAATTATTAAATGCTGTTTATGGTATCCCAATTTTTATTTATTGTTTTATTTTTCACAACAGCTGTTTCGTCAACCGATGTTGACATCATCGGTTGATGAAACAGTTGCCGTGAAAAATAAAAAATAAATTGCGATGCCATAAACGGCATTTTATATTTTAACAGTTAATAATGGATTTATTGTTTCTTGAACAATGATGTAAAACTCCACATTAAATAATTAATACGAATGAAAATGTCCGTTTTTTTAGAAGATTTATTATATTTTATGGGAAAGTTTTGTCTTAGTCTTAGATATAATCAAATGATCATAAAAATTGCATTAGATACGTTTTGAATAGACAAGTAAACACAAATATTTATAATCGAAAATGGCTTCATTGTTTTTCAAAATATTCTCCTTGAAGATCAATACACCTTTGCATGCGTTTGAACCAATTTTCCAGTCCGATTGAGGTACCTCCAAAACGTGTGATTTGAATGTATCAACCGCTTCATCAGGTGTCGAAAAACGTTGACCTCGCAATTTATTTTTGATATGCGGGAATAAGAAAGACTCATTGGGTGCCAAATCAGGACTATACGGCGGATGACCCATCAATTTGATGTTTTGAATGCTCAAAAATTCACTTGTTTGAGCTGATGTGTGACAGCTTGCATTGTCGTGGTGGAGAATGATTCTTCTTCTGCAATTGGTTTCCCTCATTTTTCCGAACACTTCTGGCAAACAAATGGTGGTGTACCATTCAGAATTGACTATTCTACATTGCTCGACATGTCCAGTTATTCCGAAAAAACAGGCGACCATTTGCTTCGAAGTGCTTCATGCGCGAACAATTTTGTTGGATTTGGCTCGTCTCGAAAGACCCATACAGTCGATTGTTGTATAGTTTCGGATTCATATGCATACATCCATGATTCGTCACCTGTCACAATCTTAGAGACGTTTTTGAAGCACCGCGATTGAATTTTTTAAACATTTGTTTTCACCAATCGACACAAGCCTTTTTTTGAGTGATTGTCAAATTATGCGGTATCCAACGCGAACAAATTCCCATTCCGCCCTTCTTACGACCACCACGTCTGACAAAATTTTGAAAGGTGTATATATGTTACTATATTGAGGAACACTTCACATATTTTTGTTCAATCTACACTAGCGCCATCTATTTGCGCCGCTTGTAGATTGTTACAGCTTCGAACATGACCACCTTTAAATAATTGATTAATTTGGAAATCTGAGGAGTCTGTACATATAATGGCTGCTTTGATCGTCAACGCCACATTGACGGAGGTCTGTTTGTTTTGGTTTTTAGTGTTGTTATAACACGGAATGCCAAAATACTCTCGGTCACCGCATTCTACGTTGGGCGCTAACGAGACATAATAAAATTAGACGGGGTCCATCTGCGATCAGCTATGAACAAAATAACGGATCGCCGCTGCGAATTCGCAAAAAATATAATAAATGGCATCAATTTTGATAGAAAAAAGACACATAAATATTATGTTTAACCATCTTAGGATGTCATTAACCATTTCCTTACTGTGGTGAAGAAGAAAAAAGCACACACACTACGCACATTTCAAATAACGTGGTTTAAAATCGGAAGAACATAATATTCACGGGTTTGCTTCAATTAACTATATACAATTGATAATGCCTTAGTAAGGCGAAACATGTCATTCTCATAAAATATAATATAACTTCAAAAAAAAAAACATAAGTTTTCAATCATATTAATTAATAACAACTAACTAACCATTAAGCCCTTTCTCCGGAGAGGTAGGCGGAGAGGACGGATCGCCATACTGCTCTGTCCTGACATACCTCACTAGCTTCCTCTACATTCATACATCGTAAACATGTAGAATAAATGCAGTAGAAATCAGATCTCTAAGTCAAATGCAAATATAAAAAACGAATGCGGTGCAAATGAAAGTGTTATGAACAAAATAATGAAAGGGTCGTTAAGATGGTTTGGACACATGGAAAGGAAGAGTGAAGACAGAATGGTGAAGGTGTATGTAAATGATGTGAACGGAGCTAGAAATAGAGAAAGGCCGAGGGAAAAGTGAAACGATCAAATCAATCATGGTCATGTGGGGAGTCGGTGAAATCGACGTGCTTGCATGACACTATGAATGTGGAGGAAGTAAGAGAAGTATCCCAGGACAGAACAGTGTGGCGGTCCACTCCGGAGAGATGGAGTAATGTTGGTTAGTTAGTTATATGAATAGAGAAATATTCACTAAACATTAGCATATTTTTATCATTAAACTATTAATTTTATCAGTATTTCTATGAACCTTTGCACCTGTACAAAATTTTAGTTTCTATAATTATCGTTTTTACAATGTTTTTATCTACATAAGTAGTTAAAAACTGATTTACGACCAGCTAAAGTCGTACAGAAACTGCTGGGACGCAACGGGTGCTATCGGTGTCACTGTCTATTCACACAAATATCAATAATCGAGAAAGAGAAGGGTATAATTCCATTTTTATAATGGCGCAGTAACATAATGAAAATGTAATTAAAAAAAGAAAGACGTATGAGACATCAGGGTTGTTAATTAATGACTAACTAACCATCAATATTACGGTCTCGGAGTATTAAGTCTCGGAGTCGAGAATGTATGAGGTATGCAAGTTTGATTTAATGATGAATGTTGGAACATTAAAGGTGATAGTGTTTGAAAGGGAAGAGCAAATGACAGTTTGTAACATAAGTGTGAACGAAGAAAACTTGGAGCAGGTGAGTGAATTTGTGTATTTAGGTATCATGTTCACAGCGGATGACGGATAGTGATGTCGAAAGAAGTAATAGTAAATCTCCAATCACATTATTCGAAAAATGTTAACTAACTAACCATCACCCCATTTCACTGGAGAGGTAGGCAGAGAGGATGGACCGTCACACTTCCCTGTCCTGACATACTTCAGTAGCTTCATCTACATTGATACATCGTATCATGCACGCTCATCGAATTTTCCAACTTCGAATAAGGCACCCTTTTAGTATTTGATTAACTTGGTCACGCCATGCTTTCATTGGTATTCCAGTTTCTCTTTCCACTCACACTGCTTGTATACAACAATTTAACCATTCTTCTCTCATCCATTTATACACATGTCCAAACCATTTCAGGGATCCTTTTTTAATTTTACTTGTGATCAAATCAAATAAGTTTATTAACTCAACAGACGTTACAAACAACATAAATGTTTAAGGGATCTATTGAGTACAGGTAAAATATTATATATATATACAACATAATACCAGGAATGCATGAGAGATGGTTCGACATTAGGAAGCCAAGATCAAATCAAATTTTCTGTAAACTCAAGACTATTTGTCTTCTGCAATCAACTGCCATACATTTCATCGAATAATGTGAGCTTAAGTAATTTTGCAGATGGAGTATACATGTGCATAAGTGCACTTGGTAAGATATTAATAAAAATTTTCACAACATTGTACACTCAAAGACAACAAACAAAAAGATTACAAATAAAATACGCACCATGTTATCAAGCCGGCAGTAACTATTCCGACGGAACTTGTAGCACATGTCAGTTCAGATACGACATTGTACGGTCGTCAAAAACCACACTAAAATTTAATCACCCACACAAAGTGAATCGGAACTGCACTAAACCACAAAAATCCAGTGCGAAGTTGATTCAAACTCACTTATTTACGCTCCTACGATTGTTTTAATTGTTTAAATTGATTACTTAATGTAAAAAAGAAAAAATTATTTATGTTAAAAGTCGGAAGAATCGACATGTATTTATGACTCGCTGTATGAATGTGGAGGAAGCTAGAGAGATTTGTGACATTACAACAATGCAGTAGTGTATCCTCTCTTACTATCCCATAAGAGAAGTGACATGATGGTTTGTTGTTATAAATGACTTTATTTACTTATTATTTCTTGAATAATAGTGTAAAACTTGATACTAAATAATTATTACAAATTAACACGTCTGATTTCTAGATGTTGTATTATAGGAATGACATGTTTTTCCTTGCTAAAACAATATCTAATGCAAGATTAGATAATGCCTTAGAAATGTGAAACATATCCTTTCCATAAAATATATTAAAACTTCTATAAAACAGACGATTTCTTACTAATTGATTTTAATTACTTTCACAATATCAAAATTATGTACATTGTAATGAATCTACACATATATTTTTAATTACAATAGAGTATAAGCGACTCTTTACAATGATTAAAAATAATTTATAAAATAAAACTCTTAATTTTGCTTCAACATTGATAAAAAAATTCATTAAAAATCACTGTATTATTTACAATAATGATTTGTTTATTTTTTTCACAATATATTTTTGTTTTTCCACAATCACACACTTTGCATCGGCGTCCCGTAGGCAAGACGTTCCGCGGCGGCAGTCGGCGAGATATTGGCGCGTATGTCGGCACGTCTACACCGAACGGTTATCAGTGACTTGATTTGTTGACACTGGAACGGTACGGACCGTCTGTTTACCGACAGGACGATGTAACTCAAACACTCGTTTATATAATCAGCCTTGTGATTCCTAGATTATGCTGCCATTTAAAATAATAATAATAATAAAAGGACGAGAAAAACCAGCGCAGCACAACACGTTTTTAATCAACCGATAACGATAAAAAAAATAAACGTAGACTAATTGTGCTAATTGGTATTTTTACGTACCTTCGTACTTCACATAAATTTTATTTACACGTTTTGAGTTAGGAAAACATTTTATATCTGTGCTGTTAATATAAGATAAATTATCATACAATAATGAAGGTAAATGTTTTAATCAAATACATAAATCGACCCTTTCGTGTGGAAGTGAAACATGGAACTGGCAAAAGAAGAATGAAAGTAGAATAAATGAAATAGAAATGAAATAACTTGGACAAATGTGTAGTAAATCTATATCATAAAATGACAGTGTCAAATGCAAATATAACGAAAGAAAGTGTCATGAATAAAATAATGAAAGGGTCAATATGATGGCTTGGACACATGAAAACAATGATAAAAAAGGTATTAAATCAAATCAAATCAGTTTATTTTCTCAAAACACATTACAAACATGTTTTATAGTTTAAGGCATCTATTGAGAACAGGTAAAACATAATAAATATATAATACCAGGAACGCATGAGAGATGGTTCGACATTAGGAATACAAGATACTCTCCAAAGTCAAGAGTATTTGTCTTCTGAACGTACTTTCACAAATATGAAAGACATCGATCTCCAAAGCGATCATGTTCAGCAGTTTGATTGCTCTCCCCACCGGCATCACCAGAGGCAGGTTGGTTACAGCGGTATATGTTAACGACATTAACAAAATTAAAAATAGAAGAATACCGAGAAAAAGGTGGCAAAATCAAATCAATCAAATATTAAATGTCGACCACGTGAGGACTTGGTGAAAGCGACAGAAGTATGTCAGGTAAGAACTGTGGCGGTCAATTATTTCTGCCTACACCATCAGGGGGAGACGGCGTGATGATTAGCCGCACTGACCTATATGACGAAGTGCGAGCACAAGCCAACAAAGCGAGAGCCGTGGCTGGCTGTTTGCGCGACCCCATATGGAGGAATAAATACATGCTAACCGAAAGTAAAGCCAAGATATACAAGGCATGCGTCCGCCCCATCATGACGTATAGAATAGAGGTCAGAGCCGATAACAATACAACTAAGAACCTTAGAGAAGCAGAAATGCGAACCCTACGCTCCTTCGCAGACAAAACACTCAGAGTTCGGATCAAAAATGAAATGGGGAAGAAGCAGAAGGTGCTTTTGGAGAGACCACGTGGACCGCATGGAGAATACAAGAATTGCAAAAATTGTTAAAGATGAAAACTCAAGCAGCAAGAGATTACCAGGAAGGCCGCCAAAAAGATGGAGAGATGGGTGGACATCGTCATCCCACAACATCTGACAACTCACCATCACAAACAGGTTATACGACCTAAAATAAGAAGAAGACCTTTGGTGTGGAAGCAAAGCATTTACCACTCGGTCATAAAGATCATCAGGTTATGTGTGTTTATTAATTAATAGGGAATGAGTAAGTACAATCAGATGTGAAAATACCGCTACGTTGGTACCCTTCAAAGGGTTAATGCTAACGGTGAACGAGTGTAAGTTCACGTTCGTAAATTTGTTGTCGGCTCGAAGTGTAAGATAAAAACATTTGTGGAACAAAGTTCTAAATATCTAAAAATAGAGACCGCGGTTTCAATGATAACCGAATTCCGTTTGGCAGCTGATAACGTCACACCTCAATCAATCATCGGAAGCAGCCGACTGCATCGTGGTTCTCTTTAGAATAGGAGATCAAGAATTTAAACTAGATTTATTTATTTATTTTGTAATTGACGGAATAAATTCCGTTATATTTTACACATTCATACAGCGAGTCATACACGCACGTAGATTCTTCCGACTTCTAACATGACCAACCTTAAAAATTGTATTAATTTGGTCATGCCATGTTTTCCTCGGTCTACCTCGACTCCGTATTCCATTTACATCATTAACGTATACTTTCTTAACCATTCTTTCTCCCTCCATGCGCTCCATTTGTCTGAACCAACGCAGCGATCCTTTCATAATTTTGTTCATAATACTTTCTTCCGCTCTATATTCCTTTATTATATCAGCATTTGAAAATCATTCTACCACACACACGTCTTAAGGACCTCATCTCTACCGCATTTATTCTGCTCTCATCCTTCTTTTGCCAGTTCCATGCTACACTTCCATACATAAGGGTTGGGACCAGAACTCCATTGTGAACGGTCATTTTCGCTTTCATTGATAAATTTAAGTTTCCAATAACTTCTTCAACAACCCTTCTTTCGATGTCACTATCCGTTCCGCTAGTATCGTTGACACTCTATCATATACAGATTTGGGACACATTCTTCTAAAGGATCTCATTAGTATACTTGTATGTGTTTTATAAAATATTAATTGATTCTTATATCTTCTTCTTAAAGTGCCCTGTCAGGTCCCCCCGACGTTGGCGATCACTCTGGTAAACTCTTCCCTATCCTGTGCTGTCCGGAATAGCTCTTCCACAGTTCCGATTCCCGTCCATTCCCTCACATTACGCAGCCAAGAGATCTGCCTTCTGCCTTCTCCCTGCCCCCCTCTATTTTTCCCTTCAAAATTAGATGCAGCAGGCGATATTTCGATTCTTATATGTGTAAATAATTTAGTAATAGAATTTGTTTTTTTTTTGTATACAAATACTGGATTTTTACCCATTGCGGGTTAATCATTTCTAAGGATTAATTGTATCTCAATAGAGACGAAGATGTAAATTTTTTGGATTAATGCTTACAAATTATCTTAATAGATGGCGCTAGTGTAGATGGACCTACCAACAGCGGAGTTATTAAAAAATATTAACATATATACAAGTTCCAAAAATTTGTCAGACGTGATGTCGCGGAATGGGGAATGTTGTTAAACATAAAATGATCGCTTAACCCAACCAATGACAGGTCATAAGTCCTGTAAACGCCTCGAACACCATATTCTGTTTCCAAATAATTTACATCTTCGTCTCTATTGAGATACAATTAATCCTTAAAAATTAGTAATATTACATTTTAGTAAAAATATTACAATTCCATAGATAATCATCTGTTGACACAATTGTCTCGTTATGTAAAAAAAGATGAAATAATTGATTTATAAAATTATCTTTAGATTGATTAGATTTTTGTTTTTGTATTTTTTTTATCAAACTGCGGACGGGGATCGTTGAGTGTCTGTGTTTGACCAGACGTTTCCAGCATCTTGCCGAAACGAGGTGTTAATCTCTGTCCAAACAATGATAACAATTTAAGAAACGCGACGCTCTATCTTCGCACGTTTGCGGGATGAAAATTTTACATTATCTGTCTTCTTTTTCGTGTTGTCCTATCACAGCTATAGGTACCGTTTGTAGGGCCTCGATTAAAGACAAATTAAGGATTTTACTAAAATCTGTTGATGGAAGTTCATTTTAAATGATTTAATAAAACAATGATTTGTAAGAACTACTTCCATTTTGTTTTTATTTCGACAGAGACTGATTTTGCCAGGCTTACTGGCATCAACAGGCTGGTCTATGTTCTTACTATTGTAACTAACTATGAATGTGGAGGAAGTTAGAGAGGTGTGTCAGGATAGAGTGGTGTGGTGGTCCATTCTCTCTGCCTACGCCTACGGAGAAATGATGTGATGATTTGTTGTTTTCAAATGCAAATATAACGAGTGAATGCAGTATAAATGAAACTGATATAAACAAATTTTAAAAAAGGCTTATTAAGATTGTTTTGACACATGGAAAGAATAAATGAATAAATAATGGTAAAAACAATATTCATAAATGATGTTAATGGTCGGCTTCGGTCGGCCGAAGGATTCGAGGGACGAAGAAGGAAGAATTCAGTTGCGTTGGGCGGCCTTTGAAAACTTACGTCAGGTTCTCACCTCTAAAGTACCACAATGCCTCTCAAGACTAAAGTCTTCAACCAGTGCGTCTTGCCAGTCATGACGTACGGAGCCGAGACGGGGATATTGATAAAAGGTTTAGTCTACAGATTCAAGGTCACCCAACGCGCCATGGAAAGAGCCATGATTGGAATAACCTTGAGGGACAGATTTAGAAATGAATTTATTCGTCAACAAACCAAGGTGACTGAGGTGGCGATGGGCTGGCCATATCTGTCGGAGAACCGACGGCCGATGGGGGAGACGGTTTCTGGAGTGGAGACCGCGTACAGGATTCCTCAGTTCGCGAGTTGGACGTCCCCCTACCCCATGGACCGACAATCTGAAGAGGATTGCTGGACATAGATGGATGGGAGCGACAATGGATAGGGGTCGGTGGCGTGCTTTGGGAGAGGCCTACATTCAGCAGTGGATGACAGATGGCTGATGATGATGTTAATGGAAAAAGAAATTGACGAAGACGGAGAAAAAATGGCATGGTCAGATTAATCAAATGTCGGGGGCAAAAAATAAAACATTATATAAAATAATAATCTCTCGCGATGATAAGGCATTGTAGCAAAGAATCCAGAAATTACTAACTCTGAAAATTCTGAGAATTATGTTATTATCATTCGGCTGCCACACAAACACAAATATGGGGAGATAGCTAAAATTAATAAAGATTTTCGGCAGCCGGAGATAGGGGCCCCCTATCTGATTCTGAGGAGACAAAGCAAAAAATAAAAATACAAACATCACAACTACCGATAATAAATTTCATTACATAATCAGATTTAGTTTAAGATTAAATATTCAAACAAAAGTCTATATTAAAATCGTTTTCTTGTTCTGACCCTTATGACATGAATGGAAGTGAAACTAGGAACTGGTAAAAGAAGGATGAAAGTAGAATAAACGTAGTAGAAATGGGACAAGTAAACAAGGCTGCTGTCATTTCAGGATGCTTGAAAAATTCTGACATGAAGATCAGCAGCAAAGATGAGAATTTACAAGACTTATACTTGTTCAATTTATTCAAATAAAATTATAAACATTACAGAATAATATCAATTCCAAATCGTTTATAATCTCAATATACAAAATAATAATAACAATTTAAAATTAAAATAAATACAAATAATATAATAAGAAAACAATCAGAAGACAATTAAACAAAATATCACGAGAACAATTTAGTAAAAATAAACATTGTTTTACAACAAAAAGATAAGCAAATAGCAATTTAATACATAAGAGATAGATGCTTTCTGAGGATAGCCTCACTATCGTGAAAAATGTCCACATCCAAAGAGATGCGGTTTAGAAGGATTATTGCCCTGCCCACGGGCATTACCTTAGGTAGATTGGTTCTACACAGTGGCAGGTGAAATAATCTATGTTGCCTTTGTCGCAGATAATTGTCGGGGAAAAACAAAGTCAAGTCATTCAAAATATCAGAAAAAAATGAACACCCAGGTGGATAGTTCGTCTAATTTCCAATGATTGGTAGTCCAGCATACCCAGCAAGAAATCAGTTGAGTACAGACAGGGGGAAGTAACTTGTGTGTGACCTATCATGACATATGGGATCGAGTACAGGGAGGACACCACAATATATAAAAAACGCGCTCAGAGTGTCAGAAATGAAGACGCTCAGAAATATATCTGGCAAGACACTGCAAGAGGGGATAAGGAATACACAGATAAGGGAGGTGGGGAAGGCAAAGGGGAAAAAACTGGTATGCACACGTGAGGAGAATGGATCCACCTAGACTCCCCTTCATTAAGTAGACAACCCCCGGGCAAACCAAAAAGATGGATCGACAGCTGGGAGTCGACTTCGCAGGAGGCCAATTCCTCTTAAGAAACAAGCCACTAGGCCTACACTAAGAATAAGAATAAGATGAAGAAGAAGAGAAATGAGATCTGTAGATCTGAAGATAATAGAAGAATGTGTGGTAAATCTGTACATGATAGAGTGTCAAATGAAAATATAAGAAGTGAATGCAGCGCAAATAGAAGTGTTATGAACAAAATAAATAAAGGATCATTAAGATGATATAGAAAGTATATGTATGTTAACGATGTACATGTTATGTTAACGAAGGTACAAGAAATAGAGGAAGTCCAAGACAAACCTGGCACAATCAAATATTGAATTGACAAGAAATCGACGTCTGTGCATAACCAGGTGTATGAATGTTGAGGAAACAAGAGACGTGTCAGAAAAGAACACTGTGGCGGTTCATTATAACGGACCTCTATTTAACGAACTTCGGATATAACGGACAAAAATTCCGGTCAAATGTAAAAAAACTTATACATGCTTAAATTCAAGTGTCGCTTCATGTAAAAAAAAATTAGCGGCCATGATAATCACGTCATAATCACGTTGATGGAAGTGAAGATAGCGGAGAAGAAGAAACAACACTACCAAAAATGAAGTTTTCAGTGGTAAGATCACATCTCGGCGATCTAATAACATTTATTGAGTATTCGTCAGATAACGAAGTTCAACTATATTATTTGCATTTTCGTAATTAAAAAAAACAGCAAATTTCAAAAGTGCAAACAAAACTTGATTCCTTTTTAGAGCTGAAAGCAAGCGCGTCGTTATCAAACAGCAACGTCACTTCACGACGAGTGTCCGAAGACAATAAATAGAATTTTGTTTGTGTTTTGTATTGTTTATTTATATCTAAATACAGTGTATATATTTTCAAAAAAACGTTTGATTTATTTTAAACCTATTTTTATATAACGGACTTTCGGCTTTAACGGACACCCCTCCCCCCAATTAGTCCATTATGTCGAGGTTTTACTGTACTATGTCATTAAAAGTAACTGCACAAAAATGAAAGAAAATTTCCACTGACAGCCAAGATAAACAAATACACTTAAAAAGTGCAATTTATTATCCTAATAAAAGCATACAAAAGATTTACACAAGATAGAAAAGATAAGATACAAAGCAAGAGTGTAATGAACCAAAAAATGCAGTCAAATAATACAAATTAGCACTTCTAAAGGTCTGGAGAAGGCAACGGGAAACCACATCAGTAACACTTCCCAGGAAATTACTGTTCCGAGAAAAAAAAGAATGGTCTGCCACACTGTTCTTTCCTGACATACTTCTCTTGCTTCCCAACATTCACACATCGTGTCATGCACGCGTCAATTTCTCGGACCCCTCAAGTGGCCGACATTCGTGCCACGTTTATTATAATAAATAATTATTACTCATATTATTAATATATATATTTTAATAGCTCTTTACATTTTAATTTTTTCTTGAATATAAATATAAAGTAAAAATATAAAACTCCATATTAAATCATTAATAAGAAAGAAAATGTCTGTTTTCGAGAAATTTTATTACAATTTATCCACGTTGGGCATCTCACTTAGAGACCACATACCCAACGTGGAGATTAGAAGATGCACCAGGATCACCGATGTAGGGAAACGCATTGCGAGGATGAAGTGGCAATGCGCTAGTCATGTGTGCCGACAGGATAATGGTAAATGCAACCAGAGGGTTACCGAATGGAGGCCAAGGTTGGGCCGGAGAAGTATCGGGTGACAGCCTACCAGGTGGATCGATATTTTGCGGACGGCGGAAGGGCCTGGAGAATATTGACGAAAGACAAAGGGGGGTGGGGTGGGAGTGGTGTGGGGGTGGCGTGGAGATGAAATTTGGAAATTTGGTAATACCTTAGAAAGGCGAGACATGCCATTCTCATAAATTATATTAAAACTTCTAGAAAACGTACATTTTCATTTGTATTAATTGGCTCTTTTCATCTCGACAGCCCAAGCCAAATCAATGTAAAGGGTAGAATAAAAATACGTATATCAAAGGAAATATGCTTAGAACCATGTGAACAAAAATATGAATTCACTATAACTCAATCTTAAGAGGTCTATCTCACATGAAGACAAATTGCCTTCAATACGGGAAAACTCCAAAGCGCATCTGTGCGGCAATTTGGGGCATAAAATAAGATATGTACCCATTATTTTTCCAAGAATGCATCTTCTTATCAGAAGCGAGGGACTTGATAAAAGATGTAATAAACAATAAAAATTATTAGAGCAAGATATAAACAATCATAAAATTTGATTAATGAACGGGAAATCCAAAGTGATTAGGTACAAGGTGTAGAAATTACATATAAGGAGACATGTTATATAAATATTAATTAATTAGTTAGTAATAACTATCACATGTCACGAGAATCAATATGATAGCTATTAATTACCCTTTACATGGATTTGGCTCGCGCTGTAATGATGTAAAGAGCGATTCAGCAAAATAATAATAATACAGTAGACGCTCTCTTAACCGGCGCCGCTTTAACCGTCCCACCGCTTTAACCGGCCTCTTCTAGGAAGTCTAGGAGAGTGATTTTCAACTTCAAGATGTTCAGGAATGGGTTCTTGAAGGTGACGACCCTCTTGAAAATGAAATGTTGGATGATGACGAGATAGTTCAGACTGTTATAAACGAAGCACTAGAAGAAGAGGAAGTCGACTGTGAGGAGTACGAAGAAGACAACACGGTTAGCCACCACCAAGGAAAAGAGGCTCTACAGATGGCGGTGATGTACATTCAGCAGCAGAAGGATTCTACTGCTTTAGATGTAATGTTCATAAAGAAATGGCGTGACTACGCTTTTAAAATGTCGATTCAAAACAAGAAGCGGCCGAGTATAACAGAATTTTTTAATCCATTGTAGGCCTACTTTTTAAAAAAAATTGGAGTAATGTGTGGCTTTTTCCTGTGCATATTTTTTACACTTTGTGAAATGTTAATTTTTAATGTGCGAGTTTCTAATAAAGAATAAAAGTTCTGTTTTCTTAGTTATCCTTTCGTTTTCTTCTTTCGTTATCCGGCCCTGGGTCGGTCCCGTCAAAGGCGGTTAAGAGAGCATTTACTGTAATATGGGAAGCAGTCTCATGGACACATGACAGAAGGAAATGAAAGGAGGGACAGAGGAGACAAATGTGTAATGGCGTGAGTAAGCACAACTTGTATGCACAACTTGTACGCACAACTGTGAAAGTACAGTGAATGTTGAAAAAAAAATTCAATGATTTATTCAATGTACGCTTTGACAAATGTCTCTTCTTTAGATTTATTATATTGTGTATCAGCCGGATAACGGGGGTTATCACATTTGCTTAAATATATTCTTTGTTTAACAGAATGGTCTGACATATGAACTAGATTTAATTAGTACGCGTTTGTGACAATGCTGGATTGCCTCGTGTTAAATAAAACATAATTTTAGATAAACTTAAGGCGTTAACAAACTGTCCCCTTACTTGATCAATCAATTTATTGTCTTCTTTTTTCGACATTTCATTTCTGACTTTTTCACATAGGTAATTTATATTTTCTATTACTAACTAACTAACCATCACGCCATTTCCCGGGAGGGGTAGGCAGAGAGGTTGGATAGCCACAATGCTCTGTCCTGGCATACCTCTCGGGCTTCCTCTATATCCATACATCATACCATGCACGCACGTCAATTATAGCGACTTCGAATGTGACCGCCTTTTAATAATTGATTAATTTGGTCATGCCATGTTTTCCTCGGTCGGCCTCGGCTTCTTTTTCCACTTACGCTGCTTGTGTACAACTTTTTAACCATTCTACTCTCATCCATTCGTTCCATATGTCCAAACCATCTCAGGGATCCTTTTTTAATTTTATCCATGATGCAGTCATCTGCCTTACATTTCTTTCTTATTTCTATCATACAACGTTTTCCGCACATTCTTCTTAGTGATCTCATTTCTACGGCATTTATCATGCTTTCATCCTTCTTTTACCAGCTCCAAGCTTCACTTCCATACATGAGAGTTGGCACTAGAACCCCATTGTGTACTGCCATCTTTGCTTCTGTGGATATATTTCTATTTGCAGTAAAGACTTTGAGTGCGCTATTTATTTTATTCCCAGCACCAACCCTTCTTTCGATGTCTTTCTCCATTTTTCTGTCTCTTGTAAACATGCTTCCCAGATACGTAAATTTGGTAACTTGCTCCAATTTCTTGCCCATCGCACTTATATCACAAATCGACATACATTATTCTTTCTCGAAAACCATCACTTTAGATTTTTTACATTATTTTCTATTATGTTATCCTTATTCTTGTTTTCGTGTTTTGCCGTTATATGTTAGTTGTCTGTTTATGTGTGCAAATATTAATTACCTTTGTATACTAAACATTTCATTTTTTGTAAAAGCCCTTGCAACGTTTATGTCAAAAAAAATAAAATAATAAAATAAATAGCCTTAGAGCAATAAAACACCCTCAACTCAATACTTCCATCTAAAAATCCTTTCAAAATTTAAGCCATTGATATGTCTATCGTTATCTCCCTAGTTTTTTTAAGGGGTTTGGTTTTTAAACTGGCAACATTGTTTCTACAGACTGTTAATTTGACTGTTGACAGTTGATTTGTAGTCGGTACGTTTTGCCATTTCACCATGTATAGACTGACGTCAGAACAGCGCTTGCAAATTGTGCAAATTTATTTTGAAAATCATGGTTCAGTTCGCCAAACTTATCGTGCCCTACGTCCATTTTACAGTCGACATAAACGTCCATCCGAGCAAGTTATTCGGAAGACCATGGATCGTTTATTCGAAAAGTTTATTTGAATGGGTGGTCTGCAATATTTTTTTTTGATATATTAGTGGTCCGCAGATGTAGAAAGGTTAAGAAAATATGATTTATATAAATGTGAAATATTTTAATAACTGTAAAAAATGTGTAAAAAAGCTATAAAAATAATATCAATAATTTAACTCATCACCAACTTCCTTGTACTGTAGAAGGCGTGTTTTCTGTTCTTTCATCACAACTGGACACAAGGTTCAATTGATTATAAGCCCATACAGGTCCAAGTTTACATTTAAAATAAGAATGACAGCATCATGTTTGCCAAATTATTTTTTTGTCAAAAACAAAATGGTTATTTGTCAACACGGTGTTATTTATGAAAAGGCAGATAAGGGAGCCTAAACAGAAAATATTTGTCTTGACCCCCGGTGGGTGAAGGAGGTCAAATTATATTGGCATTACAAGATAGTGGTTTTATTACTGTTTTACGAGTGGAAAAATATTCTGAAAACAAGTCATTTTTAGACACCGTAATCTAGGGTTAATACAGTTTACCTCGGGGTGACTTGACAATTAACATATTTTTAAAACTAATTAATTAACTAACCATCCATTTCCTGACATAATTTTCGCTTCCACAACATTCATACACCCATGTCTATCTAATCACTGACATTTAATATTTGATTGTGCCACGTATTTCTCGGTCTTCCTCTATTTCTAGTTCCATTTACATCGTTAACATACACTTTTTTTACCATTCTTTCTTTCCATGTCTCCAAACCATCTTAACCATCCTTTCATTAATTTGTTCATAACACCATCATTCGCACCGCATTCACTTCTTATATTTTCATTCGGCACTCTATCCATACACAGAGTATGCACACATTCGTCTAAGAGATCTCATTTCTACTGCATTTATTTTACTTTCATTCTTCTATCAACAAAAGCCTATCCAAAAAAGCTAAGATGGCAGTGCATAATGATGTTCTTGTGCCAACCCTTATGTATGGAAGTGAAACATGGAACTGGCAAAAGAAGGATGAAAGTAGAATAAATGCAGTAGAAATGAGATCTCTAAGACGAATGTGTGGCAAAACTGTATATGATAGAGTGACAAATGCAAGTATAAGAAGTGAATGTGGTGCGAATGAAAGTGTTATGAACAAAATAAGGAAAGGGTCATTAAGATGGTTTGGACACATGGAAAGAATGAGTGAAGACAGAATGGTAAAAAAGGCATATGTAAACGGCGTGAACGGAGCTAGAAATAGAGAAAGGCCGAGGAAAACGTGGCACGTTCAAATCAATCAAATATTGAATGTCGGTCTCGTGAGGAGTCGGAGAAATCGACGTGCGTGCATGACAAGATGTATGAATGTAGAGGAAGCGAGAGAAGCATGTCAGGACAAAACAGTGTGGCGTTCCATTCTTTCTGCCTACCGCTCTGGGGAGATGGCGTGATGGTTAGTTAGTTAGTTAGTTTTCTTCTTTCGCTAGTTCCATGCTTCGCTTCCATAAATAAGGGAATTTAATTAATTAATAAAGTTTTTAATTAATACTTAGTAAAAAAATACCAGTGTTTCTTCCTAAATACTGAAGTTCACACGATATTGTACCAAAGTAACCCCGTTCAACGCGGATTGGTATTCTGGAGCTTGTCAAACAGAAATAAAATAACAATATTTATATAATATTCCGCGGCTGATATTATGTTAAATATTCATTACACATTGGAATCAATCAAATGCATATCCAATATTTATTTGCATAGGTAGGTACGTGGCTGGCTGATAGTACGACACTTGTTATCTTGTTTCTAGAAGGTTGTCTGGGAGGGAAACTAAATTTAAAATACCTGGCTAAAGGGTGACAGTGTTTGACTCAAAAAAAGTCTTGCCAACTCGCAGTACGCAGAAAGAATAGACGCGACACTGTTCTGTCCTGGCATACTTCTCTCGCTAACTCATTATTCATACATCGTGTCATACGCGCACGTCAATTTCACCGACATCTCATGTGTCCAAGATTTAATATCTGATTAATTGTTATCGTGTGATTCTCGGTCTTCTTGCATTATTTGTTCTGTTTACATTGTTAAGATATTCTTTCTTCATTTATTTTTTCCATATGATCAAACAAATTCATAGGTTTGACGACCTTCGTGGCCAAGTGGTAAGTGCATTGACTGCCACCCCGAAGGTTCCGAGTTCGATTCCCGGCGAGGGCAGTGTGATTGTCACACCGTCTTTGGTCTGGTGTAGAATTCACATGACAATAAAATGCCGGTAGATTATCTACCTATCACATGTCACGCGAATCGCTATGATAGCTATAATACCCTTTACATCGAATTGGCTCTTGCTGTCATGATGTAAAGAGCGATTCAACAAAATAATAATAATATTAATAAAAATAATAATTTTGTTCATTATATCTTCTTCTTTTCTTATATCTTTTTATCTCTTCTTTCTTATATCAGCATTTGAAATTCTGTCGTACATCGTTCTTCCACACATACGTCTTAAGGAACGCATTTATTCTGCTCTCATTCTTCATCTGCCAGTTCCGTGAGTGGAACAGGCTGCCCTAGAATATCCGCAATCAAGACAACGAAGGAGTATTCAGAAGCTCTCTTAAAACTTTCGTTTTTAAGAAAAGAGCGTGGGCCATAAAAAAAATGGTGCCATAAAAATCTTCATTAACATCGTCATAAAGTAGTAAAAGGGTTTCCACAAACCTGGAAGTTGTGCCACTGCTGCAGGAGGTGGTGCTGGCAGGCCACGCAGGCCTGGATGAGGCCCTGCGCGTCCTTGGGCCGCGAGCGCGCCGGCCGCGGATGGTGTTCATTGAAAATCGGAAAAAACGGCTGGCTCTTTGTGCCCTGCGGGCAAAAGAGTACATTGAGGCGATACTGCAATATAGACTATATACAATAATGGTTTTGAGATTACAACTACCATAGCAAAATAACATTGTAAAATATATAAATAATTGTTTAGTAATTTGCACTGTGGAATTGCGTAGATTTTCACGGTTGGTAAGCAATATGTTTTTGGTAGCAATATGTTTTGGGTAGCAATGTGTTTTTGGTAGCAATAGATTTTGGTACCATTGTGTTTTTGGTAGAAATGTGTTTTTGGTAGCAATGTGTTTTTGGTAGCCACGTGTTTTTGGTAGCAATATGTTTTCAGTACCAATATGTTTTCATAACTACCCTTAAGATGGAGACTGCAATGATCTCTGAAACTTCGGTCAAGAAAGACAAGTTACAAAGATATATCCAAG
This sequence comes from Lepidostoma basale, assembly GCA_022606425.2. Lineage (NCBI taxonomy): Eukaryota > Metazoa > Arthropoda > Insecta > Trichoptera > Lepidostomatidae > Lepidostoma > Lepidostoma basale. The sequence continues at coordinate 377,329 of JAHDVF020000896.1, read as the reverse complement.
TTCCAAAATAACACAATCTATGATATTTTACTGAATAAGGGTAAATGATTATCTTTTCATCATTTTTACCCATACTGAAGAAGGCTAATGGATGATCTTTTCAAATTTTTTAGCTGTACTGAATATGGGCAAGCAAGAAAGGTAAATGATAATCTGTATTTATCTGAATTGATATTCATCTGTTTATTTCATGAAAAATGTGTATTTTTTAAATTACAGCCATCCCAGCATGCCCAAGAGGAATGCAGTGGGATAAAGCCACGGATAGCTACCAAACTCCCTCATGTAGAGATATCTCAGAAATCTTTTCTGAACCCTCTCTAACATGAGCGAGTATCTCGCCTCGTGGGGGACTCCATATCACCGAACCATACTCGAGCGGGCAGAATACTTCAATGGAGGCCAAGAAAAGGAGACAAAGAAAATGAGTTTCGGGAGGCCACCTAAAAGATGGACTGATAATATTGTCCGAATAGCTGGGACAACCTGGATGCGTAAGGGACAAGACAGGCACGAGTGGAAGAAAATGGAAGTGGCCTATATCCAGCAGTGAAGAGTAGAAGGCTAAAGAAGATAGGCTTGAAACCAATTCCCTGGATCAGGAGCCAAGTGTTCTATCCCAGTAGACCACCATCTGATCTATTTTATAAGGATTAATTGTATCTCAATAGAGACAAAGATGTAAATTGTTTTCTGGGAACAGAATATGGTGGTCGAGGCGCTTACAGGACGTATGACCTGTCATTGGTTGGGTTGAGCGATCGCTTTATGTTTAACAACATTCCCCATTCTTCCTTTTTTCTTATGACCACCACGTCTGACAAATTTTTGGAACTTGTATATATGGTAGGACTCCACGCCTATCTTTACATTTTTAAATTCACTCTACACTAGCGTCATCTATTAAGATTGGATTCCCAAAAATTTGCAGACGTGGTGGTCATAAGAAAAAAGGGGGAATGGGGAATGTTGTTAAACATTAAGCGATCGCTCAACCCTACAAATGACAGGTCATAAGTCCTGTAAGCGCCTTGGCCACCACATTCTGTTCCCAAAAAAACAATTTACATCTTCGTCTCTATTGAGATACAATTAATCCTTAAAAAATAAAAATAATTTATCCGCAATGGGTGAAATCCAGTATTTGTCTACAAGAATTTGTATACATTCAAAATGTTGTATCTGATCTATTTGTTATCTATCATTTGATTCACTTTTATTTTAGCAATGATAAATGAACGTGCGTACCGTTCAAAGTCACTTCAACTAGGTCATCTCCGGAGATCTGGCTGCGTTGTAAGACGCAGATAATCTCACTACGTCCGTGTCAGTGGGTTATGACGTATGCTCCACGTGATGTGGGCCGTGGGGCAGATAAGACCCACCCGGAGGTTAATAAAATATAAAACAAACTGAATCAAAGAGTGATACACACGCAGACATGATACGCACAGGGTGATGCTAAATACCCTTTAGCATAATTCTGGCATTTTCATTTGTATTAATTATTTAAGTAAATAGTTCATTGTTTTGGCCGAAACACTATGATACTTTATTATAACATTAGAAACTATTAAATTAAAAAACTTTGTTTTATGTATCACAATTGAAGACTACAGGGGAAAAACAAGGAATGTCAGTAGAAGGTTAATTGGAATAAATTGAGAATAAAGCTAATCAAAGTCTATACATTTTTTAGCAATTAGCAATCGATTATCTGGCCATAGTCGATGACACACATGATTTTTTAATATGAAAAATTTACTTTGGATAGATACGTACAAATGCCGCTAGATGGCATTATTACATTTATTTTGAATTTTAACTTACATTTCTTGTTTTTCCCCTGTAATCTTCAATTGTATTTTATTTTACGCGACAGCTGTTTCATCCAGCTATATTGACATCATCATATTATTGTAACACCTGATGATGTCAACACAGGTTGACAAAACAGCTGTCACGTAAAATAAAATACAATTGTGATACATAAAACAAAGTTTTTTTATTTAACAGTTTATAACATATGGTAAGAAAGAATGGTAAAAAAATATATATTTTAACAATTTAAATAGAACCAGAAATAGAGGAAGACCGAGGAAAACGTGGCACAATCAAATAAATCAAATATTGAATGTCGGCCACGTGAAGAGTCAAAGAAATCGACGCGCATGCATGACACAATGTATGAATGTTGAGGAAGCGAGAGAAATATGTCAGGAAAGAAAAGTGTGGCAGTCCATTCTTTCTGCTTACGCCTTCGGTGAGACGGCGTGATGGTTAGTTAGTTAGTTTAGTTAATTATTGAAGTGTTATGAATAAAAAAATTAAAAGTTCATTAATATGGTTTGGACATACGGAAAGAATGAATGAAGAAAAAATGTTAAAGAAAGTATATTTTAACAAGACCGAGGAAAACATGACGACAATCCAAATTGAATGTCGGCCAAGTGAAGATTCGGAGAAATTGAAGTGCGTGCATGACATGAAAGAAAGCCGTCAGGTGAGAACTAAGTGTCAGTTCATTCTTTCTGCCTACCCCTTCGGAGAGAAGGTGTGATAGATTTTAATTATTTAATTGGAAATTGATCATACAGCTGACATTTATTAGTTATTTTATATCGTTGTATTTTATATTATTTGTTTTAGATTTATTTTGTGAACGTTTGATGATCAAAATGTGCGTGGAAGATGCCTATTGGTTAAAGTGTGGTAGTCCATTCTTTCTGCCTACCCCTTCGGCGAGACGGCGTGATGGTTGGTTAGTTAGTTAATTGGGAATTGAATATTATTTTGAAAGTATAGTTCCTACTACATTCACAATTAAAAGTTATCCAAGATGAAGGTCCTAAGATCCATTAATGAAAAACTATCCGAGTGACGTGAACAAGAGAAACTTTTTAAATATGCGACATCATGAAGAAGATACTGGTAGGAGCTGTAGAAAGAATGGATAGTGACACTCTCCCCTCCGGACACCATCCACCTGGAAGACCATGTAAGAGATGGAAGGACAGTTGGACCTCATCGTCTCAAGAGACATGATTTCTGTGTCACAGATTGTCAGTTTATTTCTTAAAATGTATATATGCCTAAGTTGCCCTCGTACGATAATATATTTATTCTCAGCTCAAGACAACACACAAGTAAATTTCAATCAAAATAACAGAACAAACGTGTATCGCTAAAAATAACAAATTTCAAACCCATTCCGGAATACGACTCAAAATCAAATTATTTCTGAAAGCATCTATAATTAACTATCAGGGCGTACATCTCATCTCTTTTGATTCACGGCAACGCTTCACATTTTATCATCTTAATGTTTTCATTACTGAAATTTACAAAACTAAACCACTCGACTCTGAAGACTTTGATCTCCGATTGGTTGGAAATTTATTGGGGAAAGTACCCAGACAACGGTATCTTTACAGCTGTTTTATTGGTGCAGTTTAGCATCTAAAAGAATTATACCGGGTCTTCGAAATTATAAATAACACAAATTGCTCCACTTGTGAGCAAACCAGTTCATGCTTATAATCGTGTTCTTCCGCACCTTCTTTAAACTAAATTCTAACTACTCCATGGAATAACTAAACTAACTAACCATTTCGCCATCGCAGGCAGAAAGAATGGACCACCACACATTTCTTTCCTAACATACTTCTCTCGCTTTAAGTAGCAATATAACTAACTAACTAACTAACCATCACGCCATCTCCCCAAAAGGGTAGGCAGAAAGAATGGACTACCACACTTTAATCAATGCAGCAATCCATCCTTCTCTTTTCGCCCACGCAAAGAGACGTGGTGTGATGGGTTGCGAACCTCATCGCCACAATATAGTAGCAATATGTTTTTGATAATCCATTGTTTTGGCAGAAACGCTTTGATTAGACAGATATTTCAACATTATTAACTTCTTCTTCTTTTAATAGATCTGACAATCTGTGACACAGGAATCATGTTTCGTCGGATGATGAGGTCCAGCTGTACCTCCATCTCTTAGGCATCTCTCCAGGTGGGCGGGTATCTTCTTCTGGATCTACTCCACTGAACGATATCCTCTATTTCACAAGTTTTTCTTATGCCTGCGTTGCGGACATGATCTCAGAGAGTTTTTCCACCCCAATTTGAATTTGAATTTACACAAGATACCAAAAATTATTCAATTACCCGTGAAAATCAATGCAAACTAAAATGATATACTGTAAACATAATCTTATATTTCTTGTTATATCTTCAAATACTGTAAAATCATGCATTTCATGAAAGTTGCAGTACAATGGTTTCAAACTGCAAGAGACTACATTTGCAGCCCATATTTGAATGTACCTTATAAATGTAATGTTTCTTGAACAATTAAATCATTAATACGGATGAAAACGAGTATTTGATAATGCCTTAGCAAAACGAAACATGTCATTCCCATAAATAATATTAAAACTTCTAGAAAACAGACATTTTCATTCGTATCAAGTATCTTAACTGCATGTAATATTTATTGTTTCTTGAACAATGGTGTAAAACTCCATATTAAATAATTAATACGAATGAAAATGTACGTCTTCTAGGAGTTTTATTATAATTTTTAGATGGAATGACATTTTTCACCCTTCTATGGCACTATCAAATATTTGATAATCCCTTAGATGGGCAAAACTTGTCATTCTATCAAAAATATAACAAAACAACTAGAAGACAGATGTTTTCATTAATATTTTCTTTCTACCACTTTCTATCAGTTTTTTAGAAGTTTTATTATATTTTATGGGAATGACATGTTTCGCCCTTCTAAGGCATTATCAAATGTTTTTTTTTATGATATTTGATAATGCCATAGAAGAGCGAAACATGTAATTCCCATAAAATATAATAAAACTTCTAGAAAACTGATGTTTTCATTTGTATTAATTATTAAATATGGAGTTTTACATCATTGTTCAAGAAACAATAAATTCATTAATATTAATTATGCGTCATAAGATGAACTGGGACTATCGATGGATTGTAAATGTAGTTAACTACAATTCAAAACTAATTTTTATGGACTGCAAATGTAGCTAACAACAATATAAGGGTTAAGCAACAGAATTTTCTAACAAGGTTTTCAATTATTTGCCCAAGGTTTTCAATTATATGCCAGTATACAGATATTATAAAAAAAAACAAATAAAAATGTTCAGACTCACATCTTTGGGTTCCTTGGTGTTGAGATTGCATAGGGAGCCTCTCTTATATTCGTCTCCACACACGTAGCACACCTCCGTCACAGAATTCTTATCCGGCATCGACAGATCCAAGATGTCCCGGTCCGAACTGGAGTTCGAATTGCCCGAATAGACGGAGTGCGAACTCTTCGCAGAATCCAAATACCCGCTCGGCTCGGACAGACTCGAATGCTGCGATCCGAGAGAAATCACGTTGGTCTCTTTCGGGATATTCCGCAGATCGAGAACACCGTCTTCCTGTGGTATATTCGCCGAGAGGAGATGAGATTTCAACGGGACCGGATGCGCCTTTCCATCTTCGGGCTTCGGATATTTGGCGTCGTACTGTTTTGAATGAGAAATCTTTTCCACAACAGGCGGAACACTGATGTGCCCCTTTGCCGTTGCTCGGATTTCATATCTAGAATTGTGCACTGCATTATATTTGGCGGGATAATGAGCTGCCGTGTCGTTGGCAACGTTGGATTTTAAATTGATTTCTTGCGTCGTTGGCGCAGACGCATTCAGTTCACTAACGGTTTTAACTTTGGTTGGGTAATGATGAGGGGTTGTGGAAAAGTTTAATTGATGTTCGTACTGCGATCCGGTTATTTTTAAATCTTGATACGGTTTTGTCGGAGGATATGCGGGATATGGATTTTCTTTCGGTTGGTCCTGGTTTCTTCTGGCCGCGTCTTGGTGGTACCGCACGGCCGCATCGTACTGTCTATTTGGGTCGGGCCGCGGGGCTGTCGGTTGGGCGGGGGGTTGGTTGGAGCGAGGATGGTCCCTGGAGGAGGGGCGAGCGGCCGCCGAGGGGGAAGGAGAAGGAGACGGGGCAGCTGGAGAAGGTGGGGGTTGATTTCCACTATCAGAGTTGAGGCCCAACATCTGAGCGGCATATTCTCCTTGGAAGGACATGTCCGCACCTGGAAACAAAATAAACAAAAATTAATTTTGACCATTTTCTTCTTCTTAGTCATACTACTAATTTTTAAAGGTGTCTCAGATTAAAATCTGGTTTGAGATAATCTATGAATTATCTCAGAATAAGTAAAAAATAAATGGTTTAATTAATTGTTTTAAAAAAGTACATACATAGATTATAACAGTATCATAAATCACAAATATTTAATAAATGTAATCAAACTAGATTTCCAAAGGAGTATGGTTTCCTGTTTGCTACTTGAGAAAACAAGTCTTGAGATTATGTAACGTTACATGAAAACAAATATATAAATGGTTAATAATTTATTCATCCGAGGAAGCGTGAATTGAACCAGAATATAGTAAGTCAAACATAAAAGATGTTTATTTATTGTTACTTAAACAATGACGTAAATTCCATAGTAATTAAATAACGCAGAGGAAAATTTATGTTGCATATTTATTTACCGCCTTCTCCAAACGATTCTAACAGGCAAAATAGATGGTCACGGAGGAGTCGGAAGGAGACAAAAGTCTTGATTGGTGCGATATAAGAGATTAGACTAGAATGGTGCGTGTGGAAGAACTGTTCTTGATAGAGCAGATCGCCAATGTCGAGAGGACCTGACATGGCACACAAAGAAGATAAAAGCAATATATTTTGCGTTGCTATCTTAATGCAAACTAAACCCAATGATAAAAGGGCTCCGTGACACATAAACGAAACTATAATTACGAGTCCATCCAACAGCAATTTAACAATAGATAATAAGCTAATTGAAGCTGCCAATGAATGTTTATCTTGGTCACAAGATTAAATTAGGGAAGAAAAACCAGACTGCGGAAATATCCAGAAGATTTGAACTGGGTTGAGAAGCATTTGGAAAAATGGATCATATACTAAAGGCCAAAGACATTCCCATCAACCTCAAAAGATTCTTTGAGTCATGCATCCTCCCGGTAATTATGTCGCACGCTTAATAGTAAACTGACCGATTATGGTTTAGGTCATAATTGAGTTAACATTAGACAGAGGCTTGTGTTAACGCTATCCATCGTTTCGCATTAAAATTAAGTCAAAATTCCACTAATTGACCTCCATTACACTATATCGCTATTTTTCATTCGTACGTGTTTTCCGACTGTTTTTGTTAAAACACCGACTCATGTCAGATTGAGCAAAAATTGCTTTTTTGAGTTAAGCCAGTGTTCTATTAAGCGTGTGATGTATGGACTGGAATTTGTGATATTCACAGCCAATACCATACACAAGCTGAAATGTGCACAACGGACTATGGAAAGCCAAATACTTGGCATAAGTCTAAGGTACAAAATACCGAATACCGATCAGACAAATCAGACACCGGACAAAGCCTGTCGAAGTGGAAACGGGCAGGACATGTCGCCAGACAGGGAACAGAGGAGTCGATCCACACCAAAAAAGATGGGCTGACGACATAATTCAGTCAGGAGAAGAAGATGAATGAGAGTAACGCAGGATAGAGGAAAATTGAGACTGTTTGAAGAGGTCTACATCCAGCAGTGAAGAGATGGGTAGGGAGATGGGAAGATGAGGTTAGAAGGAATATGTTGCAGCTCAGCAGCTGACAGGCGGAGTTGGAGGCACATGCTATGGGTGGCCAAGGTGATTTGGGCTGTAGCGCCATCGGAGGTAGGGGGGAGGGACATTATCAAATGTTGTTTATATCCAAGCTGTTTATTTATTTAATAAAATTGTAATGTACAACACGTGTAGCCGAATAATCAAGACAAACAAGTTGGGCAAATAATAAAAAAAAATCCTAAAATGATTAAAAAAAACATTTTGTTGACCGAGTAATTTTTCCTTATTTGAATTGACGTGTTTTCTGATACGACTCACAATCAAATAAATTTACCCATGTTTTTAGAATGGCTATTAAAAAATTCTAAAAAGGATCATAATTTTTTGTACCTACGATTCTAAAATTAGACTAATTAACATAAACTTGCAATCAACACATACGCAGACGAGTTTTCATAAATCAATTAAAAGCAAAAATCCTTAATACGTTCGGTTGGTTTTTTCTAGATATGATGTTATGAGAAGCAATTCAATGTTTAATATTTACCAATACAGAAGAGCCTCAATTATCCGGACTAATTGGGGATGAAGGTAGTCTGGATAAGGACAAATTCGGATAATAGAAAAAAAAATATAATTGACAGGAAAAGACAAGTATATTCAGTATGAATAATTTTTATTTATTTAGATTTATAAATAGCTTTACAAGAGACGGAAAAATGGAGAAAGACATCGAAAGGAGGGTTGGTGCTGGGAATAAAATAAATGGCGCACTCAAAGTCATTACTGCAAATAGAAATATATCCACAGAAGCAAAAATGGCAGTACACAATGGAGTTCTAGTGCCAACCCTTATGTATGGAAGTGAAGCTTGGAGCTGGCAAAAGAAGGATGAAAGCAGGATAAACGCCGTAGAAATTAGATCACTAAGAAGAATGTGCGGGAAAATGTTGTATGATAGAATACCGAACGATGAAATAAGAAAGAAATGTAAGGCAGATGACTGCATCATGAATAAAATTAAAAAAGGATCCCTGAGATGGTTTGGACATATGGAACGAATGGATGAGAGTAGAATGGTTAAAAAGTTGTACACAAGCAGCGTGAGTGGGAAAAGAAGCCGAGGACGACCGAGGAAAACATGGCATGACCAAATTAATCAATTACTAAAAGGCGGCCACATTCGAAGTCGGAATAATCGACGTGCGTGCATGGTACGATGTATGAATGTAGAGGAAGCCCGAGAGGTATGCCAGGACAGGCCAGTGTGGCGATCCATCCTCTCTGCCTACCCCTCTGGAGAAATGGCGTGATGGTTAGTTAGTTAGTTAGTTAGTAAAAAGCTTTATTTTATTTGTCATTTTCTTTTTTACTTTGTATGCACAACACTAACTTTAAAAAAATTACATATCAGACATGTTTCGGACAACCGGTCCTTCTTCAGTGACATATTATATAAGATACATTTTAAAAATATTATAAAATTGTTTACAAATATGATCAGTTTTGACAGATGTTATTAAGATTTTATCTTTATAAAATCTTGTATTATCGATGTGACATTTGGTGGAAGAAATTTTACCGTAAACATTTCATCGATCTGGTTTAAGCATTCAATAGATGGGTGGGATGGTGCATTGTCTAGTAATAATAACGTCTTTCCTCTTTTACCTATGGATTTTTGATGTTTTTTCACTTTTCATACCATCGTTTAAAAATGTCACCAGGCTTTTTCTGATGATCATATTCAACCGGAAAACTTTTGATATTTTTAAAGCATCTGGGGCTCTTTGATTTCCTAATGACAAACAGTGGAAGTCTATGTCTGCCTGTTGCTGTTTTTTGTTTATTTTGACCAATCCGGATAATCGAGGTTCTACTCTACTAAAGGTTTGAAAATAGAATGCTACGCGGCGCAAAAGCTCTGCGATCGTTTGTATCCAAAATTGGGACGCAGCTGTGCTTCTGGTGCTCATTAAAGAATTATTAAAATTGCATGCCTTGTCCATCACGTTAGGAGTCAGAGAAATCGCCGTGCGTGCATGACATAATATATTAATGTTGAGGAAGCGAGAGGAGTATGTCAGGAAAGGACAGTGTGGCGGTCCATTATTTCTGCCTACCTCTTCGAGAGATGGCGTGATGGTTAGTAAGTTTGAAATTAAAATTATATCAAGAGAAAATGTCAGAAAACAACAGTGTTACGGTTCTCTCTTGCTTCTCCTTGGAGGAGACGGCGTGATGGTTAGTTAGTTAGTTTGGAATTAAATTTTGTAAATTAGAACCGTGTTGTTTATTTGCCGAATCGAGTGCGATATCGGGCGGGGGAGATCGGTCACTCGACCCGAGACGTTAAGTGCACGCTAACCACCGGGGCAAATGTCCAAGTGTGAAAATTGTATAATTCCTCTGGTTAAATCAATTATGCCCTACTCTAAATGTAACGATTCAAATGTGGAATGTACCAGTACAGCTAAATTAATATTGGTAAACCGGATGCCAATGTCCAATTTCACATTTAAATAATAAATCTAAAAAAAAATGTACTATATTTTTAAAAATCCACGAACCCTCATAAACCTCAAACGAAAATAATAATAATATGCTAACTTCTAAAGCGCCGTTTTTGTGATGTCATCACCTCAAGGGCGCATTAAGACGTGTTTTAAATCTAAAAATCTAAATGTGACCGCTTAGAAAGCGATCGATTAAAAAGTATAGTAGAACAAAGTATAAATGTTTAAATTGGGTGTGAAATCTGTCGGATCATTTATGCATCTGAGGTGGGAAGGGAGATTGTTCCAAGCTGATGGACCGGCTACCGCGAACGCTCGATCCCCGAAATTTGTACTGGGGCAACGCTTCGGCTCAACTAATCTTCCTATTGCTGAAGAGTTCGCCGTGCGAAGTGTGGATTTTCTTGAATTTAGGCTGTCCATTATACAGAGTTCAGATATATAACTTGGTGCCATTCCATGTAGCGCTTTGAAGACTGTCCAGCAGAGTTTATACTGGATTCTTTCTGGACTTTTAAGCCAGTGAAATTCTAAAAACTATAATACCACCATGTATATGTATGAAAATGTATTTGACTATATAATAACAACGCGATAAACATTTTTAATGCAGGTTAATTGAATTTTTGAACACCATAATGATAAGAAAAAATTGAAACAAAGAGAAAATTGTTATACTTTCATTCACATGATTCTATGCATATTTCCTTTGATGTTAGTTTTTCCAATCTTGGCATCGATTTTGATTGCGCTGTGACGGATCACTTTCAACGAGGACCATCTTGAATGATAAGAGAGGTAGATTTACTAACGGCCGTTGAAGGGTTTCAAACACCGCAATAACAAATAGAAAACACAAAATGGTCTAATGAACACACCCCCCGATACTTGCGTAGCCACATATATTACATAAATGTGTTAATTTTCATACATATACATGGTGCTATTATAGTTTTTATCGATCATATATGCGAGGAATACAAATGAAACGAGAAATCTAAGATGACCGGGGAAAAACAGAATTTCTAACTAACAAATTAACCATCACGCCGTCTCCCCGAAGGGGCAGGCAGAAAGAATGGACTGCCACACTTTTCTTTCCTGACATATTTCTCTCGCTTCCTCAACATTCATGCATCGTGTCATGCACGCGCGTCGATTTCTCTGACTCCTCACATGGCCGACATTCAATATTTGATTTATTTGATCGTGCCATGTTTTCCTCAGTCATCCTCTATTTCGGGTTCCATTTACATCGTTAACATATATATTTTTTACCATTCTTTCTTCATTCATTCTTTCCATGTGTACAAACCATCTTAATGATCCCTTCATTATTTTGTTCATAACACCATCATTCGCACCGCATTCACTTCTTATATTTTCATTCGACACTCTATCATACACAGAGTATCCACACATTCGTCACAAGAGATCTCATTTCTACTGCATTTATTCTACTTTCATCCTTCTTTTGCCAGTTCCATGCTTCGCTTCAGTACATAAGGGTCGGTAGAAGAACACCATTGTGCACTGCTCTTATAGCTTTTTTGGATAGGTTTTTGTTTGCGATGACAACTTTAAGTGCAACATTCACTTTGTTGCCTGCCCCAACCCTTCTTTCAATATCCCTCTCCACTCGCCCATCTCTTGTAAACATACTACCTAAATACACGAACTCAACGAAAGAGCGATATTGGGAATCAGTATAGCGGACAGGGCGAGAAACACCACTATTAGAGCCAGAACTGGAGTGTCGGACATCATCAGAAGAGTGACAGCGCTAAAATGGCGCCGGGCAGGCCATGTCGCTCGTAGCTCTGACAATAAATGGACAAAACGCCTCCTTTGCTGGTGTTCTAGAACTGCAACCCGAAACCCAGGAGCGTCCTCAACTTCGATGGAGGGACGACATTAAAGAAACTGCTGGTACGACGTGGATGCGTGTTGACCAGGATCGACAGACATGGAAGCAGATGGAGGAGACCTACGTCCAGGAGTGGAGGGATATGGGCTGATGATGATGATATAATTTAATTTTAATTTTACTTATGATGCAATCATCTGCCTTTCATCATTTCCTTATTTTATCGTTCGGTATTCTATCATATATCCTTTTCCCACGCATTCTTCTCAGTGATCTCATTTCTACAGCATTTATCCTACTTTCATCCTTCTTTTGCCAGCTCCAAACTTCACTTCCATACATAAGGGTTGGCACTAGAATTCCATTTGCTTCAGTGGATACATTTCTATTTGACGTGATGACTTTGAGAGCAACATTTATTTTGTTCCTAGCACCGAACCTTCTTTCGAGCCCTTATATATAATATTTTAAAAACATATGAATAATTTTTTCATTTAGCAATAACAAACCTCTAGAAATTAATTCAAAATGTAGACACACTCTATAACGTATCAAAATGCAAAATTACACCGAAATTCAAGGGGTCTGAATTTGCATAAAAAATTTGCGCGTACACACATAGGACAGCACAGTCCGAAAGCGATATAAATCAACGGATCGCTAAACGCGGGTGCAAATATTTGTGAGAATAACACATCACGCAGACATTATTCCAATGCAAACACAATTTTCAACGGTGGGCCAAACACTTCCCGCCGTAGAGAGGTGGACAGATTTGTTTGTGCGACTTCGGGTGGACGTACGAATACGCGCATAACGTGGATCATAACTTTCAGAGTTCTCAATGAACATTAATAAATGCGAAACGCAAGCGTGTTCATTGATTTTAAAAATATATACATTTGATCATCTCATGTTTTTTTCAATTTTTCTTGATTTTTGAAATACCCAACAGTTGACATACACAGCAGTAGGTTAGAGCAACAGAAAGCTACCAAACATTTTAATGTTGATAGTTCAGAAATCCAAAAATTTATAACACCATCATCAAGCCAGTGGTGACACATCGCACCGTGAGTGTAAAACCGAGATAAGTGCAAATATACATTTTGGAGATATGGGAGTTTAAAGACTTCATATTACTTGGAAAAACTGTTTTTTTTATATAAACCGAAAATCATTAGTTTATTTAAAAAAAAAAACAGTTTTTCCAAGCAATATGAAGTCTTTAAACTCCCATATCTCCAAAATGTATATTTGCACTTATCTCGGTTTTACACTCCGGTGCAATATGGTTCTGAGTCATGGACAATGACTCTAAAAGGACAACAAAGAATCTACTGGTTTGAGAATAGAATACTTAAAATTATCCTGGGACCCAGACCCGGTGTTGCAGCGGGAACTTGGAGGCATAGGACCAACCAAGAGATCTGTAAGATGACCCAGAAGCCCCTTATAACGAGCACCGTGAGAGCCGGTCGCCTAGCATGAATTGGGTCCGAAGAGACCAGAGCAATCAAGACACTGTACGCATCTAGACCGACTGGAGTAAGACCTCTAGGAAGGCCTAGACAGCGCCTAATGGACAATGTTCTGGCTGACCTGGCTAGGTTGGGCGAATCGGACTGCTGGGAGCAAAAGGCCCAGAATCGAGGAGCTTGGCAAAAAATCATCAAGGAGGCTAAAACTCTTCAAGAGTTGTATGGCCATAGGAAGTAAGTAAGTAAGTACTTCAGAAATCTTTTCTTAACACCATATGACAATCATTTTTAAAACACTGGTCAATTATTTCATTGTGTCATTACTAGATGTCTGTAAAGGGATAAATGCTAACATTCAAAAACACCTCTTATTCTTTTTAGTGTAGGTCTTGTGACCTGTTTCTTAAGAGAGATAGTCCTCCTGCAAGGTCGATTCCCAGCTGTCTATCTATCTCTTTGGTGGTCTACCTTGGTGTTGGCCATGCAACACAATGAGAGGGAGTCTAGATGTATCCATTCTTCACATGTATACATACCAATATCTTCTCCTTTGCCTCCCCCGTCGAACGACATCTTCAACCTTGGATATTTATTTTATCCTTGAGTTTCTAATTCTATCGCATATTGTCTTGTCAGATATGTTTCTGAGCGTCTTCATTTCTGACATTCTGAGCTTGTTTTTTTTGTAATTGTGTCTGCCCTGCATTCAATCTCATGTCACACAAGTCTTTTAGATCCTTACTTTGCTGCCGATCTTAATGTCAGGGTTTTTGCATGTTGAATTTTTCCCAAACAACAAATTAATAATTAATACAAATGAAAACTTCAGTTTTCTAGAATTTTTATTATATTTTATGGGAATGACATGTTTCGCCCTTCTAAGGCATTATCAAATGTGACAAAATTTCAGCTCGTTGCTGTTTATATAGTAAATGGAGCATAATATGATAATTAATGAAAATTGATGTGACTTTTTACATTTAAAACCAAATAATTATTGTTTTTCTGCACATTCTTCTAAGTGATCTCTTATCTACAGCATTTATCCTATTTTCATCCTTCTTCTGCCAAATATATATAAGGAACTTTCCCTAACTAATTAACTAACTAACCATCACGCCGTCTCCCCGAAGGGGTAGGCAGAAAGAATGGACTGCCACACCTTTCTTTCCTGACATATTTCTCTCGCTTCCTCAACATTCATACATCGTGTCATGCACGCGCGTCGATTTCTCTGACTCCTCACATGGCCGACATTCAATATTTGATTTATTTGATCGTGCCACGTTTTCCTCGGTCTTCCTCTATTTCTGGTTCCATTTACATCATTAACATATAATTTTTTTACCATTCTTTCTTCATTCATTCTTTCCATATGTCCAAACCATCTTAATGATCCTTTCATTATTTGTTCATGACACCATCATTCGCACCGCATTCACTTCTTATATTTTCATTCGACACTCTATCATACACAGAATATCCACACATTCGTCTAAGAGATCTCATTTCTACTGCATTTATTCTACTTTCATCCTTCCTTTGCCAGTTCCATGCTTCGCTTCCATACATAAGGGTCGGTAGAAGAACACCAACACCTTCTAGAAAGAAAGGAACTTTCCCAATATATTATTATAGTATTTTATCAACAAACGACGGCCAATCCTGTCAAGACCAAAGAGTTGTACATTATTCAAATAATTTTGGAATTCTTGAGTGCAAGATTATATGTTCTCTCTATGCGAATATGAAAAATCAGTCATTTCTGCACTACCATAAACGTCTTCAAAATAAAATATTTTTAATAGATATTAAAACCATTCCTATTAAAATCATTGATAATAATAAAAATGTATTTAATACACACGTAATATAATGCAGATATGTTTATCTGCAGTTCGCGGCTTCGGTTTTATAGCTTCGTTTTATTGAAAATTGATCATAAATTAACGACAACTTTATATTTAATAACGTTCTGTCTAGAAACACAGGTCAGGACGTGTTTTTTTCCTAAGTTATTAAAAAATTGTGTGCGAGAGTTATGCAGAGAATTCTGATGCGACAAGATCTATTAAAAAATTATCTAAATATGTTTTCAGATTTGAATTGACAAAAATTCTTATATACATCCGTAATGCTGGAGAGGGTTCAGGTATCTCTACATGAGGGAGTATGGTAGCTATCCGTGGCTCTATCCCACGGCATTTCTTTTGGGAATGCTTGGGACCAACTCTCTGCAGCTTCGAAGAGATGGGCATCTCATAACCCATTTCTTTAGAGAACTTGGCCGTGCTGGAGGGTGTTCGGCTTTTTGTCCCTGATCGATATCTCCGTCAGCGAAAGCATGGACTGTTTTACCTACCGGCCGCCTGAACCAACCTGCCTCTGATGACACCGATGGGGAGAGCAATTAATCTGATGAACGCGGTCTCTTCGGAGATCAAAGTCTTTCATATTAGTGAAAGTACGTTCAAAAGGCAAATACTCTTAATTCTGGAGAGTATCCTGTCTTCCTAATGTTTCTGGTAGTAAACTAACAAACTAATAAACTAACTAACTAACCATCACGCCGTCTCCCCGAAGGGGTAGGCAGAAAGAATGGACTGCCACATTTTTCTTTCCTGACATATTTCTCTCGCTTCCTCAACATTCATACATCTTTTATTTATATTTCCCAATATTTCAAAACACTATTCTAAAGACATTCACCAAACAAACAAGGTTTATCACTAAAGAAGACCCTAACCCATACAGTTTTAAAAAAAAGAAATGGTGAAAAAACGTCAAATTTTCAATTGCATTTATCTCCATTGTCTAAATTTGGGGTTAGACCACTCTTGCCCTGGCGGCCTCATATACAACACTTATATTAAAAAATAAGATTATATAGACATGTTTCGGACAAACAGTCCTTCTTCAGTAAAGATACATTTATATATACGAGTATGTGTTGAATATGCATACTGTATAAAAAAGAAAAATAGAAATAAACTATCATAACAACACAAAGTATGGCGTATATAGAAGAAATTCTTTTTCTTGACTTTACTGCACGTATATTCAAGCAAAAATTTAAATCATGAACGGATTTCACTATTAAACATCATGTATGTAGTATGGTATAAAATAATTAATATGGAACTTCACTTGTATTTGTTTAATTCATATATTCTGTATGCATATAATGGGATATAGCAGTAGTGAAGCATTGCCGGGTTCGCTAGTCTTAAATAAAACATAATCTGTCGGAGGTGCCAACTGGTTTTGTTATGATCAAGCTATTATAGGAGCTATAAGAATATTTAATTTCTTTAATTAAAACCCAGAGTAAAATATATCTGTACATAAGAGTCATTAAGTCTTAAGTGAATTTTTGACTTAAATGAGTTATGATCATGAGGTCATGTAAGATTTTATTCATTAAAATTGTTATAAAAACAGTTGATTCCAACAATGCAGTGTACTGGATGTAACTAACTGACTAACTAACAAAATAATCATCAAATCGTCTCGCCGAAGGGGTAGGCAGAAAGAATGGACTGCCACACTGTTCTTTCCTGACATACTTCTATCCCTTTCTCGACATTCATAAATCATGTCATACACACACACGACTCCTCTCGTGACCCACATTTAATATTAGATTGATTTGATTGTGCTACGCTTACCTCGATCTTCCTCTCTTTTTAATTCCATTTACATCGTTAAAATATACATTCTTTATAATTTTTTCTTCATTCATTCTTTCCATGTGTCCAAACCATCTTAATGATCCTTTCATTATTATTTTGTTCATAACACTTTTATTCGCAGTGCATTTCCTTCTTATATTTTTGTGTTTGACACTCTCTATTTGATCACACATTCATCTAAGAAATCATTTTCTACTGGATTTATTCTACTTTCAAGACGTAAAGTTGTCATCGCAACCAAAAGCCTTCCCAAAAATTCACATGACAATAAAATTTCGATAGATTAGCTACCTATCACATGTCATGAGAATTAATATAATTGAAAAAGGAGAAGTACGTCGGGAAAGAATAGTGTAATGGTTCATTTCCTCTGCCTACCCTTTCAGCGAAAACGGCGTGATGGTTTGTTTGTTTGAGAGATGAAAGAATAGAGATGAAACTCTGCAACAGATTATTTTGCCAATTATTTAATTAATTATTAAACCGATATTTTGATAGACTGAGAAGACGCAACAGAAGGGTTGACCAAATTAAAAACATCACACATGCGATGGTGATAAAACAGATTTCAATTAATAGTACGGAGTGGCCGCAGCGAGGATAATCACAGAGCGGTCCGCTGCGGGTCAGAGGCCTCACCCTCGACCCTCGGCGCCACCTCCGACCTCGGCTGCTCGGATAGCCCGAGATACGGGGACCGTGATGTCCTGTTCATTACGCTGTTATTGTTATTATTAAAGTGAATTATATTTAGAGTGGACATTGCTCGCCCATTTTGCTTTCGCCAAACATTTTAACCGTTCTTAACATCCTGTCCTACTTAACATCTTCTTCTTCTTCTTCTGGCCATCTCTCTGCATTATCCAGATCTTTCATATTTCTCCCAGTCATCTTCCACGCAGTCCGCCCGTCTTATCATTGGTTTCTTTTCGCACAGCGCCCATCTAGACATAAGTTTCAGTGTTATATCCTCTGGTATTCTTCCAAAGGAAACCTACAAAAGACTGGCATCGACTGTGATTGCTGGGAAAAGACTGCAGAAGACAGACCTAGGTGGAGAACAGCAGTACATTAAGGCACACAAGACTCTGAAGCACAGCGCAGAAACGACGCCGCCGAGAGGAGGAGGACAAAGGAGAGACCACTGGGAGACGGTGAGGGCTCCATTACAAGCGTCTTCCCCTGCCCCAGATGCCCCAGAATTTGTGAGTCCAGGATCGGGCTTTTCAGTTACATGCGGACCCATAACCGTGAAGGACAGTCTTCCTCGGACACGAGGGACAGCCGATGATGATGATTCTTCCAAACATGGCTAGCCCACCGTAGGCATTTTTCGAGACTTACAGAATCTCACTCAACTGTTTCCTTGTTAATCAGTACTTCTAGCTCAAGATTTCTTTTAATTCTGTAAGTCCCATCCTCCTGCCATGCGTGGGTCCTAACATTTTCCCCAGAATCTTTCGCTCAAAAATTGCTAGTTCAGAAAATTTAATAATTTCTAATCTTTATAGACCTGTCTTTAAGATAATCAAATGATTTAACTGAAATCTCTTGATGGAAGTTCATTTTAAATAATAATTAAATAAAACAATGTTTTTTATAACTTCTTCCACATTTGTCTTTATTTCGACAGGGAACCTGGCGAAACCGGTTGCTGACGAATCAAAGACAAATTATTATTATTATTATTTTGTTGAATCGCTCTTTACATCATGACAGCATGAGCCAAATCGATGTAAAGGGTATTATAGCTATCATAGTGATTCTCGTGACATGTGATAGATAGCTAATCTATTGCCATTTTATTGCCACGTGAATTCTACACCAGACCAAAGACAGTGTGACAATCACACTGCCCTCGCCGGGAATCGAACCCGGAACCTTCGGGGTGGCAGTCAATGCACTTGCCACTCGGCCAAGAAGGTCGTCTGCCATCGAAATGTGAAAGTAGTTATAAAAAACAAACTTTTTCTTTAATTATTATTTATAAATCTGTACCTGAGGGGCATAACGTCTAAGTAATTTTGTTTAATATTAGTTTTTTTTTAAATATATAATTAGTTTTAGTTTACCCTTATGTATGAATGTGGGAGGCTTGGAACTGGCAAGAAAAGGATAAAAGTAGGATAAATGTTATAGAAATGAGATCACTGAGAAGAATGTGCAGGAAAATGATATATGATAGATTACTGAACGATGAAATAAGGAAGAAATGCAAGACATATGATTGCATCATAAGTAAAATTAAAAAAGGATCCCTGAGATGGTTTGGATATATAGAACAAATGGACGAGAGAAGAATGGTTAAAATGTTGTATACAAGCAGTGCGAGTGGAAAGAGAACCCGTGGAAGACCAAGGAAAGCAAGGCATGACCAAATTAATCAAATACTTAAAGGCGGCCACATTCAAAGTCAGAAAAATCGACGAGCGTGCATGTTACGATATATGAACCCAATTTAAACATTTATACTTTGTTCTACTATACTTTTTAACCGATCGCTTTTTAAGCGGTCACATTTAGATTTTTTAGATTCAAAACACATCTTAATGCGCCCTTGAGGTGATTACATCACAAAAACGGTGCTTTAGTAGTTAGCATATTATTATTATTATGAATGTACAGGAAGCTAGAGGGAAACCTCTCTACCAACCTATCCGGGGAAATGGCGTGATGGTTAGTTAGTTAGTTAGTTGTAAACGTAACAGAAGCTTCACACAACAGATGAGAAGAACATCTCTGAAATGATCGATAATGTGTCGACTCATCGTAATTCTGATGAAACAATCGGAATCAGTATCACATGTTGAGACGAAACGTGCGATTCGGGCTTATCATGTCGCCATAAAAAAACAGACACAATGAAATCGTGTTGAGCCCGCGATGGCGGAGTGAAAAAACTCCCAGCAAAGGTCAGACGTACAAACGGCGACCCCGCTGACCCCGTCCGATAGCGCCTATCTCGGGCGACGGGTCACACTCGAGGAGGATATGAAAAATGGAACGTTATAAAAACTAATCGATTCAATTTTGTCTGCAATAATTAATAAGATTTATGACACCTACACATACTGCCACCGTGAATGATAATGTTCAACGGTCGCGCCGACTAGGAGAACTGTATTGATAGTTTGTTTCCCAAACTTTTCCTGCAATGGATCACTTACAAGGGGAGGGCACGACATAGGAAACTGATTCACAATAGGAATATGCAGTGTTGAAGTACCCCCTAAGAGGCGTCGATTGAGACTAAATAACACTGTCTCACCGGAGGGGTACTTCCTCTGGTTTCAATCCTAGGATTGGTTTGCAGCAATTTCCTCTATTCTTCTCTTCCATTCTTCCCTGTCTTGTGCGGCTCTTTTGAAATCTGCATATGATGAGCAGCGCACGTCCACCAACAGGTCCTCCGGGTACTCTCAGCGTGGGCGTCCCCTAGAGTTTGTCCCCTCGGTCATACTCTCCATTATGGCATGCAAGAGGCCTTCTTGTCAAATTACATGGCCGATCTATCCTGCACGCCTTTCGGACAATAAGTCATGAGCAGGTGCCTTCCTCCTTCGATTCTTTGGAGAACCTCCTCATTTGTGATGTGGTCTCTCCAGGAAATTCCTAATAGTTTTCAATCGGACCACATCTCAAAAGCCTCCGTTTATCTCTTTCGGATAGGCACCATGTCTCGCAGCCGTACATCAAGATACCGGAGGGGTAGGCAGTAAGAATAGACCGCCACATTGTTCTGTCCTGACATACTTCTCTCGATTCCTCTACATTCATACATTGTGGCATGCACGCAGGTCGATTTCTCTGACTGTATAAATGAACGACATTTAATATTTGAGTTCAAATCTCAGTCTTCCTCTTTTCTTTGATAAATTAATTATAATAATAAATTGTATGAGATGATTATTATTTCTTAACAATTAATTAATTAATATTTCTATAATAATTTTATATATTTTGTTTTTGGGTAATTCCTATTCGAGTGTCATTAAACTTGGACCTGGACTTGGATCTTCTGACTTACAGAAGTTCAGCTCTAATGGCTATTCTTCTTACGACTGAAGGAAACATATTGTTTTTTTAATGTATACAAATACTTGTAGACAAATACTGGTTTCGCATTTTAATACCCAACCAATTTAAATACCCAATACCAATTTAATACCCAATACCAATTTAAATACCCAACCAATGACAGATAAGTCCTGTAAACGCCTCGTCCACCATATTCTGTTTCCAAATAATTGACATCTTCGTCTCTATTGAGATACAATTAATTCTTAATGAAGGAAACATTGTTGGAAATGTTATTTGGTTGTTGTTCCTCTGATACAGCGCTAGGGTGCATTTAGGGTTTATCCTAAAGTCCCACATTATTCACGGTCAGGGAATGATGGAATCAGTCATATCATTAAAAAAGAAAAATCTGTTTCCGAAGGGAAGTTTCTGGATGGAGTTGTAATAGGACACCATGTGTTTGGTGGAGTATGCGATTCTTTATCGCGAGAGGGGTAAAGGACTGAATGTTGGTGGATAACTTGAAGTTAATAACCAGATAATTCAACACTCTTGAAGCTCGTCCAATGATCTTTCTGGGAAAGCATTTTTTTAAACTGTTATCCGGAGGTATTTTCTATCCAGGAATACTGAGAGAGCTAAATCTGTACGTTCCCCATAGTTATAGCAGAGCAAGGGGGCATATATTATTTTATGCCCCAAATTGCCGCACAGAGGCCCTTCGAAGTTCTCCTGTATTGAAAGTGATTTGTCTCGTAAATGAGGTTGCAGAAGAGATAGACCTCTTTGGATGCAATTATGGTGAATTCGTAAATACCCTTATGATAAAGGCAGCAATCAAATAACTGGCTTTTTATATTCATAAGGTTCTATGTATATTTCCTTTGATAATTCTTTGTTTCACCCTTTACATCGATTTGGCTTGCGCTGTAATGATGTAAGGAGTTTTTTCAACAAAATAATAATAATAATAATAATACAAAAATAATTTAAAAGGTTAACACATTAGCTAGTATTAGATAAATCTTCTTACCGGTGAAACCTTTCCCGTCGACTCTCTTGAGCCAGTACATCCGCTGCGCGTGTGGCTGGCCTTCCCTCTCGTAGCGCTCCCATTGCTGCCGGAGTAGGGAGCGACACAGCCGACACACGAGCCGCGCGGGCCCCGGGCCGCCCCGGTACCCCGCCGGGGGCGCGTGCCCCTCCAGGAAGGGGTAGTACGGCTCGCCGGGGGGCGCATGCTCCGCCCGCGCCACCACCGGCCACTGCTCCGAGTGCCCCCGCGATCCGCAGATGAAACAAACGTTTGCACTCTGCTTCGAATACTCGAGAGCCTGTTTCGAATACTCGCGTCGCGAATCCACGGCTTCGATCGCCTGTTTCGAATATTCCCGTCGCGTATCCACAGATTCAATCACTTGTTTAGAATAATCTCGTCGTGAATCCACAGACTCCATCGCTTGTTTGGAATAATCCCTTCGTGGATCTATCGCTTCGATGGCTTGTTTATTATAATTACTACGCCCGTCTATAATTTCAAGTCCTTGTTTCGAATAGTCTCTTCGATCAGACACGTCGATGGGCTGTTTGGAATAGTCACGTCGTGGATCCGCTTCCAACATCTGTTTGGAATATTCCCTTCTGGGATCCACGGCATCAATCGCTTGTTTAGAATAATCCCTTCTGGGGTCAGGCATTTCGTGTTTAACATATTCCCTTCGAAGGTCCGCGACTTCCATCTGTTTGGTGTAATTCCGAGCATCTAATACCTCGGATTGGTGATGAATGACGTTGCCATAATCCCGCCTGGGATCCATGACTTCGCCGTGTTTGATTGCGTATTCTCTCCGTTGATCCAAGAGTTCGTTCTTTGAATAATTTCTCTGATCCAAGACTTCTCCGGGTTTGACACCGTAGTCCCTCCTGGGGTCTAAGACTTCTTGTTTAGGCGCCTGCTGTTTAATATTAGAATAATCTATTCTCCTTGGATCAGTCAGCTCTTGTTTAGCTCCTAAATATTCAGCTTTTCTAACATCTGCCGGGTCGTACTTAGGTCGTGGATATTCTCTTCTTTGATCCACAACTTCGGCGTGCTGTTTAGTCCCCAAGTAGTTCCGTTGATCGATGAGTTCCGCTTGAGGTTTAACACCTAGATATTCGGCTCTACGAGCGTCCATCAAATCGGATTGTTGCTTCACGCCTAAATACTCCGCTCTCCTCACGTCTAAGCCGTCGCCTTCCACTTTAGCCGCGTAATCTTTGGGGTAAGCACCATCACTGGAAACCACCGGATTGACGGCTAGATAGTCTGTCCTCTGCGGTGCAGGCGTGCCCTCCTGCTTAACGGGGTAATCTCGCCGTGCAACCTCCACCTTATCACTGGTTTTGACTCCTAAATACTCAGTCCTACTGAGATCCACTTCCTGATCTTTAAATTCACTTTTTACACCGTCACTCGTCTTAACATAATGATCCACTGATTTGATAACATATTCGGACCTTCTATCTACTTCTTGGTAACGTCTAGCTTCACTCTCGGGTGGTTTTATGACTCCGGAATAGACTTCTTTCGAATTGTTGTACTGGTCTTCTTTAGCCGGGGGTTTGGCATTATTAATGGGGGGGTCCAGCGGTTTAGAGTCCGCCGGCTGTTTACTATTGTGGTCTGGTTTTGGGTCGGCCGGGGGAGCTTTGGCGGGCTCGGGAAGCGGCTTGGGGGGCTCCGGGGGATGGAAGGGGGCCCCCTGCAGCTCGCTTTTGATGTAAGCCTTGGCCTTCTCCATCGCGCGGGGGCGCCGGGCGCTGCGGAGCCCGCCCGACACTGCGCGCTGGAAAATGAACACAAGACCACATTAACAAATTGAATTAACCCAAAAATCTGGAGATCTAAAAACTGTATTATTATTATGTGGAGACATTTTCTTTTTTGGGGAATAATATTATAGATATGGCAAGTATGTCAGGAAAGAACAGTGCGGTGGTCCATTCTTTCGGCCTAGCCACTTCAATGAGACGGTGTGATGGTAAGTTAGTTAGTTATGATAAGGCATAATGATTGTATTTAAACCATACATATTTAAATCAATAAAATTCAAACACACACTTTACATTTTTAAAGTTCTAACTGCTAACATTTATTACAAGGTTAAATACATTCACATATGGGTAGGTACTTATTCCATAGATTAAATTACATGTAGTTGAAAAATAAAATTTACAACCAGAGATAAAAGTAGAAAAAAGGATATGTGAGATAAGGGGTATAGGAGTGTTTAGAAAATACTGGAAATTCATTCATTAAATGGATCAAATTGATAAGATAAACCTTCTACCATTTGCGCTTCATCATTTAACATGAAAATAATATGATGTCATACTTAAATGTAAAATAGCGCAATTTGATTATTTGCAAGAAAGCTGATTGTTATCAAAAACATCACATATTTCTCTAATAACCTTGGAATTGAATTAACAAGTTACAGAATTTATTTATCTGAGAAACATGTTTACATAGATTGAAAAATGGAGAAAGATATCGAAAGAAGGGTCATTGCTAGGAACAAAATAAATGGCTCTCAAATTCATCACTGCAAATAGAAATATATCCACAGGAAAGATGATATAATACATAATGAGATTCTAGTGCCAACACTTATGTATGGAAGTGAAACATAGAGCTGATAAAAGGAAGAACCAATTAACCATCAAGCCATCTCTCCGAAATGGTAGGCATAAAGAATGGACCGCCACACTGTTCTGTCCTGACTCGTTTCCTCTACACTCATACATCGGTCATGCACACACGTGGATTTCTTAGACTCCTCACTTGACCGACATTTAATATTTGATTGATTTGATCGTGCCACATTTCCTCGGCCTTCCTCTTTTTCTAGCTCCGATCACGTTGTTTACATATACCTTCTTCACCATTCTGTCTTCACTCATTCTTTCCATGTGACCAAACCATCTTAATAACCCTTTCATTATTTTGTTCATAACACTTTCACAGAGATGAGGTCCCTAAGACGTATGTGTGGTAGAACGATATACGACAGAATCTCAAATGCTGATATTAGAAAGGAATGTAGAGCGAAAGAAGGTATTATGAACAAAATTATTAAAGGATCGCTGTGTTGGTTCGGACATATGGAGCGCATGGGTGAAGAAAGAATGGTTAAAAAAGTATACGTTAACGATGTATAAAAAGTTGTGATATTATTGATAAATACTGTTGAAGTAATATGGTGTTTCGAACAAAACAATGGACTTTTATAATAATAATTAAATAAAACGATGTTTTTTAACTACTTCCGCTTTTGTCTTTATTTCGAAAGCGACCAGTTTCGCCAGGCTCACTGGCATTGACAGAATGGTCACCAGTCTGTCGATGCCAGCGAGCCTGGCGAAACCGTTCGCTGTCGAAATAAAGACAAAAGTGGAAGTAACTCAAAATCATTGTTTTATTTAATTATTATTTAAAATGAACTTCCATCAAGAGATTTCAGTAAAATCATTTGATGACTTTTTGAAATTTAATTGTATCTCAATAGAGACGAGGATGCAAACTGGAAACTGAATATGGTTGATCAAGGTGTTTACAGGACTTATGACCTGTCATTGGTTGGGTTAAGCGCACGCTTTATGTAATTACAACATTCCCCATTCCACCTATTTCTTTATGACCATGTAAGACACATTTTTGGAGGTTGTATATACGCTACAAATCTATGCTCATCTTCACATGTCAGTTTCAATACACCATCTATGTAGATTTGATTACATATGTTAATCTTTTTAAGATTAATCTATATAATCCACACACTAACGCCATCTATGGAGATTAATTTTTAGCATTTAGCAAACTACTTTATTAACACAATGTGAAGGCTATCGCCATTAGCGCATTGTTTAGAAGCCGCCTGGAGATATCACTCCTGTCTATATGCCAAAGAATTGACCAGAATGATTACAAATGATTACATGGGTGAAATCCAGAATTCGTATACAAGTATAAGTATACATTCACAACAAAATATTTGACGACTTTTTAATAATTTTAAATATTAAAAATGTTATACTGTTAAATTAATTTTAAATAATAAAAATGGAAATCAAATTAATTTATGTTCCGGTCCAGAAAGTGTTACGCCGGACGTGCGCGCCAAACAGCAGTTATGTATGCTGACCCATTGAGTGCCGGCCTTCCCACATTTAATAAATTACGCGATGCACTCAGAAGCGTTTATTTTTGCATTCCTACATAGCAGGAGATATGTACGCGTGTATTGCACCACACCAACACGTCCGTAAGTCTCGTGTACCATATACACACACGTTTGTAAATATACACCATTGCATCACCAATTAAATGGCGAAACCAATCAATCCAGAACGTACCACTATCCAATTTGCAGATTTAATGTATAATACTTCAAACATTTTGTATTATTCTTATTATTTTAACCCTCCCTTCCCTGTGATGCGTATCTTCTACACGTTGCTTCTAATAACCATCAATATATCTATAAATATAATAAATACAAGGTTAAGATATATTTACGCATTGATTTAAAAAAGAATATTAATAATAATCAGAATTTATCGGGTACATCGGAGGTATTTTGTGAAAATCGAAAACAATGTCGCGTATAAACAGCGCTTTCAGTGCGTCACACTATATTCGCATCTCACTCTTGCATATGTTCTAGCTCAATGTTCTCACTCTGGCCTTCCCGCCGTGGCGGCAGTCGCTTTCGGGCTTGCGACCAGAGCCGGTCTATGCCCGTTCCGTGAGCGTTGCCAGATGGTTTTTTTAATGTTTTCAGCAATTAAATCTCAATTATTATAATTTTTGACTTCAATTATAATTATATAAGGGGATTAGCTATGAATGTTCCTATTTTTCCGATTTAAAATCGCTAATTTTTTAACGCGTACTGACTACCCTACACCGGAACGCACGTTTTTATTTTAGCACCGTAAGAGAAAGGTTAATAGATCTAACACACATTTCACATGAATCATGTCTCCTGAGATTATGAGGACCAGCTGTCCCTGTATCTCTTAGGTGATCTTCGAGGTGGACAGTGTCCGGAGGGGATTTCGTAAGCGGCTGTATATGCGAGTCTGTTACTATCATCCATTTTGGCTACATGGTCCCTCCAATATCTTCTTCTTGATCTACTTCACCGAGTAATAGCCTCTATTTTGCAAGTTTTTCTTATGTCTGCGATACGGACATGATCTCGGAGAGTTTTTCCGGTAATGAAAGCTTTACATTTCTTCTTTATTTCGTCGTTTGGTATTCTATAATATATCGTTTTCTCACACATTCTTCTCAGTGATCCCATTTCTACGACATATACCCAACTTTCATCCTTTTTCAGTGTTTTCCTTCAATGAATCCTCGAGTCTTAGTACCAACTCTGATGTATGGAAGTGAAGCGTGGAACTGGTAGATGAAGGATGAGATCAAAATAAATGCAATAGAGATGAAATCCCTTAGACGTATGTGTGGTAAAACGATGTACAACAGAATTTCAAATGCTGATATAAGAAAGGAATGTAGAGCGGAAGAAAGTATTATGAACAAAATTATAAGGATCACTGCGTTGGTTTGGACATATGGAACGCATGGATTAAGAAAGAATGATTAAAAAAGTATACGTTAACGGTTAAAATGGAGTCGTGTGAGACTGAGGAAAATTTGACATGACTAAATTGATCAAATTTTAAAGGTCGGCCATGTTAGAAGTCGGAAGATTTGACGTGCTTGTTGACTCGCTGAATGAACGTGGAGGAATCTAAATAGGTGTGTCAGGATCGAGTAGTGTGATGGTCTATTCTCTCTGCCCACCCTTTCAATGAAACGGCGTAATGGACTGTTCATGTATCGTTATTTTTTTTTTTTTTTTTTTTTTTTTTTTTTTTTTTTTTTTTTTTTTTTTTTTTTTTTTTTTTTTTATGTACACAACAGGTCGTTTCGACCCAATTACTGTATACATTTTTTTATATTTTAGCTATTATATTGATTCTTGTGACATGTGATAGGTAGCCAATCTATCGCCATTTTTTATTGTCACGTGAATTCTACACCAGACCAAAGACAGTGTGACAATCACACTGCCATCGCCGGGAATCGAACCCAGGACCTTCGGCATGGAAGTCAGAGATCATAACCACTCTGCCACGAA
Source organism: Lepidostoma basale (assembly GCA_022606425.2). NCBI lineage: Eukaryota > Metazoa > Arthropoda > Insecta > Trichoptera > Lepidostomatidae > Lepidostoma > Lepidostoma basale. The sequence continues at coordinate 348,859 of JAHDVF020000896.1, read as the reverse complement.
GGTCGTCAGCTCCAAGCTTAAAAAAATCAAAAGATGTAAACTAAATAACTTACTAACCGTCACGCCGTCTCTCCTAAGGGGTAGGCAGAAAGAATGGACTGCCGCACTTTTCTTTCCTGACATATTTATTTTATATCATTTGCGCGGGAGATGCCTATTGGTGGCGATGAGGTTCGCAACCCATCACAACGCGTCTCCCGCGGGGCGAAGAGAGAAGGATGGAGTGCCGCATAGGTTAAAGTGTGGCAGTCCATTATTTCTGCCTACCCTTTCGGGGAGACGGCGTGATGGGTTAGTTAGTTTTAATAAGAATGGACTACCACACTTTTCTTTCCTGACATATTTCTCTCGTTCCTCAACATTCATACATCGCGTCATGCACTCGCGTCGATTTCTCTAACTAAAAGATTGATTGATTCCAATAAATAAACATCTTAAAAGAAGGCATTGAAAATAAAAATAAAGTTGATTTTTTTTTATTCATTTTGGCAGACGCGTCGCATTGGAGTATGATTAGTAAGAGATGCATTGTAGTTAACCCTTAACGTACCGTGTTCAAAACAAAACGCTTGCTCCCATGTGGTAAGTTCAGTTTACCGCTAACTTTATCTAAATATCAAGCATATGACTAGATGAATCAAAATTTAATTTATGTCATCTTGTAGGGAATTTCATTAGAATAGATCGATATCTATAACATACATGGATTATTTGAAAAACATATCATTATTAATTTTTTTCTGGAACCATGCGATTTCTGATATGTAATGCGTCACGGCCAACGATCGACTAAAATCAGGTCTAAACAAGCGCCGCGCGGCGCGGCCCACTAAAGGCACCTAGGCAAAATGTATAGTACGTTCAAGACAACGAGTACGTATTAATATTTGTCCCTTTTGGTAAAGTGTTAATATTTTCACAGTTCTGATATTATTAAGTTACGTGGTGCGTTTTCATCCAGTCGGTATTATTACGTACCTATTGAAAAGGTCAAAGATATCATTTATAATATGTTCAAAACAGCGAGTAAGTATTTGTCACTTTTGATAAAGTTGTAAATATTAGCAAAACAAATTCTACCTTAACACGAATGAAGGTGAGGGCAGTCTTAAAAATATTTTTTTTTGGGATGAAGGAAGTAATTTTTTGCTTTTTTTTTATTACGAAATATTGAGAACACTTCAATGGAGGATTACAATTTTTTTATAATATTAGGGTCCATAGGTTTTAAGAAAATCAACTTTAAATTGGCAGTGGAAACTCAATTGACCACATGGCAACGCGACGGTTAAAGAGTTGTTGTGTGACGTCACGCGGAATGTAAATCTCCCAACAGAGGTGGAGTCAGGGTGTCAAAGGTCAGGATGACCCCTACACCAACACAACTACACTCGAGTGAGTAGTGTGTGTATATATTTCATGTCTATAAACGCACAACAAACAGATGGTTCAAAATATACGAATAAAAAATTTACGTAAAAATCGATCTCCGGCCCAACCTTGGCCTTCATTCAGTAACCCTCTGGCTCCATCTTCCATCATCGCGTCGACACACATGACCAGCCCACTGCCACTTCATCCTCGCAATGCGTATCCCTACATCGGTGACCCTTTAAGGGCGCATTAAGACGTGTTTTAAATCTAAAAATCTAAATGATGTGAATGCTGCATCTGATTTTCCCGATCGGTTAGAAAGTATAGAAGAACAAAATATAAATGTTTAAATTGGGTATGAAATATAAAAAAGATGGGTTTTCAGTTTAGATCTGAAATCTGTCGGATCATTTATGCATCTGGGGTGTGAAGGGAGATTGTTCCAAGCTGATAGATCGGCTACCGCGAACGCTCGATCCCCGAAATTTGTACTGGGGCAACGCTTCGACTCAACTAATCTTCCTATTGCCGAGGAGTTCGCTGAGCGAAGTGTGGATTTCCTTGTATTTAGGCTGTCCGTTATACAGAGTTCAGATATATAACTTCGTGCCATTCCATGTAGCGCTTTGGAGACTGTCCAGCAGAGTTTATAGTGGATTCTTTCTGGACTTTTAAGCCAGTGAAGTTCTTTGAGATGTTGTGTTATATCTAATCTCCACGTTGGGTATATGGTCTCTAAGCGAGATACTCAAAATGGATGTTTGCATGGCCCGTTGTGCTACTTTGATTTTGTGCATTGCTTCTGTAGTTAACGTCCATGTCTCGCATCCATAGGTCATCACAGGTAACACACACTGGTCTCTAGCACTTTTGTGGCATGTCCGACTTGAAGATGTTGCCCAGCCTTTCGAATGCAGACCAACCGAGCTGTATTCTCCTATCAATCTCCTTGACTTGACCCCGTCTTCCAAAAGCCAATAGATGACCAAGGTACTCACATATTCTTCTACCACTTCTACATTTTTATTATGAATTTTAATGTCTTCAAATTGTGTGTTAGTCAATATTTTTGTCTTTGTCATATTCATTTTAAGGCCAATTTTTTGAGATGATTCATTTAAAGCTTCCACCATTTCTTGGAGTTGTTCAGGAGACTCCGACAACAGAATTATGTCATCAGCGAATCTCAAGTGAGACAAATATTCTGCGTCTTTAGTGTATTAGAAATTAATTATGTAATGCTATTGATATTAATTGTACTCTCTTACTATATGTACTCTCTTAAATACTCTATTTTGCAATGACAATGTCAACTTAAAACTAAGACAGAGGATGTTAAGGTGTTATGTGTGGTCTGTTCTGTTATATGGGTGTGAGACATGGACATTAAAAGTAAATACAATGAACCGGTTGGAGGCATTTGAAATGTGGCTTCACCCAAGAATGTTCAGGATCCCATGGATAGACAGAGTGACGAACACAGAAGTCCTGAATCGTGCAGGAGTAAATAGAGAGCTGCTGACATTGATCAAAGTCCGCAAGATTTCATATCTGGGTCACGTTCTACGAGGAGAAGAATATCGCCTGCTGCATCTAATTTTAAAAGGGAACAATAGAGGGCTGCAGGGGGGCAGGGAGAAGGCAGATCTCTTGGCTGCGCAATGTGAGGGAATGGACGGGAATCGGAACTGTGGAGGAGCTATTCCGGACAGCGCAGGATAGGGAAGAGTTTACCAGAGTGATCGCCAACGTCGGGAGGACCTGACAGGGCACTTTAAGAAGAAGATTGATATAAATAAACAAATAAATGAAATGAAAAATAAAATTCATATAACTGGTATTTCAAAAAGGTGGAACCATTAAATACCTTAATATAACAGTTTTATGTCCGTTCTTAATCCTTCCATTGATGATAGCGTGACGATAAAAATATCAATTTAATGTCTAAAATGCAAAATAGAAATTTGAATCCAATATCTTTGGAACGAAAAAAAGAACGGTTTGAATTCGTTATATTAGAATTAGCATAGACAAGGAGGCGGGAAGGGCGCCGGTTGGTTAAGAAATAGAACCTTTTAAAAATGGAACACGCCGGACCGATGGCAATTTAAAAAGGCGATTCGAAAATCGAACTTGGGGTCTCGTTTGAATTTGGAACACGTTCGGAACGGCTGCCGCATGCGCGCGGGCCTTTGTTTTATACCGTGTGTTCAGAAATTGGCAGCACTTCCAATGTGGATAATGGTATTATGCGGCAAGATGGAAGGATAAACCATCACGCTGTGTTCCCGGAGGGGTAGGTGGAGAGGACAGAAAATACTTTATAAAAATTTGCATGACTTAGTCGATCTACATACAAAATGGAAGTTCACCACGATATTCCTATAAAACCATCCTATATCCATTTAAAAAAATAAAATTAAAATTTTTCTCCTAATACAAACCACTTAATTATATTATGTTATTATTGGATGTTAATGGAACTAGAAATAGAGGAAGACCGATCAAATAAATCAAATATTGAATGTCGGTCACGTGATGAGTCAGAGAAATCGGCGCGCGTGCATGACACGATGTATGAATGTTGAGAAAGCGAGAGAAATATGTCAGGAAAGAAAAGTGTGGCAGTCCATTCTTTCTGCCTACGCACATAGGTGGATTTAAATGATTTAGGCGGTCAAAATTATTTTAAGGTGTATTTTGACTTCAAATCATAAATATTATCGTAAAAAATTGTCCTCAGTAAAAAAAATATTTTTTCCCAGCCAAAAATATAAAAAAATACTAAATCTCGAGGAATTTTTTTATTTTTTATTACAAATTTTACAAAAAAAAAAAATCTAGTTACAGATTAATAATTGAGGTGCAAATAAGTATTTTAAATTTGTTTATACATTTATGGACAAATCTTGATCCATGTCTGAAATATCGGTTTCGGTATTAGGGTCAGCTGGTAGTATTCACATATTCATTGTTTCAGGACAAAATGAACCTGGTTTGATCGTTTTTTTGTTTGTTTCATGCTACTTAATAGTGGATCTGAACTCAATAATAATCTATTATATATGTATATCAAGGTTGCATTCCTCCCTCGAGAACTTTCTTGCGTAGTTTTCGCGGTATAATCGAAAGTGCTTATTTCTGGCTTCTGCTGCCTCTTCCGACAACTGTCCTATGGGTAATTAGGCATCTTCAATTACAACTGCACCATGAATCAATATTTTATGCAAGGTCGGAGTCATTGGGTGCCAACTATATAACTCGACATACAATTTCGCAGTTGCCATGGCATATTCATCAAATCGTTATATTTCCCGTAGTATTTTCGAAGCATCCCTTTTCCCTCGAGCCTGTAATGTTGTTTGCGCTGCATGAACGATTACTTCTTTATTAAGCAAAGAACGTATTTCCTCCGTTTTTCTTCTTTTAGTCCTCTCACTAAAATCTTCAAATGATTTAGAAGGCCGACCTGGTCGAGTTTGCTTGTTTGCTGAAAGTTCAAATGTTCCTTCTTACCACTTTTTATGAGTTTTAAGAAACATTGCCTCTTTTCTATGGGCTTTCGACCATTTTTCTTTCATTGGTGTTTTAAAATATGCAAATCTTTGTTTGAAACTGCTTAGATTATCTGGAGTGTCACCACAACAGGACAGACAATAGGTGATTTTCTAGATATTTAATTTTTTCATCTAAATTAGGTAAATCTTGCTGCTGCATTTGATCGTAAAGATATTTACAACTTATGGTTTTTGTACCCAATGTATACCCAGATATACCTCAAATAGAGAAAATCACACTTTATTACATTTTAAGAAAAAGTTGATAAAAAAAAGTGATGTCATCCTTTTTAAAAAAAATAACTGTAATTTGGTCAACCGCAGCTATCCGCAACCAAATTTTATGTCATTAATTAGTCAAATATAAGATGTATACAATACAGGAACAATTATTACGCGATAGGACGCGATAATATAACAAAATGTCTTATAAACTTGAAAATTAAGTAAAAATTTCATTACTAGACCACCTTTTTTTGAGGTTCTACAAATAATATAAAATAAATTTTAAAGTATGTTAAACATATCAAAAAATATTGATCATTACCTGAGTTATTCGAATCCATAACGATAACTTCGAAATATTAGGTGGACAAGGCAAAATTCTCCTTGTTAAATGTTTATACTGAGAGCGCTAAGAACAATGACGACGTGCACTTCGTTAGGCGGACATATTTCAACCACCTGCGTGCGCACACGGTAAAAGATTCGAGGTTGGGGATAGTCAATTATTGTTACTGGGACATTTCTTTGGATCTAGGATTTTTTTGGTATTTTTAACATCGATTTTGAAATTTGACTTATGACCGGCTAATTCTTAACCCTTAACGTACCGTGTTCAAAACAAAACGCTTGCTCCCATGTGGTAAGTTCAGTTTACCGCTAACTTTATCTAAATATCAAGCATATGACTAGATGAATCAAAATTTAATTTATGTCATCTTGTAGGGAATTTCATTAGGAATAGATCGATATCTATAACATACATGGATTATTTGAAAAACTTATCATTATTAATTTTTTTCTGGAACCATGCGATTTCTGATATGTAATGCGTCACGGCATACGATCGACTAAAATCAGGTCTAAACAAGCGCCGCGCGGCGCGGCCCACTAAAGGCACCTAGGCAAAATGTATAGTACGTTCAAGACAACGAGTACGTATTAATATTTGTCCCTTTTGGTAAAGTGTTAATATTTTCACAGTTCTGATATTATTAAGTTACGTGGTGCGTTTTCATCCAGTCGGTATTATTACGTACCTATTGAAAAGGTCAAAGATATAATTTATAATATGTTCAAAACAGCGAGTAAGTATTTGTCACTTTTGATAAAGTTGTAAATATTAGCAAAACAAATTCTACCTTAACACGAATGAAGGTGAGGGCAGTCTTAGAAAATATTTTTTTTTGGGATGAAGGAAGTAATTTTTTGCTTTTTTTTTATTACGAAATATTGAGAACACTTCAATGGAGGATTACAATTTTTTTATAATATTAGGGTCCATAGGTTTTAAGAAAATCAACTTTAAATTGGCAGTGGAAACTCAATTGACCACATGGCAACGCGACGGTTAACAATCCACGTAAGTGCTACGCTTTCTGGGAGACGGCGTGATGGTTAGTTAGTTAATTTTTTATTTATTTTTAAATATTATATTTTTTATTTTTTTAATAATTTTTAAATACGGCAAACCATCAAGTAATTAATGGCTTCGTATCAAAGTTTAATGTCCTTTTTACCTATGTATAGAATGTCGGCATCGTGAACAGTCAGAGAAATCGACGTGCGTGTATGACACGAGGTATGAATGTTGAGGAAGCGTTCGCTCGTCGATTGTTCCTACTTCGAACATGGCCGCCTTTCAGTATTTGATTAATTAGGTCATGCCATGTCTTCTTTGGCCTTACTCGACTTCTTTTTGAATTCACAATGTTTGTATATATTTTTTGACCATTCTTCCCTCATCCATTCGTTCCACAAGTCCAAACCATCTTAGTGGCCCTTTCTTAATTTTATTTAGGACGCATTCATCCGCCTTACATTCCTTTCTGACTTCTTCAGTAAGTATTCTATCATACATCGTTTTTCAGTACATTCATCTAAGTAATTCCATCTTCGTTCATTATTTCCATGTGTCCAAATGAATGACCCTTTCATTATTTTGTTCATAACACTTTCATTCGTACATTTCTCTGTTTATAACACTTTCATTCGTACTGCATTAACTTATTTTCATTATATTTTACCACGACCTAAAGAAATAATAAACCGTCTGTATAGGCGATGTCCACTAGCCAATAAAAGAAATGGCCATTTAATCCCAGTAATAAACGCGACATGGAAAATGACGAGCTGGTTGGAGTAAATCGAACCGGCCGAAACCGGTTAGCGCCGACTCTATCAGATCTGCCGCTGATAACCTTTCGAGGTGGAAATATCGTACACTTACTACAGAATGCGTAAACATGCAACTATTTATATACAATATTATTTTTTCATTATAAAAATGCAGATAAATGAGAAATCCAATCTCAAAACAGGCAAAGTGCGCAACATAATGTGACTCCAATATTCGTCTACGCCTTAGGCTCTCAAAGTGGGCGATAACTTTCATTTTCATTTATTTATTTTAGACATATCAAAAGCATTACAGAATTTTTTTTCCAATACACTAAAGATACAAGTTAGAGATACACAATAATAAGTAATACATAATAGATTAATAAAAAGAGCGAGAAACATAAGATGCATGACAAATCAATAAAATAAATATACCATACAATTATAATAAAGATAGTACTTCCCTCAGATGAGCCAAACTATCACAAAATATGTCGAATTCCGAGGTGATACGATTAAGTAAAGATATTGCTCTACCTACCGGTAAAACCATTGGCAGGTTGGTTCTGCATCGTGGGAGATTAAACAATCTATGGCCCCTTTGTCGAAGATAATTATCAGGGACGAACAGACCTACATCACTCAGGATTTCTGAGTTGTGTATACAACCGCCTATCAGTCGAAAGCTTATAACGCCCTTTAATAAAATTAAAATAACGCCCCCTTGTGGGCGTTTGAGACTTTCAGGGGGGCATTAGAAGACCCAGAAAAACAGAGAGCGTGGGCAGATAAAAAAATAGTGTAAAAAGACAACAACAACAAAAAAACACGCTAATCACGTAGATACTAATCAAGCAAATTAAACTTAAATATTGCTACTACAATATTTTAAAATTCAACTGCGTGTTTCTAAATATTTGGAATAACTTTTCAATCAATCAATCAAATCAAATCAGTTTATTAACTCAAAAGACATTACAAACAGGAAAATGTTTAAGGCATCTATTAAGTACAGATAAAATATTATAAAAATATAACATAGTACCAGGAACGCATTAGAGATGGTTCGACATTAGGAAGACAAGATACTTTCTAAAGTCAAGAGTATTTGTCCCCTGAACGTACCTTCACTAATATAAAAGACGTCGATGTCCGAGGAGACCGGGTTCAGCAGACTAATTGCTCTTGCCACCGGTGTCACCAGAGGCAGATTGGTTCTGGTGGCCGGTTGGTAAAACAATCTGTGCTGTCGCTGTCGGAGAAATCTTCCAAGGACAAAAATACCAACACCCTCTAGCACGGCCGAGTTCTCGAAATATCCCCTGATTAATTTAAAGAAATGGGTTATGAGATGCCCATCTCTTCGAAGCTGTAAAGAATTGGTTCCGAGCATTCCTAAAAGAAATGCCGTGGGATAGAGCCACGGATAACTACCATACTCCCTCATGTAGAGATACCTCAGAAATTTTTTTATGGGATGGGGGCGTTGAACGTTTATTTTTCTTGTAAAGGGGGCGGCGGCCCAGAAAATATTGGAAACCTATGGTCTACGCTAATATTCGTCTATTTGAAATTCGTCACGTTTTTCGTAAAAAATATATATATTTGATATTCGCCGGATAGACCAATTATCGTCCCACTTCTCTGACACGTATTTTGAAAAATGGCACCCAAACATGCATATTGTTTATTAGAGTACCAATTTATTCGACGTGTTTGGACGCTTTTGGAAATTTTTTATTTAAATATCAAAACTACATAATTAAAAAAAAAAAAAAAAGAGTGATCGCAAATCGTCTGGAATTGTTAGTGAATCATCAGGACATGCATAAGGCGTGCAAGATGGATCGGCCATGTAATACGTCAAGAAGGTCTCTTGCATGCCATAATGGAGGGTATGACCGAGGGGACAAACGAGAATGTATCTTAGACCGAGAGTGAAGCATCCTGCTGGACAAATGGTCTGGGGATGCTTCTCCTTTTATGGAGTGGAGCAATTAGTATTCATAAAAGGAACTGTGAATGCAGAAATTTACAAAAAAAATCTGGAAGAGTTTTATTCCCGCCAATTGAAATGCACGAAGTCTTATATTTCCGATTGCATTTTTCAAGATGACTGCACTGTGCCACCGAGCAAAAACTGTAAGTATTATTTTTTTCTGACACTGTGATTTATAATGTTCACAAAATAATATTTAAAAAATATAACACTTTTAAAATAATTTTTAGGTCAAAGAATATATGAAAATTCATGGGATTCCAACACTGGATTGGCCCGGAAATAGCCCTGACCTAAACCCTATCGAGAACTTGTGGCATAAAATGGCAATTGAAATAAATAAACTGAAGCCTCCGTCAAAGGAAAACCTTAAAAACTTCATCGAAAAAGTGTGATTGAAAAATTTATCCAAGACTACATACATAATTTGGTGAAATCCATGCCTAAACGTATTGAAGCAGTTATTTGAAAAAAAAGGAGGAGGAACAAAGTACTGATTTTGTTAGTTTTTGATAATTGTTAGTGTTATCTCGTACCTATGTAATTTTATTTGAAATAAATATGTGTTTATTTAAATTATGTGAGCATTTTTAATTTTTGTGACAATAAATCGAAAAACTACAAATTAACTCTAAAATGGTGGCACTTTTCTTGCAGATAATCTTTAAACAGTGTTGCTTAATAATTTGGAGTTAAAAGCTATCAAGGAATCACAAAAAAAAATTATATAATTACAAAAAAACGATATTTTCAGTGTGAAAAGATTTCTGTGCTCGCTACTGTATATAATGATAAAAACCTAATAAAGGAAACAAAATTTAAAGAAATGTCAATATCCAATATCAAATACACAAATAATTATAAGCTTACTGTAAACGCTATTGAATTATTTTTTTATATTATTGTTTGTGGTTTGTGGCAAACAATTCCATAGAAAAACGTAATCTTTTTAAATATTACGCTGCCATCTATTGAATCGGGCAATCAATACTTTCTCGGCGAGTTGTTTGTTACCACCACCACTTTCGGTGACGAATGCCACGTGCTGCTTTCCCAGGACACGTGGCTAGGGGTAGTGACGTCGTCGGAAATGCATAACTCTCGACCTTTCTCCGTCGTTAAATATTATCAAATTATAAGGATTAATTGTATCTCAATAGAGACGAAGATGCAAATTGGAAACAGAATATGGTGGCAGAGGCGCTTACAGGACTTATGACCTGTCATTGGTTGGGTTGAGCGATCGCTTTATGTTTAACAACATTTCCCATTCCGCCCTTCTTACGACCACCACGGCTGACAAAATTTTTGAAGTTGTGTATATGCTAAGATGCCGCGCCTATCTTTACATTTTTTACTTCACTCTACACTAGCGTCATCTATTAAGATTGGGAAGCATTAAGCAGAAAAACTTTATGAATGCACTGTAAAAGGCTTTGCAATTATCACACAGTACTAGATTACGCCTGGAGATGTCTCTCCAATTTTTATGCCTTAACTTGGACCAGTTATTTTACACAACATTTTGAATGTATACAAATTGACTATCAAACTGATTATCAAATTATTTTGAATATTTCACAAAAAGACATTTAAAAATGAAGAAAATGGACGAGGAAAGAATGGTTAAAAATATATGCCTTCTTACGACCTTCGTGGCCGAGTGGTAAGTGCTTTGACTTCCACCCCAAAGGTCCCGGGCTCGATTTCCGACGGTGGCAGTGTGATTGTCACACTGTCCTTGGTTTGGTACAGAATAGATAAGCTACTTATTAAGCTACTTATTATATGTGACGAGAATCAAAAAACGATAGCTATAATACCCTTTACATCGATTTGGCTTGCGCTGTAATGATGTAAAGAACGATTTAACAAAATAATAATACACAAACAGTGTGAATGGAAAAATAAATCGAGTAAGTCCAAGGAAAACATGGCATGACCAAATAAATCAATCAAATGATTTTACTGAAATCTCTTGATGGAAGTTCATTTTAAATAATAATTAAATAAAACGATGTTTTTAACTACTTCCACTTTTGTCTTTATTTAGACAGCGAGCCTGACGAAACCGGTCGCTGTCTAAATAAAGACAAAATGGAAGTAGTTAAAAAAACATCGGTTTTATTTAATTATTATTAAATAAATCAATTACTAAAAGGCGGCCGTGTTCGAAGTCGGAACAATCGACGATCGTGCGTGTCACGGTGTATGAATGTAGAAGATTCCAAAGAGTTATATCGGAATAAAAATGTGTGAGGATGCATCCTCTCTGTCTACCCCTACAGGGAAACGGCGGGATGGTTAGATAGAATATTTATATTATTAACGTGTAAAATTTCAACGCCGTTATATTTATTAAACGAATGATCTTTTGCAATGAGATGGTTGGCGAATTCAAAGGATATTTGTATTATTTTAAAGTATGAAAATAAAAGGCTAGATATAAATAATAGCTACATATAAAATATCATAAAATAAAAATGATATTAAAAGAAAGGAGTCTATTACAAAAGCCGAAAAATTCGATTCGAACGTTCGGGTAGATAGATACATTTGAAAACGGGAAATAGTCACGTGAAGAATACCATTATGTGGCGCCATCTCTGAATTAGCAATGGAGTTTCCCCACACCATCAGCTGTTCGCCGATGTCTCGCCACCAAACCAACAAAACATAGGAACAATAATAGAACGGTAATCCGGGGTCGTTCGAGAATTATTTCAAAACACGGAATTCGCCAACTTTCTATTTGAAATGATATCGAAAGAAGATTAAACATAAATAATAAGAATTAAAACGTCTATTGTCTAGAAATTTTATTATAATTTATATAAATGACAAGAAAGAAATGACAATGAAAAAAAGACAATGAAAGCGAAAACGGCCGTTCACAATGGATATCTGGTCCCAACCCTAATGTATGGAAGCGAAGCATGGAACTGGCAGAAGAAGGATGAGCGCAGAATAAATGCGGTAGAGATGAGGTCGTTAAGACGTATGTGTGTAGAACGATATACGACAGAATCTCAAATGCTGATATAAGAAAGGAATGTTGAGCGGAAGAAGGTATCTTCTTCTTCTTCTTCTTCTTCGATGGCCCTACAGCCCATATCGAGCCTTAGCCTCCAGTATTCTTCGCCTCCAACTCCTCCTGTCCTCCGCTTCGACCCTCCAATCTGACACTCTTAACAATCTTGTTCCATCTCTCCCAACTTCATCCTCCCATCGCAGCCTTGGTCGTCCAATTGGTCTTCTATCACCTGGGTGCCACTCCAGCAATCTTTTTTGGGGTTCGCGATGACAGCATCCTCTGCACGTGACCGGCCCATCTCAGTCTATTCAATCTGACCTGTGTGGAGAGACTGGGAGCTTTGTAAATATTGTACAGCTCGTCATTATGCCGCACTCTCCAGCCTTCACCGTCATTCACAGGCCCCAGAATTCTGCGCAGCACCCTTCTCTCAAAAGTATCCAGTCGCTCTGCGGATTTCGCTGTCATTGTCCATGAAGAAGAGCGGAAGAAGGTATTATGAACAAAATTATGAAAGGATCGCTGCGTTGGTGCGGACATATGGAACGCATGGATGGAGAAAGAATGGTTAAGAAAGTATACGTTAATGATGTAAATGGGGAACGAAGTCGAGGCAGACCGAGGAAAACATGGCATGAGCAAATTAATCAAATTTTAAAGGTTGGTCATGTTAGAAGTCGGAGGAATCGACGTGCGTGTATGACTCGTTGTATGAATGTGGAGGAAGCTAGAGAGGTTTGCCAGGATACAGTAGTGTGGCGGTCCATTCTCTCTGCCTACCCCTGCGGGGAAACGGCGTGATGGTTTGTTGTTGTTGTTGTATAAATGACATTTGATAATGCTTTAGAGAGGTGAAAAATGTCATAATACATGTTCATCATCGACGACCTTCGTGGCTAAGTGCATTGACTGCCACCCCGAAGGTTCCGGGTTCGATTCCCGGCGAGGGCAGTGTGATTGTCACACTGTCTTTTGTCTGGTGTAGAATTCACGTGACAATAAAAATGGCGATAGATTAGTTACCCTATCACATGTCACGAAATCACTATGATAGCTATAATAATACCCTTTACATCGATTTGGCTCATGCTGTCATGATGTGAAGAACGATGCAACAAAATAATAAATAATGTCATTGATAATTACTTAGACAGGCAAAATCATCTAATGTCATTGATAATGTCTTAAACAGGCAAAATATGTCATTCACATAAACCATAATAAAACTTCTAGAAAACAGACGTTTTCATTCATATTATGAGATGACATTTAATAATGCCTTAGGCAGGCGAAACGTGTCATTTCCACGAATAATAATAAAACTTCAAGTAAACAGAAGTTTTCATCCGTAATAAATATTTAACAAAATTTCCACATATGAAGCACTTATTTCGTGGTTAGGCATTTTAAAAATATGAAACTTTGTATTTAACCACGGTATGGTTATTATTAAATGTTATACTCGTATATGATTTGTTCTACTATATGGCTGCGAAACCTGGACTCTGAAAGTGAATGTAATGAACCGGTTGGAAGCGTTCGAGATGTGGGTATACCGCAGAACGCTCCGTATACCGTGGACCGATAGGGTCAGTAATGCAGACGTACTGCAGAGAGCCAGAGCCAAGAGAGCTGTTGTCAAGTGTGAAAATAAGAAAGGTCTCATATTTGGGTCATGTGCTAAGGGAAGAAAAATACCACCTCCTTCGACTGATATTAATGGATAAAGTGGAGGGACGTCGGGGAGTTGGTAGAAGGCAGCTGTCTTGGCTGCGGAACATCAAAGAGTGGACAGGAATAACAAGAGTTCAGAACCTGTTCCAAGTGGCGCAGGATAGAGATGCCTTTGGTGTAGTGATCGCCAACGTTGGGGGGACCTGACACGGCACCGAAAGAAGAAGATGGTTATTATACACTAGAAATAGTTACGCTTGGACCCAAGCTTCATCAGTAGTGGGAACAAAACGATGCAAGGATCATCGAGATGGTAAGGATACGTGGAAATTCTTCTTCTTCTTTTTGTCCTGTCACACCTTCGTGGTGCATAGGGCCTCAAGGAACCTTCTCCACCCGACTCTATCGCATGCCTGATGCCTAACATCATCCCAAGTGAGGCCTGCCGCCTTAACGTCGTCCTGCAGGGCTCTTCTCCAGGTGGCTCTAGGTCTGCCTCGCTTCCTCTTTCCCCCCATAGGGGACCAGTCTAGTGCGCGATGCAGGCTGGGTTCATGGAAATAATGGATGAAAATGTATGCGTTGACGATGTTAATGGAGCAGCAATCGATAAAGATCGAGAAAAACATGGCATAATCGAATCTTTTTTTTCACGAAGCCACACGAGAACGCGCTTCGGGTGCACGACACGATGTAAGAATGTCAAGGGAAAATTAAAAATGTTAAGATCTCTCAGACGATTGAGTGTTAGTTATTCGTATCATAAGTCTAAATCAACTAATTAACTATTTTATTTACTTGAAAAAGTACATATGTGCATAAACACACGTCTAATAAAAACACTAAAACAATAAATAAATAAAAATCTAGATAAATATTGGTTACGTATTTGTTCAATTCTCTCTAAATTAGTTCATGTTCTGTTCACTTCAGACTTCCCCTCCGGAATTACTTCATACATTTTAAGAGCTTTAGGGAATTCTGATCATCACACCGTCTCCCGAAGGGATACGCGGAAATAATGGACCGCCACACCGTTATTTCCTAATATACTTCTCGCGGTTCCTGAACGTACAAACATCGTGTCATTCACGCACGTCGATTTCTCTGACTATTCACGTGGCCGACATTGATTTAACCATGCCATGTTTTCCTTGGTCTTCCTCGATTTTATATTCCGTTCACATCGTTAACATATACTATTTTAAGTTAATTAATTTAATTGAATGCGTAATAAAAAAGTATAAAATTAGTATTCTTAAAATTATTTAATTGTTAAAAAAAAAACAGTACAACTCTTGATTTTTTTTGCACATAATTAGTGGTTTTGCATATAATTAATGTTTATGCCAATAAAATGTTCAAATCGTAAAAATAATAAACGGCGCGGGGTACGCAAAAAGCGCCAAGTCGCTTTTTACTCGATCATACGTAAGACTAATCCAGATTTATGAGAGTTCTATCGTGCTGGACTATGCGATTATCGGAGAGGTCCATGCTTTCGAGATGTGGTGCTGGCGGCGAATGTTGCGTATACCCTGAACGGCAAGCAGAACAAACCAGTCGACCATTGACCAACTGGGTATCAGGACAAGACTCTCGCGGATGTGCTCCCAGAGTGTTAAAATATTTTGGACACATAGCCCGAAGAGATCTAGAAAGACAAAGACCACAATATATAAAACGCTGATTAGACCAGTCCTAACAAATGCCTCGGATACTTGGACGCTCACTAAACGGGATGAAAACAAAATAAACTGCTTCGAAACGAAGATCCTCCGCAGAATCTTCGGACCCATTAAGGATGGTCAGACCTGGAGAAGGAGATACAACACAGAGCTCTACGATCTATACCAGGACGTCAGCGTGGCCAAGTTTATAAAGATCATCAGACTGCGCTGGCTAGGGCACTTGCACCGCATGGGGGATCTGGAGCCCGCCAAAAGAGTGTTGTATGACAATCCAGCAGGGCGAAGAAGCATCGGTAGGCCGAGACTGCGATGGCTGGATGGTGCCGTGGCAGATTGTCGGGTCCTGGAGCAGCAAGACTGGGAGGTGGCGGCCAGAGACAGGACGGGATGGAGACGTTTCTTGGAGGAGGCCAAGACCCACCAACGGTTGTAGAGCCGGAGAAGAAGAAGAAAAAGCCCGAAGAGATCAGGACAGCCTTGATTAGGCAAAGTGGAGGGAAAGCGACCACAAGAACGACCACCGAACCGTTAGTCAGATCAAATCAAGGAGCTGACTGGTCTCTCAATAGCTGCAGCCTGGAGACTGACGGAAGACAGGAGCACATCGCGTGCCACGCTCAATGGTTTACAGGATGGATACGACCCTCAATCATGAGGAATACGACTGAGAAGAAAAGATCGTACTGGATTTTGTATATCTGACCACCACAATAATATGCAATATATTTGTATCATACATTGATGCAATATATTGTATCATACATAGATAAATACAATATTATATAGACTTGGATCTTCTGGCTTACAGAGGTTCAGCTCTTGAGGCTATTCCTCTTACGTCTGATAGGAACATTGTTGGAAGGGGATTTGGTGGGTTGTTGATTTATGCGGACGCATGATTTGTGTGGCCCGGAGTGCTCTTCTGAGGATCGATTTTGGGCGATTTTTACTTTTTCGTTTTGTAGATCTAGCGATCTGTTAAGACAGGATATCAATTTTGATCTTGTGATTAAACGTCCAGCTTTCTTTCCATCATTAGGGAAAACGATATATGATAGAATACCGAACGACGAAATAAGGGAGAAATGTAAAGCAGATGATTGCATCATAAGTAAAATTAAAAAATGATCCCTGAGATGGTTTGAATATATGGAGCGAATGGACGAGAGAAGAATGGTTAAAATGTTGTATACAAGCAGTGTTATAGGAAAGAGAAGCCGTGAAAAACCAAGGAAAGCATGGCATGACCAAATTAATCAATTATTGAAAGGTGGCCAGGTGTAACGATGTATTAATGTGGAGGAAAAAGAGAGATATGTCTGGACAGAGCATTATGGCAGGCCTTCCTCTCTGCTTTCCCCTTTAGTAAAACGGCGTGATAGTTAGTTAGTTTTCGGTGGTCGTTCTGGTGGTTGAAGGTTCTCTGGATTCACATGCTTCACGATATTGGGAATCCTCGGTGGGTCCATCATCTCAACGTGGTCTCTCCAGAATCGTCTTTTCTGTATACTCCATCTCACTACATCATCAACATTGCAGGCTGTGTGAATCTCTCCGTATCCTTTCTCCACACACGATAGGTCGCAATGTTTTCGTTTACGATGCTCTAAATAGTTGTTTCGTTTGAACACTGTCTGCTTTTCCTTGGATTCCGTAGTTCATTGTTGGTCTGATACACGTTTTTTTAGACTACAGGTCAATTGAACCCAATTACTGTACACAATTTGATTTTAGCTATATTGATTCTCATGTAGCCATAATCTATCGCCATTTTATTGTCACGAGAATTCTACACCAGACCAAAGACAATGCGACAATCACACTGCCATCTTAATTTACTTATTTTCCCTAACAGTGTCGCTCGGATATCCGAATCAATATCCAATTTTTCTTACCGGGTACCTCTACTTCTTCTATCTTCACGAGGTCTCCATTCCACTACCATTAGTCCATCTTTGATGTCCCAGTCTGGCAAAATGATCCACAAATGCCCATTTGAGGTTATCCACTCTTTCGACGACATCACGTATCTCCCGTACTCCTGACCTTCTACGTATATCAGTATTTCTTATGCGGTCTGGATTTTTAATATTTTTTTTTAAATATAAATAAATAAAACTGTGTTTTCGTCGTAGTGTGTTTTGTGAAATTTTCACGCCGTAACAACAGTTTTGAAAAATTCAAGAAAACAATTTTATTCATAAAAAAAATTTACGACACTTTTATAGATATAAAATTTTGTATGATAATATATTAAAATGTTTATCTGCTCGCTTATATTATAGGTACATTCGTCTACAGAATTATCGGGTTGAATGAGCATTTATATCGACTCGTGCGGGTGAGTTTACAAGCGATGGAATAGCGTGCTATCGAGGGTTGATGATTCAGCAAAAAAAACATTTTATTTTTAAATGGGACATTGCAGTCAATAACGTTGTATTTTCACCAGTAGTGACGTATTGGAGAGAAGCATGGAACCAACAAATATAGGATGACATTGGCAATATAAGTAGACTTGCTTCGGAATACGAATTTAAAAATTTGATTTATTTATTTTTATTATAATATAAGGGGTTCAAAAGGGTAGTAGGGCTACGATGGGGTATGTTTTGCTAGAAAATATGCCTCTACAAAATGTCGCAAGGCGCCATGTTGCATTTACAACAGCAACACTACTATCAAGCCCAATTCTCTAGGTCCACGAGAGGTCTTTTTAAAGACCCCGTGAACCCCGGGCAATGTGGCACATATTACTTAGTGCCATAGCAGATAGAGAGAGGACGAATGGCGAGCTTCCAGCGCCATAAAACTGGATACGCCCAGATAAGGGAAGGTAACACCGACAGAAAATCCTCCAGAGAAGGCAAGGGGATACCACTCTGGATATTTTTCCCCAGGACACCACCATGAGGCCTACTCAAGAGTGATAGTCAACGTTAGGGAGACCTGACAAGACACAGAAAGAAGAAGAAGAAGATAATAATAATAATAATAAATTGGATAATTTATAGAGCGCCATTTGTATGAATTACTCATCTTAAGGATGCTGTAGAAAAATGCTTCGTTTTATGAACTAGTTAAAAAAAAATAAACATATTTAGTATGATGGCTGCACCTGACGTAGTCGATCAGCCCTTCCTATTAGGAAATGATATTTTGAAAAGGTGCGTATTGAGTCTAGATCTAAACTCCACCTGATTATCTATGCACTTAAGGTCTGCTGGAAGATTGTTCCAGGCTGAAGGGCCGGCTACCGCGAAGGCTCGTTCGCCAAAGTTTGTGCTTGGACAGCGTTTTGGCACACTCAATCTACCGATCGCAGAAGACTTAGCTGATCGCAATGTAGACTGTCTGGCATTCAGGTTCTCGTTGATGCAGAGTTCAGATATATAATCTGGTGCCATTTCATGCAACGCCTTATAGGCC
This sequence comes from Lepidostoma basale, assembly GCA_022606425.2. Taxonomy (NCBI): domain Eukaryota; kingdom Metazoa; phylum Arthropoda; class Insecta; order Trichoptera; family Lepidostomatidae; genus Lepidostoma; species Lepidostoma basale. Next base: position 329,758 of record JAHDVF020000896.1, on the reverse strand, counting down.
GTCAAGCAGAGCTTGTATTGTATCCTTTCTGAACATTTCAGCCAGTGGACCTCCTTAAGATGCTGTGTTATGTGACAACTCTTTGGCACACCCATTATCAGTCTTGCTGCTGCATTGAATGCGGACTGGAATTTATTTGTTTGCTGTTTGGGGATGTTGACGTAGATTCCATTGCAGTAACTAGCCGGGACACGACGAAGGAATTGATTAATGTTTTAAAACTGTCAACGGGAATATTTCTAAATAAAACTTTATATTAGTAATTTGTATTAACAATACACTTTTAGTAATTTGTATTAACGCCACTTTATTTGGTAACACCAACCATTTATTTAATAATGTCACACCACAAATTAAGTGCTTTATACGAAAGTTTTGGGAATATTTCTTTTTATGGATCTTCATTGCCTTAGATGAAAGAAGCAATTGCTGACTGTTTTATTGATTTGAGTTTTCAATAAAGATCAGTCTATAGAAGGACGCCAAGAAGTTCTATCGATTTTTTGGGAGAGATATCTGTGTCGGATGTAGATACTGGGGAGCGATCAATTAAGTTTTGGCGTATCATAGAAGCAGTCCAAAGAAATTATTAATAATGGATTGTAAAGACAAGAAAGCATGGTTCGTTTTGATTGAAGGTTTTTAGCATTTAAACACCACGTTTGCCAGGCGGTTTGGTGGGTTTTTAACATGGGGAACAGACGCTGTTTTTAACCGCCCACTATAGATCGGACACCACCCAGTGGATGTAATAGATCGTTATACCAAACTCAATTGGAAATAGGCAAGACATGTCGCCAGACAGGGTACAGGCAATTGGGCACCCAGAGTCTTGGCGTGGAGACAATGTGAAGGAAAAAGAGGCATCGGTTGACCCCAAAAAGATGGGCTGAAGACCTAATTCCAGTCGGGGGAAGAAGATGTATGAGAGTCGCGCAGGATAAAGGAAAATGGAGACTGTTTGAAGAGACCTATATCCAGCAGTTGAGAGATGGCTAAGGTGAAGTAGAATAATTAATTATTAAAACTATTATAAATATCGTATCTTCTTCTTCAAGTGCCCTGTCGGGTCCCCCCAATGTTGGCGATCACCTCGGAAAACCTGTCCCTGTCCTGCGCCGCTCGGAACAGCTCCTCCACACTTCGGATGCCGGTCCACTCCTTCACGTTTCGCAGCCAGGACATTTGTCTCCTACCGGGCCCTCGGCGTCCCTCAACTTTCCCCTCCAATATCAGTTGGAGAAGGTGGTACTTTTCCCCTCCAATATCAGTTGAAGAAGGTGGTACTTTTCCCCACGCAGTATATGACCCAGATGTGAAATTTACAGAACCTTGATAGTTGATAACAGTTCCCTGTCAACTCTAGCTCGCCTCAGGATTTCGGTATTGGTAAACATGTCTGTCCAGGGAATTCTGAGCATTCGGCGATGGAGCCACATTTCAAATGCTTCCAGTCTGTTCATTGAGTTGACTTTCAAGGTCCACGTTTCACATTCATACAATAAAACAAACCACACGTAGCATTTGATCATTCTCTGGCGGAGTTTATAGAAATATTATTTTATAAACAGAATAAGAAATGGATTATCGAGATGGAACTTCTAATAAGAATTTCAATTAACAACATCAATCATGTTAAACATCATATTTAATATTGATGAAAATCTTTTGATTTCCACCGACCTTCCTTGATTTCATGATCCTTTCATTCAATCCTTATATGCCAAAGCAGTCCATAAAATGGCATCATATAATAAGTCCGTTGCAAAATATTTTGCACCGGACGATATAGTATGTCCCTCAATCCCTCAAGACTAAAGTCTTCTACCAGTGCGTCTTGCCAGTCATGACGTTCGAAGCCGAGACGTGGACACTGACAAAAGGTCTAGTCTACAGATTCAAGGTCGCCCAACGCGCAATGGAAAGAGCCATGCTTGAAATAATCTTGAGGGACAGATTTAGAAACGAATTTATTCGACAAACCAAGGTGACTGAGGTGGCTCTGAAGATGGGCGGGCTGGCCATATCTGTCGGAGAACCGACAGCCGAAGGGGGAGACGGGTTCTGGAGTGGAGACCGCGTACATGATTCCGCAGAGTTGGACCAGAGTTCCCCCTGCCCGCTGGACCGACGATCTGAAGAGGATTGCTGGACATGGGTGGATGGGAGTGGCAATGGATAGGGGGCGGTGGCGTGCTTTGGGAGAGGCCTACATTCAGTAGTGCATGACAGACAGCTGATGATGATATAGTATTGTTTACTGTGATATCCATGAAATAAAAAATGTGCGTACAATTCGATTCGCTGGATAGATCGCCAGAATCGAAAATCTGTCTGGCCATTTTGGTAGATGGCCCTTCAGCCCGAAACAATCTTCCTGCAGACATGATGTGAACCCGTCAAAATTTAGTTGAAAAATAAATATTTACCAAATAAATATGAATGGAAAATGCCTTATCAATAAGAAGTGTCATTCCCAGAAAATATAATAAAACTTATAAAAACCAGTGTCAAGTTGGAGGATCGAAGCAGAGGACAGAAAGAGCTGGAGGAAAGGAATAATTGGGCCATTGAAGAAGAAAAAAGACTTCAAATACCTTAGCAATACAGAAACAATGTCTCTCATAAACTTTAATAAAACTTTTATGAAACATACGTTTTCATTCGTATTAATGGAGTTTTATATCGTTTTAACTAACAAACTAACCATCACGTCGTCTCCCCGAAGGAGCAGGCAGAAAGAATAGACTGCCACACTTTTCTTTCCTGGCATACTTCCCTCGTCGATTTCTCAACATTCATACATCGTGTCAAGCACGCACGACGATGTCTCCGACTCCTCACGTGGTCGTTATTCATTATTCAAGAAACAATATTTGCCCTTTTCAATTAAAGTCTAAAACATGGCCTGCTTCACACTTATTTCCCTATATTTCTTTAGAAACTTCGGAAAATTCGGTCATCGCGATCGTAATTCACAGTCCAACAACTATTAACCATCACACTGTTTCTCCAAAAGGGCAGGCAGAGAGAATGAACCACCACACTACTCTTCAAGGCGTTGCATGGAATGGCACCTGCTTATATATATCTGAACTCTGCATCAACGAGAACCCGAATGCCAGACAGTCTACATTGCGATCAGCTAAGTCTTCTGCGATCGGTAGATCGACTGTGCCAAAACGCTATCCTCGCACAAACTTTGGTGACCGAGCCTTTGCGGTAGCCGGCCCTTCAGCCAGGAAAATCAGTCAGAGTTTAGATCGAGACTCAAAACGCACATTTTCAAATTATCCTTTTATGACGTAAATGTTGATCGACTGCGTCGGGTGCAGTCCTCATACTAAATATGTTTATTTTTTAACTAGTTCATAAAACGGAGCATTTTCTACAGCGCCCTTGAGATGAGTAATTCATAAAAATAGCGCTCTATAAATTATCCGATTTATTATTATATTATCATATATTCAGCAGTAGCGTTAAAAGCGTACTGCTGTACGGATGTAAGACTTGGAAATCTACCGCGGACGTTATTGGAAAACTCCGGGTGTTTATAAATAGGTGCCTTCGTTCAATATTCAAGATCTATTGGCCCCAAACAGTGTCAAATGCCGTTCTCTGGACCATGGCAGGCGAAAAGCCAATTAGAGAATAAGTCGCTAGACGCAAATGGCAGTGGATCGGTCACACTCCGAGATGGAAGCCAGCCTGCATCGCTCAGGACGCACTAGACTGGCTCAGGAGGCAGATCTAGAGTCACCTGGAGAAGAGCCCTACAGGACGAGGTTAAAGCGGCAGGCCTCACTTGGGATGATTTTGGGCATCAGGCATGCGATAGAGTCGGGTGGAGAAGGTTCCTTGAGGCCCTATGCACCACGGAGGTGTAACAGGACAAAAAGAAGAAGATATATTACTCTATCCCGACACGCCTTTCTAGCTTCCTCCACATTTATACGGCAAGTAATACACGCATGTCGATTCATCCGATTTCCAACATGGCCGATCTTTAAAATGTAATTAATTTGGTCATGCCATGTTTTCTTAGATTTAACTCGACTCCATTCAAATCGTTGACGTATACTTTCTTAACCATTTTTCATTCATCCTTGCATTCCAAATTATCCAAACCAAAGCTCGGATCCTTTCATAATCATACTTTCTTTCACACTGCATTCCTTCCTGATATCAGTATTTGAAATTCTGTCATACATCGTTTTAATACACACGCGTATAAGGGATTTCATCCCGTCCTTCTTCTGTCAGATCCATTTTTTAACAACTTTTAAATTTTGATTGATTTGTATGTGGCGTGTTTTCCACACATAAACACAACCTCTTCGTGTATTATTTCTATTGTAATATCATAATCGTTTGCAATAGTGCTAAATGGATATATAAGAAGTGAAAGCAATACGAAAGATGACGTTATAAACAAAATAATGATAGATTCATTGAAATGGTTTGGACATATGGAAAGAGAACTAGAGAAAAATTATAAATTAACAATGGAAACAGAATTAGAAATAGAGAAAGACCAAGAAAAATGTAGCACGATCAAATAAATAAAATAACCAAATAATTTTAATGAAATCTCTTGATGGAAGTTCATTTTAAATAATAATTAAATAAAACGATGTTTTTTATTTAACTAATTCCACTTTTGTCTCTATTTCGACAGCGACCGGTTTCGCCAGGCTCGCTGGAATCGACAGACTGGGTCAGTCTGTCGATGTCAGCGAGCCTGGCGAAACCGGTCGCTGTCGAAATAGAGACAAAAGTGAAAGTAGTTAAAAAAACATCGTTTATTAATTATCAAATAAATGAAATATTGAACTTCCTTATCGTGAGGAGTCGGAGAAATCGACGTGCGTGCATGACTCAATGTATGAATGTTGAGGAATCCAGAGAAGTATGTCGGGAAAGAAAAGTGTGGAGGTCCATTCTTTCTGTCTATCCTTTCCAGAAGACGGCGTGATGGTTAGTTAGTTACTACCATAATACATTTTGTTTGCAATGACTAAATTAAGCACACTATTCACTCTTAATTACCTGTATAAACCCTTTTTTCGGCATACTTTCTAAATATACAAATTTGTTATGCCGGTTGGAATTTACATTATTCAAATATCAGATCAAAAATATTATCTTAATTGAGGTCGAAATGGATACAATATCAAACACGAAAAATAGCACATTAATGAGAGGTACATTTGTCGTATTTTTACCATCATAACCCTAATTGGTCGCTTCGCCATAACCTTTTACTCGATAATTTATGTCATTAGCAAGGAACATTTTTTATAAATATATAAATAAAACTAGCCCGAAGAGTAAACAAGAAAGTAGTAAGTGCTAAATACGATATGCGTCATACAAAACATGTGAGATTTCCCACCAACTATATCCTGAACGCTGCATCGCAATATTTATACAGCTAATCAGCCTACCATTATCATAAACGAATTCATTTGTTTAGCATTCTTTTTTATATTTAATCCGTTAGGTAAGTACCTATGCGGTGACAAATGCGGAATACGTAATCGGTACCCAAAAATAAATAATAATATTAAAACATCTAAGCGTGAGCATTATGGAAAATAAGGATAATGTTATCTCTATGTAATCTCAAGATTATAAAAAAAATATGTATAAAGGTACAAACTATGTTATTTCTACGTAAAATGAAAATGACCCTAACTCCACAGCCACATTACATAAAGTTTTCCCAGTTCTTTATTCGAATGTTTCAAACAAAACAATAAAAAAACAAAAGAAGGATATTGAGAAAAATGTTAAAATGTCAGTGGGATGTGAAAAAGTTGGTTTTCGGCGGTGAAATGAATACACGTCCGTAATGAGGGTCTGAGCAAAAGGCAGGTGCACTGTAATGTAACATTTTGCGGAAAATACCTGCATCACACGTATTTTGACACTAATATCTCGAACCACAAAGCGGGGATCGATTTCTTTTATGTCAACCAGCCGAAATGTCAGAAATGATATACGGCTGAACTTCTCGCGTAAAGGTCCTGGGCGTTTGCGATTCTCGTTTTTTCACCAGCGAAACTAGAAAAACTGTTTACATAAGCCGGGAACGACGTTATGAAATAAAAGTGTCCGTCCGAGATGATAGTATGGGAACTAAAGACGACATTGTTTATTTAAGCAAACACCCGACACCATTACATACATTCGAATATAAAATAGCCCGACAGCATATTCGGAAATTTACATAGTGAGCTGACTTTGCGTTTTGTTCGTTGAGGGAATCGTGAAAACAGATTGCACGTAAATGGGTTAGCATTTTAATCGTGACGAAATCTCGAAGAATGTCCTTAGCAATCGGTTTCGCTGTAGGTGGAACGAGTCAAACTTGTCACGGATATAAAATACTTACGTCTATAGAAGTAATATCATACGATGAACGGCATTTTACACATTACACTTAGAATTTCACACCATTACGCACAATTTTCTTATCTCAGATTAGACCTGGCAAATGCCATTCGTAAGTTGTCTATTCAGATCTCACAATATTCACACTAATATCGCACTTTTCACGGTCACTCACTCGGATCGAGATAGCCGCACGGTCTCAGAACAATATTTATAAAACTAGGAATCACTAAATGTCCGGAAAGCTCGGATAATTTGACAGGTTTTCAAACTAAAATCACTTTCCCCGTTCCGCATCGACATAATTCGGCGGCCATCTTGATTGGATGTGCATGTATTTTCATTATTCGCCGTCAACGAGCTAGTGTTCCGATCTAGCGGCAAAATATGGAAACTTTTACCAAATTTCGTACATAAAAAGGTTGCCATGTGGAAATAATAATAATAGTTCTTACGTGTAAGCAAATTTTTTTTTTAATGGATTTATTGCTCTTCAATATTATAATACTTTTTCAATTAACCTTTTGGAGTTATATGAATTCTCAATTTAATTGTCAACATCTTTTATTAATATTTGTCTATTTACTTACTATTGTACTTCGTACATTGACAGAGAAGTTTCTGGCCAAAAACCGCAAACTTTTCTGTGCGTTTGTTGACTTGCAAAAAGCATATGATTACGTTAATATAGAAAAGTTGTGGAAAAAATTGTCTGAATATGGAATAAGTACAAAACTGATCACGGCAATTAAGTCGCTATACACGGAAAGCACTCCTAGTGTCAGAGTAAATGAAGATCTTACAGCCTGGTTTGATATCAATAAAGGTGTCAAACAGGGTTGCGTAATGTCCCCGTAGTTATTTAATCTGTATATGGACAAATGTATGAAAGAGCTGAAAGGGTTGGATGTAGGTGCCAAAATGAGCGGAGTGTCAGTAAGCTGTCTCTTGTATGCGGATGACGCTGTCCTACTTGCAGACAACGAGCATGAATTACAAGTCCTGGTGAATTGTATGTATGAGGTATGCATGCGAAATGATATGATGATGAATGTTAATAAGTCCAAGGTAATGATTTTTGTAAAGGAAGAAACCATGACAGTCTGCAACATAGCGTGAATGGTGAAAATTTGGAGCAAGTAGTTGAGTTCGTGTATTTAGGTAGTATGTTTACAAGAGATGGGCGAGTGGAGAGGGATATTGAAAGAAGGGTTGGGGCAGGCAACAAAGTGATTGGTGCACTTAAAGTTGACATCGCAAACAAAAACCTATCCAAAAAAGCTAGAATGGCAGTGCACAATGGTGTTCTTCTACCGACCCTTATGTATGGAAGCGAAGCATGGAACTGGCAAAAGAAGGATGAAAGTAGAATAAATGCAGTAGAAATGAGATCTCTTAGACGAATGTGCGAATACTCTGTGTATGATAGAGTGTCGAATGAAAATATAAGAAGTGAATGCGGTGCGAATGATGGTGTTATGAACAAAATAATGAAAGGATCATTAAGATGGTTTGGACATATGGAAAGAATGAATGAAGAAGGAATGGTAAAAAAATTATATGTTAACGATGTAAATGGAACCAGAAATAGAGGAACACCGAGGAAAATGTGGCATGATCAAATAAATCAAATATTGAATGTCGGCCATGTGAGGAGTCAGAGAAATCGACCCGCGTGCATGACACGATGTATGAATGTTGAGGAAGTGAGAGAAATATGTCAGGAAAGAAATGTGTGGCAGTCCATTCTTTCTGCCTACCCTTCCGGGGAGACGGCGTGATAGTTAGTTAGTTAGTTAACATAAAAAACCCAACAGCCTTTCATAATGAGCACCGCGAGAGCTGGTCGCCTAGCCACGCCACGCCGGGCCTCGTTTTACTCCGTCAAGGTCATTATAATAATTTGTGCTGTGATATATTAGGTGTATAACTTTGCTTCCGCCGTTTTTTTCCGAAATTCGAGGCTTTATCGTAAAAAACTGGTTATACATTTATGATTCAAAGTTTTGTCCATCGCTGGCCACTACTTTCTCCCATCTTTCGGGCAGCATACGAATCCCGCGTTGAAAAAACTGGTCGTCTTTTGAAGCGATCCACGAATCGATCCAATTTTTTATTTCTTCATAAGACCGGAAGTTCTGGTCAGCTAGGCCGTGTGCCATTGATCGAAACAAGTGTTAGTCCGAGGGAGCAACGTCTGGAGAATACGGCGGGTGGGGTAGGACTTCCCATTTCAAAGTTTCCAAGTATGTCTTGACCACTTTCGCAACATGGGGTCGAGCATTGTCATGCTGTAAAATCACTTTATCATGTCTCTCGTTGTATTGCGGCCGTTTGTCTTTCAATGCTCGGCTCAAACGCATTAATTGCGTTCGATAACGATCGCCTGTGATTGTTTCAGTCGGTTTTAACAACTCATAATACACTACGCCGAGCTGGTCCCACCAAATACTGAGCATAACCTTGGAACCGTGAATATTCGGTTTGGCCGTCGACGTGGAAGCATGGCCGGGATATCCCCATGATTTTCTGCGCTTGGGATTATCGTAATGAACCCATTTCTCGTCCCCAGTCACAATGCGATGCAGAAATCCCTTCCGTCTTTGCCTTGCAAGCAGCTGTTCACAAACACACAAACGCCGTTCAACATCTCTCGGCTTCAACTCGTACAGCACCCAATTTCCTTGTTTCTGAATCATTCCCATGACTTTCAGGCGTTTTGAAATGGCTGGTTGCGTCACTCCCAATGATCCTGCCGATTCTTGTTGCGTTTGACACGAGTCTTGATCAAGTAATGCCTCTCTTCCACCGCCATGCTGGTCTTCGACGTTAAAATCACCGTTCTTGAAGCGTTGAAACCACTCTCGGCACGTTCTTTCACTAATAGCGGCCTCACCATAGGTATTGGAGAGCATTCGATGAGCCTCAGCCGCAGATTTCTTCATATTAAAGCATAAAATAAAAACCTCCCGCAAATGACGAGAATTTGGCTCGTAAGCTGACATGTTTAATCGGGAATAACTTTATGATGCAGACACAAATCGACTAATATTTCGATGGCGTTATGTTTACAAATAAATTTACTAAAGCTTATTGTATGACATCTATGATCTATTTATTCCAACTACCACTTACCGCTACTGCCATCTATTGCAAAACGGCGGAAGCAAAGTTATACATATAATATATTTAATATTGTAATGTGCTTCCTTCTTCTCGTCCTTTGTCCTACATGTCCTAAACTGTACTCCCCAATTTTTCCCGTCCCGCATTTGTCTCCTCTGCCTCTCCTGTGCCTCCCTGTATATACCTCCCTGTATATACCTGTGCTTTCTTATAATGTATTGAAATGTGTATGTTTAATATATTTTTTATTTATTCAATAAAGTATGGCGAGACATAGAAGGAAAAAGAGTAGAAAAAATGTGGTCAAGCATTCCCCAGCTGTTGCTGTTTTTCTTCAAATGTAAGTTCCGGATGGACCGTGGACAGGCCCAGGGAGTGTAAGAGCGAGGCTGACGAAAGGGTGCCGCTACGCCCTATAACAGCCTCGGGTATATGACGGGAACTTCTATGTTCCTTGTAATAAAAAAAATGCATCCAAGGAGGCTGAATACCATCCAATATTTTGATTATTTTCGTCTCGAACATTGACATGTTGCATTAACATGAAAAATTTTGATCTCCTAACTGATCATGTTAAGCAGTTTGATCGCTGGGACTGGAATCACCATAGGCAAGTTTGTTTTGCATATTGGGAGATAAGACTATATTTATATATAGCTATGCTAACACTAGACAAAGATACACACCCGTAATATAGTTAGTTAGAAAGTTTCAATCCTGGGATTGTTTTGCAGCAATTTCTTCTATTCTTCTCTTCCATTCTTCCCTGTCTTGTGCGGCTCTTTTGAAAACTGCATATGATGAGCACCGCACGTCCACCAACAGGTCCTCCAGGTACTCTCGACGTGGGCGTCCCTTAGAGTTTGTCCCCTCGGTCATACGCTCCATTATGGCATGCAAGAGACCTTCTTGTCGTATTACATGGCCGATCCATCTTGCACGCCTTTCGGACAAGGTCCTGAGCAGGTGCCTTCCTCCTTCGATTCCTTGAAGAACTTCCTCATTCGTGATGTGGTCTCTCCAGGAAATTCCTAATAGTCTTCTATAGGACCACATCTCAAAAGCCTCTAGTCTCCGCTTATCTCTTTCGGATAGGCACCATGTCTCGTAATATAGATTCCTTATATTTTCAAGTTTATGGGTTAATACGTCACCAAGATTCTTCATGTGGGATTGAATGTCGGGTGTAGGAATAAAACATATTTTTATAATTAATATTTTTCTTTTTATTATCTTTCAAAAATACCTGGTTTAGTTGCTTATTATAATAAAAACCACATTCAATAGATTTCAATAGAAAATAAAATATTACATTATTTGAAAACGGGTACCGCTTCCAGAGCTAATAAATTCTCAAAATAACACGCGCCTCTATGAATTATGTAAATTTACATAATTCCTTCCATGGCACCATTACCCGAGATTCAAAAAATGTATAATATTTTAAAACTTATGGTTTTCAATAATGGTATTTAAGCTTCAATGTTAAGGTAACTAAGGTAATTTTTTGAGTTGAGTAATTATTAAATATACAACATACTGCATCCAACTTAGTGACTAGGTAAGGAAAATTATTATGACTCCATAAAAAAAAGGAACAAAAAAAGATACCCGTGAAAACGGTGCATTTTTCATAAAAATATAAATTTTAAATCCGCTCTTATCATTTTTTCTTTCCAATAGATTTGTGATATTAAAAAATAAAGACATCAAGTAGTCCAGTGTACATACAGGAGACTTAAAACTATTTCCTTAAAACTAATTTTATTATTGCTCTATATATAATTATTTGCATTGCATGTTGACTATGATATAATAATATGTATAAGAAAAATAACACAGATTTGTTAAGATAATAATATTTTTTTTAGTTTATAAATTCTAAAACTAATCCTAAAATGAATTGGAAATAAAAATGGATAATGACATCCGCGAAACTGAAAATTACATTACATTCTTTCATACGATAATTCTTATGTTAATTATTTTTCATATTTGACATATGAAAAAAAAAAAAGACAACTTTATAGACCTTATCAGACATGTTCTTATTTTAAACATTTTTTGACAATGTTGCTAGTATTTAAAAATAACTATTATGAACAGAGCAAAATTAAACCGGGGCACGTGTGTGAAAGCAATATATATTGGACTGATGCTTTTAAATTTGATTATATTTTATTGACAAAGCAATTTGTTACAGGATGAATCATTATCCATTTTGGACCTCCAAGACGGCTCGCCGTGGGCAGAAGGAAGAAATACTTCACAAGTAAATATCACTCATCTATTACATATTACTTTTAATAAAACGAGAAACATTTCAATTCGACGATTACAAAAATAATTAATTAATAGAGTAAATTACTTGAGATTTTTAAACAAACCGCCCAAAGGTACGATACGGGCAAACAGACGGAAGAACGGCGTCAATTTACAAATTCTATAATACCTAAAATTTTCACAATTTTGGTCCTGGTATTTTTTAATCACTAGAACGTGAACCCTTTTGCCATCGATCCGTACCCTACTCAGTCAGGTGACGCTCTCAAGCGCCTGTTTAACCCGAAGAACACTCTGCCAAGTTTGAATATTTATGATAATAATTCTAAAGAATATGCAGTGCACAGAAATATTAAAAAAGATTGTGCAAAAAAAAAAAATAAATAAATGAATATATTACAGTACTAATGTGCAAAGGCAAATAGCCGCAAGTTAAAAATAGTAGTTTTGAGATAAACGGGTTTATAGTTTTATTTTGTTTTTTTATATATTTTATCATTTAAAATAAGTTTTCTTATGCAAATTAAGTTTTCAAAGTAAGAATACAGTTCTTAGAAATGATTAAGGCGTGTTTTTGCCATAAAAGTATAGTAAGCTTCGTATTATTAAAGAAAATGTGTTTTGCCGCCACATATTAGCTAGACCGTCGCACAAATAATTTGGTAATGGGCCGCAATTTAAGTTGCTGTCATTTGCCAGGATACATATTGTGTCGCAGCAAAAGGCCGCAAGTTTTGGCTTTGCCGTGGTAAAAAGCAGCAACTTAAAATGATGCTTTTTGCCAAAACATGTATCAAATAAATACAATTTTGCGGCTATTGGGATAGTGAATATCCCAGTAAAGGAAAGAGATAGAGAAAAATCTGTGATTGTATATGATAGAGGCCAGTTTTAAGAATGCTTTGAGCCGTGTTACGCCAAACAGCCGCAACTTAAGTTACGACTTGTTGCCTTTACACATTAGAGTACCTACAATATTCTTTTTTTTTTTTTAATATTTCTTTAGGAATATTTGAACAGGCACGTAAAATAAACTTAATTAAAAAATTAATGCATGCATTTCTGCAGTTTGTAGATTTATATTTTTAGAATTTGAAGCATGCATTGTCAATTTTTTGTAAAAAAAAAAAAAAAATTGTACTATATACTCGTATTGTATTTTTCATTGCATTTCTATGCAAAACTTTGTCGGTGGGTCGAGTCAAATTCTTCACACATGAAACAAAAATAATAATAAAAAATCCGAAGATTAATTTCTGTGCACTCGGATGGGAGGCGAGGCCGTTCACGCAACCCGCATCCATAGAATATTTCTCCAAATATTACAATCACAACCACAAATAATTATTAAATCAAACACAAATCTATAAGTAAATGAGATACAATAGAATCAAATCTAAACAACAAATTTTAAAATACTGAAGAGAAATTACTCAAGTTATATTATAGAGAGTGCTTTCATTCAAAAATAAACTCATCATAATTATAATATATAAAAATAAGAAATTTAAGAAATAAATAATTAGTTTACTAAAAAGAAATATTAAATTTTTTGACATTTTGCCCTCAATCTTAAAATGTATATATTTATATAAAAAAACTACGTAATAAAATAGATTTAAAATTTACCATTAAAATATTTAAAAAAAAGATCAGACAGAAGACAAAAAATATAATATATATATTTTTATAACTCTTTGAAGTTTGGTGGCGTTAATAACATAATATTTTAACAATTTAATTTATTATTTACCATCTTTAAACATTGAAAATTATGAATCATTTCTTAAATTTCAGTTGATTAAAATTATATAAAAAAATATCCCCACTTCAGAGAGTTACGAAGTAAAATTAAAAGACAATAGTTTTAAGGATAGATATGAAATACTCTATGAAAATTCAAATGCTTCTTAATGTTGGTGCGGGTCACAGATGAGTGATGGATCATTTACTTGCAACGAAACACAATATCCGAGATGTTTCTAAAACGAAACGATTTGTAAAAACTGTTTATTCGACCATGCAATACACATCTCCAAAGCCGGATCGAATGCTCCAAGTCACTTCAACTCTAGAACGGGACTTGATTCGCGGTTCGGGTGTCCCGACTGCGTAAAGTCCGGCCGGTTGTCGTGAACAACGGTCGTAAATAATCGACGTAACAACGACCGTTCCGTCGTCGTTAGCAGAGCTTAATTGTATCTTCTTTATGCGAAATTTCCCGGATGTTCACACGACCTTTTGAGAGGCGTCCACCGGCAGGTATATCCTCAGGGATTCCGTGATCTCGCACCGGCAGAGAGGGCATCGCGTGCATCTGGAGACAATAGAAAAAAACACATTAGTACGGTTTATGAGTCAAAAGAAAATTTACAAATCTAAAAATGTTGCCTATTGCCCAAGTCGAATTATATTGGTATTAACCGCCCTACCTATTTGAACATACGTGATACATTCACTTTGACTGTACCATTCTACGATATCCCGTATCACGTACGGGCTTGAGAAAAAGTAATTTACAAAGTTTTAGGGATACGCGCGTGTGCCATCAAAACTTGAGCACAAGTCTTCATAAATATGATAGTTTTACAAGGGGCAGGCCAAGTGTGCGGCCGAGTATTTGACGTTTCGTAATTAATTTTTTTTTTTTTATTAAATTTCATTAATAAAAAACCTGCTTGTTTTATGCACGTTTCTCGGAAAATAACCCAAAGGTAGGGCGGTTAAGGTGCGTTTGATAATGCTATAGCATGGTGAATATTAGGGAAGTGAGGTAAGTACTGACATACTTACTTCACTTTCTTAATATTCATACATCGTGCAAGCACGTCAATTTCTCCGACTCCACTGACATTTGGTGTTTGATTGTGAAAAATTTTCCTCGGTCTTCCTTGTTCCTTTTACATTGACAACATAAACATTATTTCTTCTTTCATTTTTTCCGTGTGTTCAAACCTTTGGTTATTTTGACCTTCAATCTACGTTATCATAATACTGTTGAGGTAGAGAAGAAATATATCATATTTACAATTTGAATCTAAGTTTGTTTGGCAATAAAATTCGTCGCAATATTATTTTTTATAATATAACATTTCATTGCTTTGTTTTCTTCGGCGTTAAATTTGAAAATTATACAATGTTTACACACGTTCTTATAGTATTACGGCTCAATAAAATACGGAACGTTAAAAAATATATAAATAAATTATTTATCGAATCGTGAACTTATCGAGAGAAAAACATACAAGAACTCCAGCAGTTTTGAGCGATGACAACATTCGTTTAACATGATTTTATTATCGGGCGCAACAAATCGAAAAATATATATTTTGAGTTCAGGTTATATAAACACGCTGTTCAAATATTGTGCAACAAACAGCATAGAAGACGATGGGTGTTTTTTTAACAAATGAATCAAACATACACACAGGCAACCTGAACAAACAATCTATTTTGTTTTTAATTTATAGATTTGAAAAAAACATTTTATATTGCATCGAAACAAAGAAAACAACAAAATGGTTGCCATGACACAAAAATGGAATTTTATGACGTCAATACTACAGTGGAATATGAAAAAATAAATATATTTTTTAGTCTTGAAGGGAAATGAACCATCTATTTCATATAGGTATGGTACAGAAGAAAAATAGAAAACAGTTTCTAACAGTGCACAATGGGTGTTCTTGTACCGACCCTTGTGTATGGAAGTAAAACAAGGAACTGCCTTGAAAGAAGGATGAAAGTAGAATAAATGCAGTAGAAAATTTCTTAGATGAATTTCTACTAAATCTCTATATGATAGAGTATCAAATATAAATATAAGAAGTGAATGAAAGTGTTATGAACGAAATAATGAAAGGGTTATCAAGATGGTTCGGACATATGGAAAGAAAGTATATATTAACAATGTGATGTGAGGAAAACATGGCACAATAGAATCAATCAAATATTAAACGAAGGCCACGTGAGGAGTCAGAGAAATCAACGTGCGTGTCAGATGTATTTTGAAGAAGTGAGATGGATATCAGAAAAGAACAGTGTGACAGTCTATTCTTTCTGGTGATGGCGTGAGGGTTAGTTAGATAGTTAGTTAGTTTAGTGTCTCACCTCTCGGCACACTCGATGCAGCAAAGGACGTGTCGGCAGGGTAAGAAAAGAGTGTCCATGGTCTGGTCCATACACACTCTGCACGCCAACGATTCCGTCGGCTGAGAGTTGGATCTTTCCCTCGTGTTCTGCAACAATACAATAAGGTTAGTATGAGCTACTTAGTGCACAATCGGTTAGACAGAATTATAAGTATTTTTTCTAATCAATACTGCAGTAAAATAATTAATAAATAACAAATAAATATATTAAAACGTTGTCTGCCACGCGGTACTTTTAAGTATTCTGGTGTAAAAAGCCATTTTAACTTGACCATATTATATTATTAAAATCCGTTAACCTTTATTTTAATTCAACCGTCGGCAGTCACATATGACTGCCACGGCGTGATACACGTTAAGACTCTTAATCATTAGATTGTTTTCAAAATTTCTATATCTGAAGAGATCTACAAAGGAGACAAAACAGTTTTTAATACAAGAGAGTTTCGAAGTGCTTCCGTGTGGAAATTTGAAGCTTAAATTGAGTTAACACCACTGCTGTTGCAGTTTTAAGGAACATATTTATTTAATGTTCTCAGTATTTCAGTAATTATCTGACAAAATCAAGCTCATGTTAACTTATATTTTTTTATACAACAACAGCAACAAACCATCACGCCGTTTCGCCGCAGGGGTAGGCTCTATAGCTTCCTCCACATTCATACAGCGAGTCATACACGCACGTCGATTCTTCCGGCTTCTTACATGACCAACCTTTAAAATTTGATTAATTTGGTCATGCCATGTTTTACTCGGTCTACCTCGACTCCGTACTCCATTTACATTGTTAAGTATACTTTTTTAAACATTCTTTCTTCACCCATGCACTCTGAATGTTTTACACCTTCATCATCGGGAGAACGATATAAATCTTTGAAACATGTCAAGACAAATAAACTCAAAAGTGGAAAGATAATTCATAAAAAATTAGTCATTACAGAATTTCAGTGTTAAAGCCAAAAATTTATCGTTTATTAAAAAATACAGTTCAATGGTACAAGATTTGATTATACAATCTCCAATATAAGCAGAAAATAGCTATTTATTATATAGAAGCAAACGAGTCATGTCCAGATATTAACAAAAGTCTACTGGATGAGATGCAAGCGTTAAATTTCCTAGGCCATAATCCTGCTGATAAATATATTTTAAAATTATAAATCTTCTTAATTTCATGCCGAATTTAAACAATTGACAGCTGTTCCATTTACAAAATAACAAATGAAATAGTAACTAAGCAGGTATTCACCTTGCAATCAGCCGTGCAATGGGGGCTTCTGGGATGTGGGACTCCAGCGCAGGTTCCGGAAGCAGTCGCGTTTGCCGTCGCCGCCGAAAAGAGCGCTCGCCGGGCATTGTCGTACACCTCCGTGTACGTCCGTCGTATGTCAAACACGTACTTCTTGCCCAGCGTAGAGTCCTCGTTGAATATCGACACAATCGTCCCCTGGGAAATTGATAAATCAAATTATAAATATTATATAACATGGGAGTGACATATTTCGCCTTGCTATGGCGTTATCAAATGAAGCGAAGATAAAAGACACCTTAATTACCGCCTCTACTAGTTTGCGTTTATAAACAGATATTCATTTAATGAATTAAGAGATAACTATAGGATAAAATGATGTTTTTAAGAATAACTTCCACGTGTCTTTATTTCGACAGCGATCAGTTTCGTCACGTTAACTGGCATCGACAGACTGATATGTTGTTCTATTTCTGATCAATTTGTCGATGGTGAAAATGGTTACTGTTAAAATAAAGACAAAAGTGGAAGCAATTCTTAAAAAACCTAACTAACTAACTAACTAACCATCACGCCGTCTCCCCGAAAGGGTAGGCTGAAAGAATGGACTGTCACACTTTTAATGATGCGGCACTCCATCCTTTTCTTTTCACTCCGCGGGAGACGCGGTGTGATGGGTTGCGAACCTCATCGCCACAACCTCAACCTTAAAAAACCTCATTTTATTGAATTATTATTTCAAATAAACTTTTATCAAAAGATTAACTAAAATAATTTAATCAAGAGATTTCGGTTTCAGAGAAAAACCACACAAAATTACTGTTTAAACAAAAAATATAAGAACATAAAATTTATAACGGTAAATTTAAGAATGTACGATTACAGTTTTAACGAATTTTGACTGTAGTAAGTTGATATGTTTCCGTCGACCTATTGGGCAGTAAAGTGAAGTTACCTTCAGATCTCTGATAAACTGCTTGGTGACATCGCTGCGCACCGTCTCGCAGCAGTAGAATGCGTGCTTCTCGGTGACGGCACGGTAGAGCGCCGAAGCGAGGCGAGAGGTGGCCATCTTGATGTTGAGCACCCTGTCGGCTCCCGAGCTGGTCATGTACTGCAGTTGGAAGGTGCGGCGGATCGGAGCGGCGCGAATAATAGCCGTGTAGGGAATGCTAAAAGAAAAAAAAAACTACCGTTTAAATTTGATGGAGATCATTAAACCTAAAGAGCTCTTTTACAATAACACAACTAGCGGACTCAGGAGATTGGAAGATGTAGCCGGGAGACTCAACGAAGGGAGCTTTTACAATGCTTCGTCCAATATAGGGTTCCGAGGCGTACTGCTGTACGGTTGTGAGACTTGGAAATCTACCGCGGACGTTATTGGAAAACTCCAGGTGACAACATTTATAAATAGGTGCCTTCGCTCAATAATCAAGATGTTTTGGCTCCAAACAGTGTCAGATCTCGTTCTCTGGGCCATGGATCAAAGAACAAGTGGATTGGTCACACTCTGAGACGGAACCCATCATTTCGTGAACACACGTTGATTTTTTTTAAAAAGATATACAAACTTATCTACTTGCTCCAAATTTTCACCATTCACGCTAATGTTGCAGACTGTCATGATTTCTTCTTTTTCAAAAATCCTTGGACTTATTCATGATCAGATCATTAACTTAACTTAATGTTAATTGTATTTTAATATGAAACAGTGGATTCACAGTCTCCAATCGATCGATCCTTTGATTGTGCTTCATATAAGTGCAATTCACCAGTTACAGATTTGCATCTATAATTTTCTTCACGCCGAGAATAGACCAAAAAATAAATAAATAGGATAAATTAAAAACATTCGTATCAGATGCCGAAAATTTTTACCCGATCTTTGAACGGAGGGTCAACGGTTAGCGGAGAATGATAAACCGGCTTATCATTGTTATCGAAATAGAAAATAAAAAATTCATATGCCGTGAATAAGTCATTTCTTATCATGCGATTGTCTAATTGGATGTGTTAGTTTCAAAAACTTTTGAAAGAATCCGTGTAGACCTATTCAATAATCTTTAGATATATAGATAAGCGAAAACAGCTAGTCTTATTAATATAATTCACGTTTTACACGTACTTTAAATAGAACTTTGTAGATTATATACCACCTGGATATATAAAAATTAGTATTTGCGAGACGAAAATTAAAAAAAAAAACACCCTGTGAATGATAAGTTATAAATGCTTGAATTAAAATAATTTATGTGTGATAAATAACGCATCTCGCTTGTACAAACAAGCAGGAGAGTAAGAGATAACATACTCGTACATAAGATGGTTTGAACATATTTATTTACTTAGTTGAATATCTCTTTACATCATTACAACTAACTAACTAACTAACTGACCATCACGCCATTTCTCGAAGGGGTAGGCAGAGAGGATGGATTGCCACAATGCTCTGTGCTGGCATACCTTTCGGGCTTCCTCTACATTTATACATCGTATCATGCATGCACGTCGATTATTCTGACTTTGAATGTGACCGCATTTTAGTAATTGATTAATCTGGTCATGCTATGTTTTCCTCGGTCGTCCTCGGCTTCTTTTTCCATTCACGCTGCTTGTGTACAACTTTTTAACCATTCTACTCTCATCCATTCGTTCCATATGTCCAAATCATCTCAGGGATCCTTTTTTAATTTTATCCATGATGCAGTCATCTGCCTTACATTTATTTCTTATTTCATCATTCAGTATTCTATCATACATCATTACAGAATGAGCCAAATCAATGTGAAGAGTATAGAGCTATCATATTGATTCTCATGACATGCGCTAGGTAGCCAATCTATAGCTATTTTATTGTCACATGAATTCTATACCAGACCAAAGACAGTGTGAGAATCAATGACCATTACATTATTATTAATTACATCCATCAAGCTGCCAAAACCGGCCATAGCCATAAAACCGAGTGGAATTAGGGTCTAAACGAGTTTAAAAGGCTGGCTATGTTCGAAGTCGGAACAATTGTTGAGCGTGTGTGTCATGGAGATTTGTCAGGATAGAACAATAGGCGGGTCACCCTCTCTGTCATAATAAAGGTTAATATTTAATAATTGGTATGTTAATTATTACAAATTATAGTTTTTTTACATAGGTTCTATTTTGTATTTTATAGGTTTACATTGAAAACTCGCCAGAGTTTAGATCAAGACTCAAAACGCACCTTTTCAACTGATGTAAATGTTGATCGACTGCGTCAAGTGCAGTTCTCATGCTTAATATGTTTATTTTTAACTAGTTCATAAAATGGAGCATTTTATACAGTGCCAGTGTAAAATGTAATATATATAAATATTCGTACCTTTGAATTTCATTCTCCTGTTCCCCCGTCCCGTTCCCTGGCCTGTAGACCATGATCCCCTGAGGACCGACTCCGACACACATCCCCAGCTTGCACCCGCATCCTTCGACGGGTTCGTCGTGGCTCCCGACGGTCGTGAGACACCCGACAGTCTGACTCGCGTACATGCTGCTTCCCTTGCCCAACCTCGCCTCCGTCTCTTCGCTCCCGCGGTGGTACAGCAGGTGGCTGTAGAGATTATGGGCGCTGTTGTTATTGGAGGGGCCCGGGGGCTTGCAGAAGAACAGCTCTTCGCCGAATGATTCAAGCTCTGATATTTCTTTTAAGAGCTGGTACTCCGCGGTCGGGGCTCGCATGCCCGATATCTCGCAGTGGTATTCTATTATCCTCTGCATGTAGTCGATGGGCTTCTCTTCCTGAGGCCCGATGTTGTGACACTGGCTGTACAGGTTGTGGGGAGGGTAGTGGTGGTCGTAGTCGCCTACTTCAGCCTATAAAAAATAATAAATAGATTAGATTAGAATAGATTTTTTTTTTCCCCACCGGCTGCCAGAACCAACCTGCCTCTGGTGACACCGGTGGGAAGAGCAATTAATCTGCTGAACGCGGTCTCCTCAGAGATCGACGTCTTTCATATTAGTGAAAGTACATTCAGAAGGCAAATACTCTTAATTCTGGAGAGTATCCTGTCTTCCTAATGTGGAACTATCTCTCATGCGTTTTGGTAGAATACTATACACAATATATTATTTTACCTGTTCTCAATAGATGCCTTAACAATTAATTTTGTAATATCTGATGAAATAAACTGATTTGATTTGAAAAATCGATGAGCGTGCATGAAACGATGTATGAATGTAGTAGATGCTCAAGAGGTATGTCAAGACGGAGCAATAGCTGGAGAAACGGCATGATTGTTAGTTAGTTAATAGTTGAAACATGGTTTTACCTGCGCAATGAGCGCCACCAGTCTGCAGGCCACGTTCCAATCGGCAACCACCATCCTGCCCTCGAGCAGGTCAAGCCTGGCGTGCAGGTAGAAGTGGTGCCTGGTGCTCTCGAGTAGCAGCCGGTGCGGGGACACCCAGAACTTGACGCGGAGGGCGAGCCGCCGGCGGTGAGCAGCGTGCAGCGGGTTGCGCAGGTTGGCCCAGGAGCCGGTGGCCGTGTGCAGCGCATGCGCCTCTTCGGCCCCCGCCGGGGGGCTCACGCCCGGGGACAGCCGCAGCCCGAAATAGTCCGCCTCGGGGCCGATGCCCAGATACTCGCATACCTGTGAAAAACAAAATAATTAAAATCAATAGGCTAACAAAAGGCGAATTTTGGCGCCACAAAACCGGTCACCTCCAGCTAAGGGAAATAACACCCCACAGAAAAACCCTGATCCTTCTAGTAAGGGTGATGTGCAAGCAACCTTATCTCATAAATCAATCAATGTTAAGAACACCACCAGGGGCGGAGAAGTGTCGGCAGGCCGAGACTGCGATGGTTGGATGGTGCCGTGGCAAACTGTCGGGTCCTGGAGCAGCAAGACTGTAAGATGACGGCTAGAGACAGATCGGGATGGAGACGTTTCTTTTAAGAAGCTAAGACACACCAAGGTAACGCCGGAGAAGAGGAAGATTTGTAATCTCCATTATAAATGTATAAAAACATCTGTTTTCTTCTTCGATGGCCCTACAGCCCATATCGAGCCTTAGCCTCCAGTATTCTTCGCCTCCAACTCCTCCTGTCCTCCGCTTCGACCCTCCAATCTGACACTCGTAACAATTTCGCCCCATCTCTCCCAACTTTATCCT
The DNA here is from genome assembly GCA_022606425.2 of Lepidostoma basale. Taxonomy (NCBI): domain Eukaryota; kingdom Metazoa; phylum Arthropoda; class Insecta; order Trichoptera; family Lepidostomatidae; genus Lepidostoma; species Lepidostoma basale. Next base: position 307,393 of record JAHDVF020000896.1, on the reverse strand, counting down.
CCCATTGCAGCCTTGGTCGTCCAATTGGTCTTGTACCGCCTGGGTGCCACTCCAGCAATCTTTTTGGGGTAAAACATCTGTTTTCTAGAAGTTTTAATTATATTTCGCCATGCTGAGGCATTACAGACATTTGATAATGCATTAGCAAGGTGAAACGTGTCATTTCCATAAAAATATAATAAAAACATTTAGAAAACAGATGTTTTCATTCGAATTTATTATTAAATTTATATTTTTATTGTGTTGTTTGAGAAACAAGAAATAAGTCAAAATTTGTGTCCCCTAGACCACTATAAGGTCATCTGTATATTGATTTTAGTTCAGTTTGACACTAAAATCAAATATGCATCTTTTTTACACACTTAACATATAAATTTTAAACATAAAACTAAAATATTATTAATTTCCAATCGTGAAATAGAAATTTCATTTAGAACAGGATGTGTTAAGCCATTTGCACAAATATTTCATTATTCCTAAGTCAATTTATAAAATATTTTTGATTGGAATTGTACGCTCAATATATTCAGGTATAAAACTTAAATTTTAATACATGCTTGTTTCACAATATGAAAGAACAATTGTCCATGTTTAAGTTATGCTGGTTTTATTTACTAAACATTAATGTACAATGTCATAAATATGTATATACAATAAACAATTACATATTTACAAATAAATTAATTTTAATTTGTATTGAAAAATATATATTTTTTGCAATCATAAAAATGTATGAGCAAAAAGTTGTGTGAAATAATTATAAACAGAATTATATTGTCATACATATTAATGCTTTTATTTAAATATTTAAATATTTGCAAAATTCAAATAAAAAAATAATATAAAATTCTTTAATTTTTATGAAAACAACAAGGAAAAAATTAAGCATTCTTTTTGTGCTATTTTATTACATTGGAATTTGTGTGGGCAAATGGATGTATCATGTAAAATGATAAATTAAGTAAATACGGCTGCGGTCATTTCAGGATGTGTGAAAAACTCAATATGAAAACATCCTTATATGAATATCAGCAGCAAAGGATGTATAAAATTGTGTGATCGAATGCAGGACAGACACCAAAATTACAAAAAACACGCTCAAAGTGTCAGAAATGAAGACGCTCAGAAACGTATCTGGCAAGACATAGAATAGTGTGATAGAATAAGGAATTCAACAGTAAAGGAATTATGCGAGGTCAAGAATATCATTAGGTGAGGGAGGCAAAGGAGAAGATATTGGTATTATGGTGAGAAGTCGGCTGGAATATAGTTCCGTTATTTGGTCACCGCCTGCGATCCGATATTCTCTGATGGTGGAGCGGGTGCAGAAAAAAAATTCTGCGCTTTCTTTACCTCAGGGAGTGTGGTTATTACCCGTGGCTCTTTGTGAATGAATTCTTGCTAAGTATGCTAAGCTGCCAATCATTGGAGAGAAAGAGGAATATTCACTTTTGAGTTCACTTCTTTCAGCTGATTGGCGGCCGTACACAGAACTCGGATGTCCTGAATGATGTAGGTCTATTTGTCCATGATAATTACCTTCGTCAAAGACAGTACAGATTGTTTTATTTGCCGCGCTGCAGAACAAACCTGCCAATGGTTATGCCTGTGGGTAGGGCAATCTTATTGCTTAATCGGGTCGCCTCGGAGGTCGACATATTTCGTGATAGTGTGAGTTGTCTCAGGGATGCAATGTCAAGGTTATGATTCTTTCTAATTCTCATAATGTAATTGCAAACGATCTGTGATTTTATTAAAATAAATTAAATGAAACAAATTATTCCTTAATGTTGTATTTGAAAAGAGCTATATTGTAAAGTCATAAAACTCAAATATTGTGCAACAAAAAACTAGCAATAACACGGAATAAGGTAATTCTACACGGTCGAATATGTTGTTAAGTGAAGGTGGCTAAGGAGAAGACATTGGTAAGCACACGTGAGAAGAGTATCCACATGTCCAAGAGGATTCATCCAGACTCTCTCTCATTGTGTTGCACGGCCAATACCAAGGTAGATGACCACCGGGCAGACCACCAATAAGATGGATCGAAAGTTGGGAATCTACTATGAAGAAGGCCAATCCCTTTAAAGAAACAGGCCACAAGGTCTACATTAATAAAACAAAGGAATTTGTCAATTCATGACATGTAAAAATATGTAAATAAAAATTTAATGAACCGTAAACATTTACACTGCGTAATATGTGATTTAGAATAAAAATTGCGTTAAATAGTCAGATAAAATACCTGTTCCATACAGGTTTCCATAAAAATCAAATGCCTATATGAAAATTTATTACAGGAATACATAAAATTCAAGGTTATCCATTTGATCCATACCAAGAGTTGTTTTGAATGTATAATATTACGTTTATCTCGCTTAAAGTCATGATTATTAACATTGTTTGTTCACATACTACAGCTATTAACTCAATAGTGCATGTCACGATGTGTGAATGTAGAAGAGGCCCGAGAGTTATGTCAGGATAGAACAATGTGGCGATCCATCCTCTCTGCCTATCCCTCCGGAGAAATGGCGTGATGGTTAGTTATTATATATAATAAATTGATTTGATCGTGCCACGTTTTCTCGGTCTTCCACTATTTCTATTTCCGTCCCCCTTCCCCCTACGTCAAACAGAATGGCAATAATAGAGAAAGATCTAGAAAAACGTGGCAAGATCAAATAAATCATTTTCAATTTTCCTCGGTCTTCCTCTATTTCTGGTTCCATTTACATCGTTAACATATAATTTTTTTATCATTCTTTTTTCATTCATTCTTTCCATATGTCCATATCTTAATGATCCTTTCATTATTTTGTTCATAACACCATCATTCGCACCGCATTCGCTTCTTATATTTTCATTCGACACTCTATCATACACAAAGTTTCCACACATTCGTCTAAGAGATCTCATTTCTACTGCATTTATTCTACTTTCATCCTTCTTTTACCAGTTACATGCTTCGCTTCCATACATAATTATTCATTATAATTTAATTGTAGCTCAATAGAGACGAAGATGCGAATTGGAAACTGAATATTGTTGATCAAGGTGTTTACAGGACTTATGACCTGTCATTGGTTGGGTTAAGATTTTAGAAATATATATTTAGATACTTTTAATATATATATATACGAGAACGAAGATGTGATTCTTATATATTACTTATAATTTATATGCTTTCTGGAAAATACCACAAAAATATTGACTCTTACGAGTATTTTCATACTTGTCGGATTAGTCTAAGGCAAATAAAACACCTAAGAAAGACGAGTCTACATCAAACAGAATGGTGATAAAATCGCAAAAAAAATCCACTTAGCAACTCTCAGATAATGAGAATGTTTTTCTTATATTTTATAGACACACCCAGCATATTATTCACTTATTTATTTGAATTCGGAGACTATCTGTCTTCTCCCGTGTTGTCAGCGTGAAAAATTGTTTATGATAAGAGTTGATAAATAAGTAATGATTGTTTGATTCCTAATTTCAAAACAATGTTTTATTTTATCTTTAATACAAAAAAATATGCTACCATTTTTAAAGATTATATTGGTTGGATACAGTTTAGATTGTATATTTAAAAATTAAATGACAAATATACTTTGCTAAAAACTAACTAACTAACCATCACACCGTCTCCCCAGAGGGGTAGGCAGAAAGAATGGAACGCCACACTGTTCTGTCCTGACATACTTATCTCGCTTCCTCTACATTCATACATATTGTCATGCACGCACATCGATTTCTCCGACTCCTCACGTGACCGAAATTCAATATTTGATTGATTTGATTGTGCCACGTTTTCCTCGGCCTTCTTCTATTTCTAGCTCCGTTCACGCCATTTACATATTCCTTCTTTACCATTCTGTCTTCACTCATTCTTTCCATGTGTCCAAACCATCTTAATGACCCATTCCTTATTTTGTTCATAACACTTTCCTTTTCCATAACGTTTTCCTTTTTCCTTTTAAAATAAACATATTTCTACAGTCTTCTTCTCTTTTTTTTGTCCTGTCACACCTCCGTGGTGCATAGGGCCTCAAGGAACCTTCTCCACCCGACTCTATCGCATGCCTGATGCCTAACATCATCCTAAGTGAGGCCTGCCGCATTAACCTCGTCCTGCAGGGTTCTTCTCCAGGTGGCTCTAGGTCTGCCTCGCTTTCTCTTTCCCCCCATAGGGGACCAGTCTAGTGCACCCTGAGCGATGTCTCAGAGTGTGACCGATCCACTGCCATTTGCGTCTAGCGACCTGTTCTCCAATTGGCTTTTCGCCTGCCATAGTCCAGAGAGCGGCATTTGACACTGTTTGGGGCCAATAGATTTGGAATATTGAGCGAAGGCACCTATTTATAAACAAATACACCTATTTCTACAGTACTTACTTTAAATACAAGATAATTTTTATACCATGGACATGTTCGGTTGTTTCATTTAAGTAAAAATAATGATACAAAGATTACTACACCATTCATAACCATTAGAGAACTCACTTACTCGTGCGTTTGAAAATATGAAAGTTATTCAATGATGAATAGATACATATCTAAAGAAAAGAATACATTTCTAATATGCAGACAGAAGACCTTTCATATGGAGAAATCCAAGACTCAAAGAGTGACAAACAAGTTTTAAGCGATTTATACATCATTATTGTATTACTGCGCCTTGTATTTATATCTTCAACTTAAAATTGCTATCGCGGGAGCAAATCCATTTATAATTGCGGTTATCTCTAATTGTTTACCTGCCATGTTTAACTTTCCAACTTACAAGCACGCGCGCGCACCAAGGACAAGGCGGAAAAGTGAAAAACAAGATTTTTATGACCCCCTACCAGGTTGCTGGGATTAATGATAACAACATAATATATAACAATCAGGGATGCCAGTAAAATGACAATAATACCCCATACATGTTTTAATATGACAGGTACTCTATAAAGTACTTAATTATATCGACATTCAAACTTTTTTAGAAATGTATGTAAAACGTGTTAATCTATTGTTTGTTTGATTATGTGTTAATTTATTGTTTATGTGATTATTTAATCAATTTGATATTTTTCGCAAATCACTATGATATTTCAATCACTCTATACACTGATTTCAAAACAGGATAGTATTGTATAGACATATCATTAATGAAATTTAAAAAATGCAAAAACTGCATAATTAAATTTAGTACAGAATTATTCATCATCAATATGAGCTTTGATCTCCTCCAGAATTTTACTCCACTCTCCCTGGTCCATCATCTGTTTTCTCCAATCTCCTTGAGATGTCCCAATTAATATCAAAATTATTACTGTAGTCTATTTTTTATCTTTTTTATATGTGAAAAGGAGAATTCTGGATGAAATTAAAACCATCACCAATAATTTTTTTAAATAACCTTCAAAATTTTATTAATTTGGTCATGTCATGTTTTCCTCGGTCTTCCTGACATTTACATGGTTAACAAAATCATATGTCTAATCCAATCCGTGATCCATTTATAATGTTCATAAAACATTCCTTCCCGATATCTGCATTTGAAATTCTGTCACACATGCGCCTTAGAGATCTAATGTCTACCGCATTTAATCTGTTCTCGTCCTTCTTCGGGCAGTTCCATGCTTCGCTTCAATACATATAAGGATTGGAACCAGAACTCCATTGTAAAAGGCCAAGAAATAAAAACAGTTGATTACCCTAGGCGTGTATGAAACACAAGACTCTTAAAGTGTATTTTTGCCCCAAAATAACAAGTTACATAAGTTTGCGAAAAATATGAATATTTATGTATTAAGAAAAAAGCGGTCAAACAAATACACTAAAAATCCGCGATAGCAAAAACGGACGATAACTCCATAGATAAACAGTTCGTGTTTACGCCCCCCCCGGGAGGCCGGCGGCGGGTATTAACGAGAGTCAAACGAGGGCCGCAAACGAACGCGGCGCAGTCGTAATTTGCACCATTAATCGGCATAACAGCCCATCAGAATGACCATCAGCGGACCAATGATCATTAGAAAGAACGACATTGGCGGGGGAGCGTCTTTGATTTTTATGAATTACGAGTACCTACCTGCCTACCTTCTAATTACGAGTACCCACCTAACCTACCTTCTAATTACGAGTACCTACCTACAATAAAACGACGATGAAACTACACACTTGATCAATGATTTTCTTTAACTTTAGATTATGACACTTCACTGTGAAACTATTGACATTATTGATGCTTCACAAACATTGCATTTTTGTCTTTTTTACAAATTGTAAAATATCACAATTTATTTGTCTCATTTCTGTAAAATTTTCGTGACAGCTGTTTCGCCAAGCAATTTTGGTATCATGTTAAAAACATTGTTTATATTTAAAAATGTTAATGCCCAGTTGCTTGTTAAACAGCTGTCGCAACAATTTCGTAGAAAACAAATAGATAAATTGTGATATTACAAAACTGTTTCAAATTAAACAGTGAATTAAATCAAATTATTTATGTTATTTAAAACAGCAAGATTAAATTAATAAAATAAATTTAATCATTCAACCCCGAATTTTAAATATACAATTTATTCCAAATAAATATTCTTTCAGCTGGTAACCCGACGAAAATAATATTTGAATTCAAATTTTTCGAATGCCGCGCGCCGTCCTCGGCCATCGAGAGCGGCGGCTGTTTGAGTTAGAGCACGGGGAAGCGCGAAGCCTCCGCGTGATCGTGGCAGTATACAAACAATACAAGTGACATTTGCACAAGTACATTAATAGCAATATGAACATTATAACACGCGGATTGGAGTGTACGGTGAGCGGGACACGCGCCCATGTCGTGATTAGCAAACTGGTCAAACAATCCGAGCTTCGCCGAGGCGTCTCGTTTATCTGCAAAGCGAGTTCCGTGAAGAAAATTCGCGCGAAACCAACAATGACCTAACCTCTTCCGAATCATAAAAAAACTTCGCTAATGCTGTGTGTAGATCTGTAGATACTACATTTAAAATCAAGGACATTTTAAAAATATTTTCTAATTCTCAACGTAAACGAAAGAGATGTACTGCGGAAGTATTTTTCTTTTTGACACGCGTAGCGAGAAAGAAAAGCGAAAAGACCTCGATTCTATTCGATTTGAAATTATGTGAAGTTTGTTGTCTATCTACACCTACCTGCCCACGTATTATTAAATGCGATTAATTTTAACTGGTACCTGTAGAACACAATTAAAAATCAAAATTAGGTACTTTTATATACGTATCGGATAAAACATGCGTGTTTGTCGTCATGCTAACATAGTAACGAATTAAAAACAAAAGAAGTACAAAGTAATTTTATCTAAGCATCATTATTAAGACTTTCTCTTGCGATTTTGGGGAGTGTTTCGCCTTTGCTGTTGCTGAAACAATTCAGTAGAAAGCGACAAGCTAATATTTAATGAATGATCGACGCGAAAGAAATATGAGACTCGGAGAAAGATGAATACTAACCGGCACGCAGATAAAGGAAAAGCTATATTTTGACAGCGCGGGAAAACGAGGAAGTCAGTTCGAGACATAACCACAGGCGCCATCTCTCCGCTGACAAGATGGCTATTTTTATAGTCCACGTTCAAGTTTTACAAGTTTTCTTGACCTAAATGCAAATTAAATTTATTATTAAGCGTCGATTCAATACTTAGCGAGAGATACGGATTTATTTTATCCATTTTGTAGCACGAATGCGACATTAAATGACGTGAAAAGCGATCGAGGAATTACAAAAGTGAAACTATAAAATCGATCATTTTATTAGCGCGTGAAACTATGTTACGTAAAACAAATGTCATATATATTTAAAAAAAAAAAAAAAGCTTTTACGAACGGCAGCACATAACACAATGGAGTTATATTAAACATTGGTTTAATGGATCTTGATGGGACAAAATTAGGATGAATGGTGTAGAGATGATGTCACCAATGATTTAGAACAAAAGCGCGAAGTCACCCACAGGCCAAAACTTCTTGCAATCAATAAAATAAAATTTTTAATCACTTTGGATCTTGCAAACCCATTCCTCATCCACACCCCATAACCCCAAATTACTGAACATGTCATGCGTTGACTTTACCATAATGAAAATATTGACTATTTAATTTGGAACACTGTTAATGATATCACGATTTAATTATTTAATTTCTATGAAATTGTCGTAATATCAGTTTCGCCAATCTGTATTGGCATCATCAGGTGTTATAAACATCTGGCGGCCAGAACAATTTATTATGTAATTGAATGATTTACTTATTAAATAACTTGATGGAAGTTCTTTTTAAATGATAATTAAATATAACTAACTAACCATCACGGCGTCTCCCCGAAGGGGTAGGCAGAAAGAATGGACTGCCACACTTTTCTTTCCTGACATATTTCTCTCGCTTCCTCAACATTCATACATCGTGTCATTCACTCGCGTGGCCGACATTCAATATTTGATTTATTTGATCGTGCCACGTTTTCCTCGGTCATCCTCTATTTCTGGTTCCATTTACATCGTTACCATATAATTTTTTACCATTCTTTCATTTAATTAAATATACGTTTTTTTAATAACCACTTTTTGTCTTTATTTCGAAAGTGACCGGTTTCGCCAAGTTAGCTGGCATCGACAGACTAAAACATCGTTCTATTAAATTATTATTTTAAATCAATTTTATTTATTTTATCACGCAATTTAAATAGGTTTTTAAAATTCAAAATATATTATTAACGCCATGATAAAATGGTTATTTTCAGTGTGTTTACATTTTTTTTTCTTTTGAACTAACTAACTAACCATCACGCCGTCTCCCCGAAAGGGTAGGCAGAAAGAATGGACTGTCACACTTTTACTGATGCGGCACTCCATCCTTCTCTTTTCGCCCCGCGGGAGACGCGGTGTGATGGGTTGCGAACCTCGTCGCCTTTATTTGTAATAACCGCTGAATTAAAAAAAACAAGTACTGAATATGATAAAATGCATTAATCATTGTCTATAAATCGTGGTTGACGTGATAAAGACATCCACTGTAATAATAACATAACTTTTTAAACCATTTTGTGATATTTAAGAACATCGAATACAAAAGATATCAGAATACATAATGTATTAATTACTGCTATGTGTGTAACAGGCAATTGTGATAGCAAAGCATGAAATAAAACAAAAGTAGTCACCCGCTGATATAATCATATCGTTGACCCGCGGATTTTAGAATTCTAATTCAAATAATAAAAAAACATCTGCCAATTACGCAATTGAGATTCTAATTTCAAAATTAGAATATCAAGATGTCATCGATTCAGCTTTAGAATCCAAATCAAAGACTATTAAATCCTTTTGGTTACCATGGTAACGAAAACAGAACAAAGCGTGCACAAATTTTGCGTGCTTACTAATATTATATAATATTTCTGGAAAATGTTCTAAATTAAAATATTGTGTGATCAATAAATGCTGGAACATCTTAGATATTTGATCAATACGCGAAAATCATGGCTGACAATATGACAAATATTATTTTCCGGCATCCATTTTGTAATATGGATGTATGTAAATATTTTTTCTACATTACGTCGCAATCATTGTTATAAAATGAAATTATTCAATGGCCGTGAACCTCGAGTTAATTGAATCGAACAAATATCAATAAACAACATAATTAATAGTGGATTCGACACGCGAAATTATTCGATAAAATGGCGATACGCCATTATTTGTTAATAGGGTATCAGTTACCGCCAAATAAAAACCTTGCAACTCTCGTAAACAAACCACAAAAGCACGAAAGAGACGCGCCCATACAAAAAAAGAGAAGCAGAGAAAACAATGGGACATTTTTAAAATTTCTGCCGTGTCACGTTCCAAAGTTTGAAATCATAGTTTTTACTTTATGGCTGTTGAATAAAAATATACGATAACAAGTACGCCCACGGATACATTATGCCGGTAAGTACTTTTAGTTACTATGTGAATAAAATGATCATAATAAGTTTTAATAGCAGACAAATAATTGTTGTACAGTAAAAATAAAAAAGTTTTTTTTTGTTGCGGTTCAGCAACTTGTAAAGGTCATAAAGATAAATGTCGTAAAATTGTAAAAAAAGAAAACAAATACATAATCCTTTAAGCAAATTTATGATTATTTCAGATAACATTCATACTCAGGCTTAAAATATTCCATTGGATATAACATTGTTTTTGAAAAGAGTGATAGTGTAAAGTCGCGTAACAAAAAAGTAATAATTAAAGAATGCAAAAATAGGGGTAATCTGGGAGGTCGAATAAGTAGTTAGGTGGGAGAGGAGGCAAAGGAGAAGAATTTGGTAAGTACACGTGTAAAGAATGGATTCACCCAGACACTCCCTTTCATTGTTGCACTGCTCAAGATAGACGACCCCCGGGCAGACCACCAAAAATATGGATCGATAACTGGGAATCTACTTCGCAGTAGTTTTATTATTATTTACTCGATAGAGATAGCAACAACAAAAAACCATCACGCCGTTTCCCTGGAAGGGTAGGCAAACAGAATGGACCGCTACACTATTCTATCCTGACACACCTCTTTAATTTACTCGTACGTTGATTCTTTGGAGTTCTAGCATGGCCGACCTACAAAATTGTATTAATTTGGATCTTGCCATGTTTTTCACATCGTTAACGTATACCACACTTTATCCATACGCTCCACATGCACAAACCAACGCAGCAAACATAATTTTATTCATAATACTCTATTCCGCTCTACATTTCATTCCGATATCAGCATTTGAAATTCTATGATAAATCCGTTTTACCACCATACGTTTAAGGTAATTCATCTCTACCGCATTTTATTTGTTCTATTTCTTCTTTCAGTTCCATGCTTAGCTTCTATACATCCAAAAATCCATTGCTAACGGCCATTTTCGCTTCAATATTATAACAAGGGTGACGTCATTGATGCATTAATTTTTTTTACTATTCCATTTTTAAAATTTAAAACGGCCAAACGGGAGAGGCGAGTTCGTTGACTCGGGCAAATTTAATACGAGTGTGCGAACACAAAAAAATGATCGCATGCAGTATTCCTCTCCAAGACAGAAATACGCGCGGAGCGGACGAGGCCGATAAGCGTAAACGCGAAATATAATGTAGAGGAACTCGAGAACTGATAATTTTGAAGTCTGCAAGAGCACGAGGAAATCAAACTCAAATAGAAAACAGGTAAAGTTTATTAATTTCAGGAAGAATATTTGCAATAGTTTGAGTAACATCCTCCTAAATTGGCTATAGAAAGCCATCTGATTAGTTCCTGGGTCCAAGTAGGCTCCTTAAATACTAGCTTATTAGAAAACTTTTCTTCTTCATCTTATTTTGATAGATCTGACGACTGACTGAAATTCAGAACGACAAAAGCGTTGTGTGATTGGTGGCGTATTTTTAATAACTATCTGTAAATGTAACATATAATCGAGCTAACCTTCCATAGATTACACCTGTCGGAAGTACATTTCTATTCTTCTTCTTCTTCTCCTTATATAGACCTTTGATCTGTTCCTGAAATCAGGCTGGCCTCTCTTGGGAGGTTGACTCCCAACTATCTCTCCATCTCTTCGGCGGTCTTCCGGGGGGACGGCAGCCGGCAGGAATCTGATGCGCCACAGCGTGTGGGATTCTGGTGGGATCCATCCTCTGCACGTGCGCATTCCAGTATCTTCTGCGTTGTCTGCCCCATCTCACGACATCCTCCACCTTGCAGATCTCGCGGATAGCCGTGTTCCTCACCCTATCTCGAATAGTCTATCCTGCTATCATCCTCAGCATCCTCATCTCTGCCACCCGTACTTTAGCCTTCGTTATTGTGGTATCCGCTATGGTCTCAATGCTATATGTCAGTATAGGGCTTACGCAGGTTTTATATATTCTGACCTTACTGTCAGTTTTCATATACTTGTTTTTTTCATATTATATCCATTTCTATTCGATCAAACATAATCAAATGAGAAAGTTTCGAAAATGTAAAGTATGAATTGTCTGATTCGGGGATCCTCTCAAAGACGTTTCGAACGGTTCAGTGTACCGAGGTCTGTCGAAGTACGTCCGGTCATATTCAAATTGTCGCTTATTGTACGGGTGGCCTCATTGAAATTATAATTTGTTGTATACAAATCGGCCAAAGCCAATGGGATAGGTAAACAACTTGCGCGTCGTCTGGAGTCTTGTCACGTACACTCCGGCGTACGAATAAACGCGGATGGGCCGAAGAAGGAAACACAGTTTGAGGAACGCTTTAAGCATTAAGACAGGACAACCCGCGAATACAAACAGTGGAATAAAATGCCGAATTGCGGCCTTGATTAGATTAAAAAAACACAATACATTTATAGCATAATAAAAATAATTTATTCGTACGAGACACGAACCCGTAAACCTCGCCATTGAAATTATTTATTTTATTTTACGTATGAAATGAATTTTAAATAATGTCGGCCAAGCGAGGAGTCAATGTTCGGAGAGACGGCGTGATGGTTATTTACTACTACTTCTCTGCGCTACATCCTGGTGGTGGGACTTGGCCTCCTCTACAACAGTCCTTCACTGACTTTAGTCTCTGGTCATCTCTCTCTCTCTCCAAATTATGGTTATTTAGTTAGCATTATTAATTAAAAGACTTTTAGTTTTATTAGACTTATAAATCAGTTTCGCCATAACGCTGCTGTATTCTGTTCTAATGATGGTAGCAGGCTTTCGAAACAAGTGGAGTAAAACTACATACATATTATATTATTACTTGGACTTGGATCTTCTGAATTACCGAGGTTCAGCCCTTGTGGCTATTCCTCTTACGTCTGGTGGGAACATTGTTGGAAGGTGATTTGGTGGGTTGTTGGTTTATGGGGAGACATGATTTGGACCTATTATTTACAATGAATTTCTACCAAAAATATCAACTAACTAACTAACAAACCATTACGCCGTCTCCACGAAGGGGTGGTCAAAAAGTATGGACTGCCGCACCTTTCTTTCCTGACATATTTCTCTCGCTTCCTCAACATTCATACATCGTGTCATGCACTCGCGTGGCCGACATTTAATATTAGATTTATTTTATCGTGCCACGTTTTCCTCGGCCTTCCTCTATTTCTAGTTCTATTTACATCGTTAATATATACTTTTTTAAACATTCTTTCTTCATTCATTCTTTCCATGTGTCCAAACCATCTTAATGATCCTTTCATTATTTTGTTCATAACACCATCATTCGCACCGCATTCGCTTCTTATATTTTCATTCGACACTCTATCATACACAGAACATTGATATTTTGAAAATAAATTTCTTAATTAGTTTTAAGGACTATTATTAAGCGTGCATGTTACGTTATACGAATATTGATGAAGCCCAAGAGTTATGTCAGGATAGATCAGTATGACGGTCCATCCTCTGTGTCTACCTGTCAGAAGAAATGGCGTGATGGTTAGATAGCTAGTTAGTAGTACTATTAGTAGGGCAAATAAAAAAAATTGATACTTTATTATTATTGAGGGGGTGTGTTTCACTGTAATTAAAAGATTGTGAAAACGATCGAATCATTATTTATGTTACAGTTTAAAAATCTGATTAAACAATAAATGATTCATTTTATTAGATGTCTTATATAGAAATTGGAAATATTCCATTGACAAGACAGTATCCTGGATGACAAATAGATTATTGGCATTGAAAGAGATATTTGTCGCGATATCCATACAATCGATCGAGAAAATCAAAATATTTCGGAGAAATAATCAGATGCAAGAAAAAAATTAAGCCTTCGGCGTGATTTATCATTGTCCAAAGTTTATCGCGATTGTACCGGCATTGCTAAAATAACCTATTTGTAATCAGAACAAGTATTGTTCTTTTTTTTTAAAGGTAATCAGTTATTTTCAGTATTTGAAAACTGCAAAACAAGGTCATCCGGCTTGCGCTGGATGCTCCCTTTTGGACCAGAATTACACAACTCCACCAAGAGGTGGGTCTCCACACTCTAGACAAACACATCCACACACTGGACGAGCGTTTCTTTCAGGGGGTCGCCACACACCCAAACCCCTCTATACAAGAAACCTTTAACTACACCCGCGACATTCACTACCATCACAAGCGCCCAAAACACATTCTCCTTCAGAGTTACACCACGGGCCACACCTCAGTCACTTCCCTCTTTCCCACCAGAACCCCTCCCAACCATCACCCCCAGATCCACCTTAGACGTGTAAAAAAAGGTGTAAATAATGTACTAAAACTATTTAATGTCCTCCTGATCCTCACCCCATCCTACATAACATATCCTCATTCCCAATAAAGTCACTTCCAACAGGTGGGGGAGCAATAGCCTTCGGGCTGATACTCCCGAAAGACAAGATCATAGATAGATAGAGTATTTGAAAAATGACACGCAAAAGTCTATAAAAGAAAAAACGTATCAAAGAAACAACAGAATAAGATGGCAAATAAAAAATAAATGCACATATTTTCTTTACATATATTCGAGATATTGTAACAAAAGCCGCAATCGATACACGCGAACTCATCAATCAAATGCACGTTTGATAATTATGAGAAAAGTCTGTTTCATTACAGGTACATCCGAAAAAACAACATGTTTACGGATTATAATTACTCATTCTTTATTTAAAATGCGAATCAATCACTGCATTTAAAAAATACAAGGCAAGTACTTTAAGTACAAAATTTGCAATACGACCTTACATGAACTGTTTACATTGGATGTTATCATCGATAAAAAATATATATTCTGAAAAATAAGTGTTTTGAACAATGGATACTACGTTTACAAGTATCGAGTCGCCCAGCGCGCCATGGAAAGAGCCATGCATTTAGAAATTAATTTATCCGACAACGAACCAAGGTGACTGAAATGTCTCTGACAATAGGCTGGCTAAAGTGTCGGTGGGCTGGCCATATTTGTCAAAGAACCGATAACCGATGGGGAAGACGGGTTCGGGATATGAGACCGCGAATAGGATTCCATAGAGTTGGACATTCCCTTGCTCGCTGGACAGACGATATTTTAAGAATTGTTGGACGTGGATGGGTGACAGGCAAGGTAGCAGGCAAGACACTAACAAGGAAAGGGCACGACTTAGGACATTGGCTTCGAGATAGGATTTTACAGGATGATAGTACCAAGAGTAGTTCAGTTAGAAAGCGCAATAAACAGCCAATTTCTAGAAGAAGAAAAAACCTTTAAACTTTTCACCGTTGCTTAAATATTTGAAATTTCGACATTAGTATTAATAGCTAGGTGGCTGATCAGATAGCTTGACTTTTCTATTCGCTGGTCTTCGTATCAAATGTGAAAGTTTTAAAGACTTATTTCTAGAAATTGGTTGGCTATTGCGCTTTCTTACTTTGACCATTGTCGACTTTTAGGGGGTACTCAAATCCTGCAAAATCACATCCTGAAGTCAATTTCTTATGTCGTGCACTCCCTTTGCAAAAGGAACACGATAATAAAAGAGATATGTGAGATTGAAGATATTATATGACGGAGTAGATAGCGAAAGGGGGATTGGTATGATCATGTCCAAAGAATAGACACCACCAGACTCCCCTATATTGCACTATATAATCAGAGATACGGGACTCGTCCTTATGGAAGACCTTCTAAAAGTTGGAAGAACAACAGGGAATCCACCTCACAGAAGTAGCAACCCTATAGGAGAACAGATCACATATAGCGAGGAAGAAAAATTAGAGTGAAACGATGATATATTGGGGGCAAGGAAACCGTTGCCTCGCCTACATGACATAACACTTAAATTAATATTGACAAACTATTAACTTCGCTGTGTATGCCTTTCTTATCGGTCAAGAGTCGGACCGGGGGTCACTGAGATAGGTCAACAAATGGTTGTGCGTGAGTCATTTAACCCTGTTTCACGGACGCACTGTTTGCGAACACAATTCCCACAACGGCTAACTAAAGACCGAAGCTTATCTAGGACGGAATATTCTTCTTCTTCTTCCTCTTTTAATAGATCTGTGGATCTGTTTTTATGGCGTCGAGGTCTCCTGGGACACAAAACTCCAACTGTCTCCAACTTCATCTATAGGTACACAATCATGATTTTTTCTTTATTAGAATTGATAAATAATTGACAATGGAAAAGAGCCATGGAAAAGGGCCATGGAAAGAGCCATGTTAGTAATGAGCCTACGAGACAGAGTCAGAAATAATCATTGGTTAAAGGTCATTGACATCATCCACCGGGTGGCGACTCTAAAATGGCAATGGGCAGGTCACGTAGCCAGAAGCTCAGACGAAAAATGGACAAGAAGACTGGAAAGCGTGCACGGCAAAGAGAAGTGCAGGGCGACCGCAACTACGGTGAAGGATGATCTGAACAGACATGTCGGAATAACCTGGATGCAGTTTGCACAAACGGAAGCGAATGGAGGAGGCCTTTGTCCAGGAGTGGACGGGAATAGGCTGAGGAAGAAGAAGAAGAATCGACACACGTAATTTGATCCCAATATATTAGTCAACATTGAGACATTTGTTAACCATATAAGGAAATCTATTGATTAATTTTTTTTTTTCGATCAGTTTCACTAGAAGGTGACAACAAATATTATTTGATCATTAGATAAACGAGACGAAAAAACATGTTTGGCCAGATTTTAAATTATACAAAAAATTGGGTAATACATAAAATACATACTAGACGAGATTATATAACACACACTGCAGTCTAGAGACAACTACCCTCCCAGGTTCTTAAAGCGTTCATAAATTAAAATTCACACAGCGATCCATGGAGATGCAAATTCTCGGAGTGAGTCTTCGAGATGAAATACGAAACGAAGGAATTAAACGTCGAAACAAAATTGCCGTCATCACTGATCGTACGTCCAAATTGAAGTGTTAATGGGCTGGACATATAACCAGACAACCAGACAGGGTAGTACCAGATTGACTCCCAGTATACTCCAATGGACGACAAAGAAAATGAGTGTCGGAAAGCCACGTAAAAGATGGACTGAATTCTATCCTGACATCACAGCATTCGTGTGAAAGCAAGTAACTAACTAACTAACTAACCATCACGCCATTTCCCTGGAGGGGTAGGCAGAGAGGATGGATCGCCACAATGGCCTGTCCTGGCATACCTCTCGGGCTTCCTCTACATTCATACATCGTACCATGCACGCACGTCGATTATTCCGACTTCGAATGTGGCCGCCTTTTAGTAATTGATTAATTTGGTCATGCCATGTTTTCCTCGGTCGTCTTCGGCTTCTTTTCCCACTCACGCTGCTTGTGTACAACTTTTTAACCTTTCTACTCTCATCCATTCGTTCTATATGTCCAAGTGAGAGCCAGAAATGAAAATTTGAGATAAAGGAAGGCTTAGGTTATG
The DNA here is from genome assembly GCA_022606425.2 of Lepidostoma basale. NCBI lineage: Eukaryota > Metazoa > Arthropoda > Insecta > Trichoptera > Lepidostomatidae > Lepidostoma > Lepidostoma basale. The sequence continues at coordinate 289,964 of JAHDVF020000896.1, read as the reverse complement.
TTTGGTTTGCTTTTACAAATCCCTTGATTAATTTCTTTTCTCTTTCATTTTGATGTGTGTTATTTTACCGCTTACATAATGACAGGCTCATTAACACAATGTTGTCGGGAAACGTAAAACTACGTTTTTTTCAGTTTGGTGCTCAAATGCGGGAAACGTAAAAATACGTTTTTTACTCTCTGGTGGTTGTCGTCGGGTAACGTAATAAAACGTGTTGTGTAATAAATGGATTTTGTTGCTAAATCGTATATCTGACTTCACAATATAATTTCACTCACAAATTTATATTTATTAGGCTTTACTTTTGATTTATTATTCAATTATAAAATGAAAAAAAATGTCTAAAAATATACATTTTTTTGTGTGCTCGAAGAAACCTTGACGCAGATCCCGCTGGATTAACGAAGATATTCCAGATGATTCTGATAAATTATGCAAAGTAAGGCCAATTTTGGATTTCCTAGTACCAAAATTTAATAATGTGTACAATCCTCGTCAAGAATTATCCCTCGACGAAAGTATTACACCCTGGAGAGGAAGATTATCATTTCGGGTATATAATTCTTCTAAGATAATTAAATATGGGATTCTTGTACGCATGGTTTGCGAGGCCACAACAGGATACATAGGAAATTTTGAAATATATACAGCACAGGGTAAAAAATTGTTAGAAACAGTGGAAACAGTTTTAACCCCATATATTGAATTATGGCATCACGTATATATGGATAATTATTACAATAGTGTTTTGATGAGTGAGGCTTTGTTGGGGAAAAAAATAAGAGTATGTGGTGCAATACGAGAAAATCGAGGCTTACCCGTATCTTTGAAAAAACCAAAATTAGAAAAAGGGGAGTCAATATTTCGAAGAAAAAATGACATTCTAATGCAGATTTGGCGATCTAAAAAATATGTAAGAATGATTTCCACCATACACTCTGCGGAAATGTTAGAAAGTCATAATATAGACTAGCACATAAGAGAAAATATAATTAAACCAAATTGCGTAATAGAATACAACAAATATATGAAAGGTGTTGATAGGGCAGATCAATACCTTTCATATTATTCAATTCTGTTGAAGACTACAAAATGGACTAAAAGGGTAGTCATGTATCTCTTGAATTGTGCCTTATTTAATGCTTTTGTAATTTATAAAGCAAAATATCCAGACTCAGTAAGGTACAATTTTTTTTTATTGGAGACAGCACGTCATTGGATAACTAGCAGTATTGAAAGCGAACTAAGTGAGGAACCTGGAACATCGACAGTAAGTTTGACACGGCACACTCCAAATCGCGATCCTCCAGGCAGACTTAAAGGATAAAGGGGAAAGGGAAAAAAAATACGCACAAAGAAAATGTCGAGTGTGTGCTGCTAAAGGAAAAAGGAGTGAAACTTGTTACATGTGTAAATTCTGTGGTGTGGCTCTTCACAGAGGTGCATGTTTTGAACGGTACCATACAGTAAAAAAATACTAGACAGTAATTTTGACAATTTTAAATAGTGTTATCTAGTGTTAAATAGTTGTATTGATTTTAAATAGTATTATAATTTGATAAAAATTCTGTGTTTGTATTAAAATAAAACTTACAAAGTGCTACTTTGAAGCCCAATGTTTGTTTTCCATCATTTCATCATTGAGACATAATAAGGTAAGATGCATTTAAAGTTTCAGTCAATTATCACGGATATTTCAAAAGTTATAGACTTTTAAAATAATGTTGAAAAAACTCGCGCGCGAACCCAAATATCGCCCGCGCCAGGCTGCAATCAGCATAAAACAATACCCGAAAACAATGTGTTAAGAAAACAATTCATATTTAATCTCCGTTTTCTTGTCGATTATCATAATGATTACTCTATCCACCTGACTCGGATCACGTACGCCTCTTTTCCGTTCTGCGAACACTGCACAAGACATGTAATCATTCATTTGTTTTTGCATTATTTTTAAGGCCACCGTTTATTTTATTTGTTTTCAAATTGACTCGTGAATATTTCAATTAAATTGACTCATGAGTCGTTCAATCAAATCGACCCATGAAACTCAATATTTAATTCAGTTTTACCGAATTTAGTTGATATAAAAATCTTATAAATTTAAGTCTATCCACAAAACCTTAGATGGCAGTGCACAATGGTGTATTTGTACCTACATTTTGTATAGAAAAGGAGCATTGAACTGGCGAAAGAAGGATGAAAATAGAATAAATGCAATAGAAATGAGATCCCTTGTGGGAAATCTGTATACGATGAGTGCGTGATATAATGAAAGAATGAATAAAAAAATGGTAAAGAATGTATGTATTGTAAAGTATACGGAATAAGAAATAAAGGAAAACTGAGGAAAATGTGGCTCGATCAAATCAATCAAATATTAAATGTCGGGCACGTGAGTCGGAGAAATCGACGTGCGTGCATGACACGTGTACGAATGTTGAGGAAGGTATAGAATTACGTCAGGAAAAAACAGTGTGGCGGTTCATTATTTCTTCTTAATCCTTCGGAGATACGGCGTGATGGTTAGTTAGTTAGTAAGTTTTTACACAAATTTCTTTCTGCTTGTATAAATTAAAAAATATATATTTTTAAAAAATGTCTATTTATAATACTTTATAACACTATTTATATATATAATTCGGATGGTTCTCATCCTTCTTCTGTGTACAAGTAAAAATTTGACACATGTCTGTGAAGAGTGTAATTATTACATGTGTTACATTCGTAAAAAAACATTGTTTTTTTAAGATATTATAATGTGAATCCACAATACTCCACTGGCTGAAATGTCCAGAAAGGATACAATACAAGCTCTGCTGGACGGTATATAAGGCGTTGCATGGAATGGCACCAGCTTATATATCTGAACTCCGCATCAACGAAAACCTGAATGCTAGACAGTCTACACTGCGATCAGCTAAGTCTTCTGCGATCGGTAGATTGACTGTGCCAAAACGCTGTCCAAGCACAAACTTTGGCGACCGAGCCTTCGCGGTAGCCGGCCCTTCAGCCTGGAACAGTCTTCCAGCAGACCTTAAGTGCATTGAGAATCAATCAGAGTTTAGATCGAGACTCAAAACGCACCTTTTCAAATTATCATTTCCTGACAGGAAGGGCCGATCGACTTACGTCAGGTGCAGCCCTCATACTAAATATGTTTATTATTTTTGTTATCATTACTAATATTATTATTACCTCGTTTATAAAACGGAGCATCTTCTACAGCGCCCTTGAGATGAGTAATTCATAAAAATGGCGCTCTATAAATTATCCAATTTATTATTATGAAAAGTATAAAATTTGACACATGTCTTTGAAGAGTGTAATTATTACATATGTTATATTCGTAAAAAAACAATGTTTTATTAAGATATTCTAATGTGAATCCACAATACAGAATACATTACGCCGACCGATTCGTGCATACGAGTATAATTCTTAAAAATCTTCTGCATTCATAAATCGACACATGCACGCCCGTAAATTTTTCCAATAATATTGTCGCTTTGTTTAGAATTTCGCGGTGTGAAGAATTCCCTGGTCTTCCAATCGAACTGAACAGAGCGAACGTTGGCTTCGAGACGAACTCTCACTGGAATGGAGCCAGCGATCCTTGGAAACGCGTTGGCGACACACTTTCTTAGACCCATCTGCTAGACACATGTACATATTTCAATGAGAAGTCGTCAGAATCGCATATTTACACACATTCTGCAGATGCTGAACCTTGGGTTACGCTGAGGATGTTTTTTTAACACGAGGCGAAACGAAAATACTCGCATTAATTCGAATTTGCGACGCTCTTGCATTACTCTTCTCGAAGGAGATGAGCAAAAATACAAACAAACCACCGCGTCGTCTTTCTGAAAGGGTACGCAGAGAGAATGGACCACTTCACTACCCTATCCTGACTCACATCTCTAGCATTCTTCACATTAACACAGCGAGTCAAACGCGCACGTTGATTTTTCCGACTTCTAAAATGGTTAGTAAAGAAGTTAGTTCTTAACCTTCCTTTTTTCATCCGTGGGTTCTATATGTCCAAACCAAAACAGTGTTCCTTTCATAATTGTGTTCATCATACATTCCCCGCTATACATTCCTTTCCGATATCAGCATTTGAAATTGTCGTAGGTTTTGTCATACATACGTCTAAGGGATTTCACCTCTACCGCATTTATTCTGCTCTCATCCTTCTTCTGTCATTTCCATGTTTCGCTTCCATACATAATGGCTGGAACCAGAACGCCATTGTAAATGCCCATGGCGATGTTATATTAAACCCTTCGTGCAATCTCCTTTTAACCCCTTACCGCATACTGGCTCATATATGATCCAAAATAATATTTCGCCATAAAAAAACAACAAAATAATAAAATATGTCTTGATTCTAGCAATAATACTAAAGTTTTATCTATGATCCGCGTTACTAGTTGTCAAACTTCTTGCTAGATGTCTCTGGTTGTACTAGATGTGCGTTGGACTGTTTCCAACTGTCGGTTTATGATTTTCTGTACAAACGTGATATTCAAAAGTGTTATTTTACACATCATATATTTTTTTTACAAATTTAAAAAAATCATGCAGTAAGGGGTTAAAGCAAACGTAAACAAAACGGGTTTAGAAAACCATTGCGAAATACTGGTGAGTCCTTGTCTGTTCTTCGGATTGAGATCTCTTCGATCTGGTTACGGTGGGCACGAAGCCGGGTCGTTTGAAAGTCTCCCTGGACCGATGCCATCAGAGAGCACGCGGCGGCCGCGTGAAACAAGCGATCGTCGCGTGGACCGCGAAAGATGCAACCGCAGTAATGAAATATAAATTAGCTTCGGAATATAAAGAATCGTCTTTCTCTTTGCCATATTGCCATTTCCCACAGGGCTGCTAAGAACATCTGTGATGGAGGTCCTAAGATCTATTACTGGGAAAACTTTCCAAGATCGCTTCTGTATCGTAGACATAAGAAAAACTTGCGAAATATAGGATATTGTACGGTGGAGTAGATCCAGAAGAAGATATTGGAGGGACGATGTAATAATAATAAAAAATTGTATAATTTATAGAGCGCCATTTTTATGAATTACTCATCTCAAGGGGGCTGTAGAAAATGCTCCGTTTTATGAACTAGTTAAAAATAAACATATTTAGAGTGAGGGCTGCACCCAACGCAGTCGATTAACCCTTCTTAGTAGGAAAGGATAATTTGAAAAGGTGCGTTTTGAATCTCGATCTAAAGTCTGCTGAAAGATTGTTCCTCGGTCGCCAAAGTATGTGCTTGGACAGCGTTTTGGCACAGTCAATCTACCGATCGCAGAAGTTTTAGCTGATCGCAGTGTAGACTGTCTGGCATTCAGGTTCTCGTTGATGAAGAATTCAGATATATAAGCTGGTGCCATACCACGCAACGCCTTGTAGACCGTCCAGGAGAGCTTGTATTGTATCCTTTCTGGACATTTCAGCCAGTGGAGCTCCTCAAGATGCTGTGTTATGTGACAACTCTTCGGGACACCTCTTATCAGTCTTGCTGCTGCGTTGAATGCAGACTGGAGTTTATTAGTTTGGTGTTTGGGGATGTTTGCGTAGACTCCATTGCAGTAATCTAGTCGTGATACATCAAAGGAATTTATTAATGTTTTAAAACTGTTAACGGGAATATTTCTTTTTATGGATCTTAATTGCCTTACATGAAAGAAGAGCTGACTGTTTTATAGGTTTGAGGTTTCAATGAAAGATCAGTCTCTAGATGGACGCCAAGAAGTTTTATTGAATTTTTAGGAGAGATATCTGTGTCGGAAGTAGGTACTGGGGAGCGATCAATTAAGTTTTTGGCGTTTCGTAGAAGATGTAGCCAGAATGGATAGTGACAGACACGGTGTGGTGGTCTATCATCTTTGCCCACGGATTGACGGTTAGTACGTAGAATAAGAATCAATGTAATTAAGTTAAATTTGGAAAATTAATTCTATTTACGAATCATTTCCTTGAGAGTCAGATTTAAATTGACTGAAAAGCGAATATAATGATAATCTGTTGAAACCTGAATTGGTCCGATCATCTATACTCGACAAAGCAACAAGAAATTAACCTGTTTCCATCACAGAAATAGCGGCAGTGCCGAGTTCCGATTAAAAACAATTGAAAACCTGTTTGATCTAATAAAGAAGCGTTACGAGTATGAACATAATATACAGGAAAAAAACGCACGTAATGTCAAAAGTTTATCGAAGAACTAAATAAAATAACACAATGCGATCAAATTCAAATTCTTAACCAACTAAAAACGGTTTAATTATAATTATTACTGTTAATATGTTGAATCGATCTTTACATCATTACAGCGCGAGCCAAATCGATGCAAAGGGTTCCGCAAATTCTCGTGACATATGATAGGTAGCTAATCTATCGCCATTTTAGCTAATCTATCGACAGTGTGAAAATCACACGAAGGTCGTTTGAAACTAGTGATGAAACGGATAGTGATTTGGCCGGATACCGGATATTCGGCATCTATATTACTCTAAAAAATCTACCTGATATTTACGACCGAAATCACGCAAAAATTGCAGCAAGTATATCAAAAGCTCTCGCGATTTCATCAGTTCTGGTATCACTTGCATTTCCGAGGTAATGCACAGAAGATTGTGTTATTCTTCTTATTCTTCCTAAGCCTATTCCTGTCCACTCCTGGACAAAGGCCTCCTCCATTCGCTTCCATGAGGTTATTCCGACGTATCTTTTCAGATCATCCTTCTACCGTAGTTGCGGTTGCCCTGCACTTCTCTTCGCCGTCCACGGTCTCTAAGTCGGCAGTCTTCTTGTCCACTTTTCATCTGAGCTTCACTTCAGCTGAGCACTTTTCATTGCCATTTTAGAGTCGCCACCCGGTGGATGATGTCAGTGACCTTTGTTTTTTCTCTCACCGTATCCTTTCCGACTCTTTCTGACTCATTCTTCACAAATTACCTTTAGTTAACTTTGAATATTAATAAACTGTTTTGAAAACTTGTGCCTATGTGTTTGTATTCTATATAATATTTCAAGGGTTCTTACTGGTGTACATGATTTTAAAAACACGTAAGTAAAATGTTTTTCCTCCTAACCTAGAATGATAATAAAACACAGGAATCTAAGGATTTAATTCTTATCTGTGAAGTGTACAGCAAATAAAACGTATAAAAAAATATGAATTCATTTCATAGCTGATAAAAAAAATATATATTATACAATCTAGACGGAGCCGATCCTAGACAGAAATAATATGAAAAGTTATTTCAGAAGGCGTGTGGGTGTGCCGGTTAAAATGGATGCAAAAAACGGCATGGATACAGAACTTGGTCTCTATATTTACTACAACGGCGCGGCGACGAATTGTCTAGAGAGATTCGGGTTAGATATTATTTTTTACTGGACTAAAAACAGCGGTTGCTAGTTGGATACGAAAGATTAGGGTTACCCAAACAATGTTCCGTGACAATTTGGAAAGGTTTTTACACACTGTAACACATTTAAACTGTCCGGTAGTGAACGAGCGAGGCAGGCGAAAGGGCGCCGCTGCGCCTTATAACACCCCTGGGTATGTATGTGGCGGGAACTTCTATAATAATAATAATATTCTAACTTTTAAAGCGCCGTTTTTGTGATTTAATCACCTCAAGGGCGCATTAAGACGTGTTTTAAATCTAAATCGTTTCCTAAAAATTAATACATCGTGTCACGCACACACGAAGTGTCGGAGAAATCGACATGTATGTTTTTAATTAACTAACTAACCATCACGTCATTTCCCCGCAGCGGTAGGCAGAGAGGATGGATCGCCACAATGCTCTGTCCTGGCATACCTCTCTGGATTCCTCTACATTCATACATCGTATCATGCACGCACGTTGATTATTCCGACTTCGAATGTGGCCGCCTTTTAGTAATTGACTAATTAGGTCATGCCATGTTTTCCTCGGTCGTCCTCGGCTTCTTTTTCCACTCACGATGCTTGTGTACAACTTTTTAACCATTCTACTCTCATCCATTCGTTCCATATGTCCAAACCATCTCAGGGATCCATTTTTAATTTTATCCATGATGCAGTTATCTACCTTACATTCTTCCTTATTTCATCGTTCGGTATTCTATCATACAACGTTTTCCCGCACATTCTTCTTAGTGATCTCATTTCTACTGCGTTTTACCTGCTTTCATCCTTCTTTTGCCAGCTCCAAGCTTCACTTCCATACATGAGGGTTGGCACTAGAACTCCATTGTGTACTGTCATCTTTGCTTCTGTGGATATATTTCTATTTGTTTGTTGTTGTTTATTTTTAACGTTTCACAAAATGCTGCATTATATAAATGAATCGTTTTTTTGTTAGTATTTTCTGATTGAAGTAATGCTACACGTGTATAGGGACGGACAAATTAATTTAAAATAGACAATTATTATTAAATTGGCCACATCTATAGTGCACTACACGTGTCGGGTGCGTTACAAAGTTGCACGGATCAAATAGCACCACTTCAGAATTAACACAGTACATAGTTGCAGTCTGGTGACGTTGGCATGACTGAATACGCTCGTTTTAATTACATTAAGACAATTGTAACAATGTATACGAGTATTTGATAACTGTGTATTGTGATGCGGATATATCATTTTTTCTGCAACACTTACGAGTCAAATTAAAATCGATACGCCAAAATCACTTAAGGGGTTAGGCCCACTCTAGGATTTTCTAAATATTGTTTTTTTATTGATTTAAATTGTCCCTTGGGATCTCAAAAATAATGTCCAAAAAGATCATGGCCGTGAAATACCTCTAAGTATTTGTTTTTCAAAGTATAGTACAAGGTAGGCAGCGCCTTTTATGACCGGAACGGGGGACGGTATTTTAGGGAATTAGAATAAGTATACAGCAGATTTATTTAAAACTATTTGCCAAGTGTTTAGACTATTGCTTGTTTTGTCTTTAGAAATGTCGATTTTAGTCAGTTTCGTACAGTAAAATATTCGAGAAGGACGCTATTTGAGAAACGTTTTTTTTTTATCGATAATTGTGCTAACTGTTTTTAAAGTTTTGTGAGTGTTATTGATTCGTTTTTATAATGAGTGACAAAGTGTTTTATAGTCAAAAAGGTGCAAAAGAGGCAGGTAAATACAACAAGATTCCGAAAATATCAGGAAGAAGACCGCTGAATCGACACGAGGTAGAGGCACCAAGTGAATTGAATGCTAGTAAATCCGCGAAAAATATGAACAACAACAACAACAACCCCCGCAGGGGTAGGCAGAGAGAATGGACCGCCACACTACTCTATCCTGGCAAACCTCTCTAGCTTCCTCCACATTCATACAACGAGTCATACACGCACGTCGAATCCTCCGACTTCTAACATGACCAACCTTTAAAATTTGATTAATTTGGTCATGCCATGTTTTCCTCGGTCTGCCTCGACTTCGTACCCCATTTACATCATTAACGCATACTTTCTTAACCATTCTTTCTCCATCCATGCGTTCCATATGTCCGAACCAACGCAGCGATCCTTTCATAATTTTGTTCATTATACCTTCTTCCGCTCTACATTCCTTTCTTATATCAGCATTATAAAAATATGAAGCAATCGGAAAATATGTACGATATTGAAGTTAATCCAGGTTTTAATAATCGTATTAAAAAATTGTTATTATTACTAAGTTAAAAACAATTAATGTATAATAAAACCATAAAATATAAATAAAAATGTAAACGATTATTCACTTTATTTTAATATTATTATAATTAATAATAATTAAGTGACATAATCTTAAAAAAAAACTTGCTAAATTTCAAAGGTTATATTTTATAATTACTAGCCGGAAATACTTGTCAATAAATTAATACAAAAAAAAATACTCTCATATTAAGGTGGCAAAATGACATTTTTTTACTAATTTTAACACGAAAAAAAAACAGAGGAAGAAATTCAGGTAATTGCGATTGCTTGTAATTAAAACAGATTTATATAGAATTAGTAATAATTGTACTTTGATCAATTTCATTGAAACAGGAAAAACACTTGAGAATTTTATCTCGAAAAGTGAAGATTATTATTTAATATTGTCAACATATTATGTTAGCACTTAAAATGGGCAATACATGTTCATACATTACTAATTTGATTATTATAGACTAAAGAAAACCAATCAATCTGTGAAATCTCGTGGCATTTAAATTTTTAGGTTAACCGCCAATTTTACCTTTGCGACATCTAAATAACTATGTACAATTGTGTACCAATAGTAACATACATATATTTTTTAGTACAAAACTATTTTGTAAACATTACTTGCTAAACCTTATTTAATCTGTGTTTTAAAAGCTTATCAAATGTCAATATTTCTTCTCCGGTATACTAAGGTAAAATTGTCATACCATTTGTGCCATAACGCCACAGATTTATACAATAGAAATGTTCGTTTGAATTTTCGAACGAAGATCGAATTTGGCGCCAGGCGTGCCAATCAGATTTTTAAAAGGAAGAAAAGAAAACTAATTATTCTGAGTAGGTACTTGCTCGCGCAATACGCGCAGTCAAGCGTTTTTGCGAGAAGTCTACGTGATCAACTACATGATGTATTTTCTGAAGTATGCACCTGCATTGCGATAAATATAAGTGTTTGCCCCTGGAGCTATTTGCCATCGTAGTTATTGTTAATAACATTGAGTACACGGCTAAACATTTTATATAATATAAATTTAAAAAAACATTTAAATTCGTACTTGAAATTGCATTAGGAAGGCGCGCGTGAACTAAAAAAAACGTACCTACATCATATCATGTATAAAGCGTTTTTTTCTCTCAGTTCCGGAAACACATTATTGTACGCATATATAAAATTGAACTGTGAAGTAATGATTGTAAAATTCATTGGAAAGAACATGCAAAAAAAAAAACTGTTTTAAATCTAAAAATCTAAATTTTCGCGATCGGTTAAAAAGTATAGTAGAACAAAGTATAAATGTTTAAATTGGGTATGAAATATGAAAAAGATGGGTTTTCAGTTTAGATCTGAAATCTGTCGGATCATTTATGTATCTGAGGTGTGAAGGGAGATTGTTCCAAGCTGATGGACCGGCTACCGCGAACGCTCGATCCCCGAAATTTGTACTGGGGCAACGCTTCGGCTCAACTAATCTTCCTATTGCCGAGGAGTTCGCCGAGCGAAGTGTGGATTTCCTTGTATTTAGGCTGTCCGTTATACAGGGTTCAGATATATAACTTGGTGCCATTCCGTGTAGCGCTTTGAAGACTGTCCAGCAGAGTTTATACTGGATTCTTTCTGGACTTTTAAGCCAGTGATGTATAAAAACGTGTATTTTTTTTAAATGGCAATAAACATGACAGATGAGGGTTCATCGTAGGATTAATCACCATGCAAAAGATGACATGATTATGAGCACCAACATAATCGCCTCCGATAAACCTGGATGGCCAGGGACAGATGCTGTGGAGGAGGCCAAATCCCACACTGAGATGTAGTGCCAAGAATAAATAGAATAATATAATATAATCGACGCCATTTTTACGTAACTCTTCAATATTGTTATGATATAAAAATCAAAAACATTGTTTTGCAATGCGAATTTAAAAAATATTATTTAAAACCAGACTTAAACCATCAATCCGATAGTCTCCTAATAAAAACACTTGCAAGGTGAAGTGATGATAAATCACGCAAAACATAACGAAAAAAAAGAGTAACGCCTTTTAGAACACCCATAATAAAATGCAAATCTAAATTGAATGGTATTTATCTAAATACAGTGCCTTTTATGCGCAAAGTATTGTAATTATTATTAATAAGTTGTCTGAAAATAGAAACGAAATTATTTATGACTTCGCAACAACAACAAAAAATCATACAAACACAAAAAAAGGGTGTTGAATTTTTACAATAGGGCTGCGAGCATTAACAATATTAACAGGTAGAAAATATATTTAAAAATCAATAAATCATTTTGTCCGAGACAAAAAATAACAATATACTTTTTTTATATATTATAATATAGACATACTAAAATATTTACTGCTGATAAATAATACATAAGATGAATTGTATCTCAATAGAGACGAAGATGTAAATTATTTGAAAACAGAATATGGTAGTCGAGGCGTTTACAGGACTTATGACCTGTCATTGGTTGGGTTAAGCGATCACTTTATGTTATCAACATTCCCCATTCCGCCGTTCTTACGACACCACATTTGACAAATTTTTTTGGAACTTATATATGCTACTATTTTTAAATAACTTCACATTGTTGTACACTAGCGCCATCTATTAAGATAATTTGTAAGAATTAAGCAGAAAATCTTTATTAATACAATGTGAAAGGCTTTTACGCTATTATCACATTGCTAGATAACGCCTGGAGTGAAACTCCAATTTTTATGCTATTAACTTGTACCAGTTTTTTAAAGAATTTTTATTTTTTTTGTATACAAATACTTGTACAATTAATCCTTAAAAAATGATTTACCCGCAATGGGTAAAAATCCAGTATTTGTCTACAAGTATTTGTATACAAAAAAAAATTGTACATAAGATGTTTACCGTTCACTAGTTTTTAATTCTTTTTTTTGTGTATTCATTTCGAGAATTACCTTGTACCAAAAAAATTAACAAAATTTTAAACAGTTTACATACAAGAATAATGTAAATACATTAAGTTTGTGCTAGTTGTATAAAAATGGGTCACACACCTATAAATTTATCTTTGCGTGTATCGAGTAAATATAAATATTATTTTAAAATTCAATGACAAATTAATAAGGCTATTAAAACAAAGTGACAAAACATCCGTGTCATACCAAAAGCACAAAAGCCGAATAGGGTTTATTCAGTTGTTGAAACTAGATCAATTTCTCTAAGTTAATTCATGTGCTACATTTTGCATATGTACATACAGACTGGTGTCAAGGTTTACTGGAAATTTGGACCAGTTAGATCGACACACACTCGAAACTGTTATAGGACGCAGCGGCGCCCCTTCGCCAGTAAGCTTGGAGCTGACGAAAGAAGAATGAGAGTAGGATAAATGCCGGTATAATAAGATCACTGAGAATAATGACCAGGATAACGATATGATAGAATAGATACCGAATGACGAAATAAGTAAGAAATGAGAGTCAGATAATTGCATCATAAGTAAAATTAAAAAAATTATCGCTGAGATGATTTGGACATATGGAACGAATGGACGAGAGAAGAATGGTTTAAATGTTGTATACAAGCAGTGTCAGTGGAAAAAGAAGCAGTGAAAGACCAAGGAAAGGGTGACATGACCAAATTAATCAAATTCGAAGTCGGAAAAATCCGAAAAGCGTGGATGTTACGATGAACGAATGTAGAGGAACCTAGAGAGTTTGTCAGGACAATCCGGAAACGACGTGATAGTTAGTTAATAATTATAGATTTTAAACTTAGCTCTGGTATAAAGATTGTTCTGCAATTCCACCCGTTGGACTTTGGACCGTGTAACTCGAACGAACACACCTTTACAACGAGACGAAAAGAATCAAGCAAAAATGAATTTAAAAATCTGAAATCTCAATAATATTTAAGGACCACTATCCCGTGGCAAAAAAAAAATAACGCATAATAATTTGATTAGAAGCTTCTGTTTTCAAATATTTTTTGCAGAATTAAGAAAAACGCTATTTTCACTACGGCTCTTGGTTCTCTTTTCGAATATATGGCACGGTACGAAAATTATCTTTGTTGACAATCAACTATAGTCGTAGGGTACAATGGATTAAGTGTCATAATAGACGGACAATGCCATATACAGTACAGAGTGAACGGAATGCATCGATCGAATTGAGTTTTTATTTTAAATTTATAAAATACATACAAGACAAAATATTATTTTAAGAATACATCTAATTTAAAATATTCTCACTGTGGTCGTAGAATTAATAAAAAAAAAAATAATTCGAATGAAAACGTCCGTTTTCTAGAATTTTTATTATATTTTATGGGAATGACATGTGCATTATCAACTGTAGCAAAAAACAAACGCATTGTTGTAAATATATACGAGTTAAAAAAAACAGAATACGGTAATTAAGGTAATTGACGTGGCCCAATACATTGTTGAAACAATTTTTATTTTCATTTTAAAAAAAGTTTAACATCAAGGATTTGAATCAACGGTATTAGAATTTTTGCAATCTCCAAGATGAGCAGAAAATAGGTCATTATTATGAAAAATGAATCTGGTCCTGTCCAGGATTGAACTGAAGTCCCCTGGATAGGAGCCAAGCGTTCTATCCCTTAGACCAGTTTTCCGCAATATTTTTGTGTTTCAAGGTAGGTACACCTATCAAATCAAGTAATTTTAGAGACGCCAAAGAAAACAGCAATGTTTATTTCATTACTAAACAAGTAAATACAAGTACTTACGCGATACGCATGCGTGCTGCGTTCGGCGGTAGCTTGTGAGCGAGGCGCACCACGCGGGTGAGGCTGTCCCTCATAAAGCGCCTCGCTCTTATAGCTCTCAGCTATTTTTAAGTGTATTATCTTCACAAAACATTGACTTTTTTCCGCGGTACACGCTTTGCGGAACAATGACCTAGACGACCATCCGATTACGGAATTAAGGGATAAATTATTAAATAAAAAAAGATAAAATTAAGGGATTATGCGTTTCTGGTAGTATACTATATATAATATATTATTTTACCTGTTCTCAATAGATGCCTTAAAATAAATTTTGTAATGTCTGTTGATGAAATAAACTGATTTGATTTGATTTATTAACCCTAGAATACAGGAAAGTAATACCTTGAACGAGTTAAATTTATTAATACAACGAATGAATTGAATGACATCTTTCTAATTTCCTCCACATTCATGCCATTACATGCCGACCATCAAGTATTTCAGTGTCCAAAATAAAGTGTTTCAGAGAAAAACATATTTTAACAATCATTTACATATAATAAAAAAAAAATGTAAGTTTGTTATGCAATTTTTTTAAAGTATAAACAAGATTAAAATTGGACTATGAGATTATATAGTGATGTAGATCGGATATAAGATGAAGTATCGGTTAAACAAAACATATTTACATGAGTGGGGACATACATTCGAGACATAAAGAAACAAAACAATAAAAATACATTATCATACTTCATTCTTTATCCGCCTTTCAGAATGTGATTAATTGCTCTATTTTTTTATTGAAATGGCACGAAAAAGAAATAAATAATAAATAACTTTCCGAGTGCATTATTTCTAAAGTTAGATAAAACCGGTTATTATTACTTCAGAGAAGATCATAAAAGAATGATAAGGCAGAGATAATTATTGTTATTTCTTATTTTACCACATGTATAAAATATATTATCATATTTATAGATTTTATCAAACGTAAAAAATGCAAATTAAAATAAAATTTCAAAAGAAATGCTGATAAAAAGTAATAATGTATATAAACTGGCGATTCTAGAAAACAGGAGTTTCCTTCGGATGGAATTTTCCATCATAAAAACAAATCATCACGCCCGTTTCAAGTCATTACGCAGAGAGTATGGACCGCCACACTACTCGATCAGAATACCTCTCTAGAATCCTCAACATTCATACACGAACGTCGATTCTTCCGACTTTTAAAATTTAATTAATTTGGTCATACCAAGTTTTCCTCGATTTCCCACGACTCCGTACTCCATTCACACCGTTAACGTATACTTTCTAAACCATTCTTCTTTCAATCATTCGTTCCATATGTCCAAACCAACGCAGTGATCCTTTCATATTATTTTCTTCCAGTCTACATTCCTTCCTTATTTCAGCATTTAAAATTCTGTCGTACGCCGTGTTCAAGAAACAATACATTATCTGGTTACATATACTAATAGATATTTTTTATTAAGCGAAGCGAAACTATGAAGCTATGAAGCGCAGTGAAAATGTAATTCTTATTGTACAATCTACCTACTTATGAGTAAATGACATCTATAGAACGATAGTTTAATTAATTATATTCTTATCTCTCAAAAAAGTGTTACAGATTTTCGACCCCACCTGTATCAATACGTGACTACAATACAGCGCCCGCATACAGTCTACGAATAATTATCATTTTAGCGATATTATGCCTTCGGAATAGTTTGAATTAAGTTCATAATCGCTTACATCACCGTTTCACATACACCACTACGATGCGGAGCTCTTTCGTGGACTTTGCACTTAGGATTTCGAATGGGGAACAAGTGCAGGCCAAACCGGACCTAAATCCGTACGCGCAAGACCTAAATTCGCTCGCCACACTTGAGACCTTTTGGATCCGGTCGGAATCGGCTCGATCGGACTTTGGACCCGAGCGATGCAACAATGAAGTTCGTAATTTACTTGTTTCGTAGTGGGCAAGGTAATAAACGGTACACTTTCTCGGTGGTTTTGGATGTACGAGTCGCGTTCGAAATTTAAAATAATCGTTATGTCGATCTGTCCAGGAGTAGGTAGGCCCTCTAGATTGACAGCTGATTGCATTTGTCTATGGAGAAACTTACAGAAATGAACCAATGAAAAAAAAACAACATTTTATGTACGAGTTATTTTTTACAAAATAACTCGTACATAAAACTGTTCAAAATTAAAAAAAAAAAAACTACTATTAGTAGTAAATAATGAAAAAAATAATTTTAAAAAATCTTTAAGATATACAATATATTTAATAATAATAATATGCTAACTTTTATAGCGCCGTTTTTGTGATGTAATCACCTCAAGGGCGCATTAAGACGTGTTTTTAATCTAAAAATCTAAATGTGAACGCTGCATCTGATTTTCGCGATCGGTTAAAAAGTGTAGTAGAACAAAGTATAAACGTTTAAATTGGGTATGAAATATGAAAAAGATGGGTTTTCAGTTTAGATCTGAAATCTGTCGGATCATTTATGCATCTGAGGTGTGAAGGAAGATTGTTCCAAGCTGATGGACCGGCTAACGCGAACGCTCGATCCCCGAAATTTGTATTAGAGCAACGCTTCGGCTCAACTAATTTTCCTATTGCCGAGGAGTTCGCCGAGCGAAGTGTGAATTTCCTTTAGATTAATTAGAATTAATCAAATTTTAAATGTTAGTCATGTTAGAAGTCGGAGGAATCGACGTGCGTGTAGTACTTGTTGTATGTATGTGGAGGAAAAGCTAGACAGGTTTGCCAGGATAGAGTAGTGTGGCGGTCCATTCTCGCTGCCTTCCCCTGCGGCGAAACGGCGTGATGGTTTGTTTGTTTGATTGTTTTGTCCACTAGATCAATTTCAGATATGTTAATTTCGAAAATATTAGTCAATTTGACAAGCGGTAAAATAATTCCGAAAGTTCTTTGTTCATTTGTTCAATAATATGCTAACTTTTAAAGCGCCGTTTTATTATATAATCACCTCAAGGGCGCATTAAGACGTGTTTGAAATCTAATTGTGAACGCTGCATCTGATTGATATTCGCATTTGTAAGGTATTTTTGTAAATTTTGTATACGAACAGTGTGAGTGAAAGAAGAAGCCGCGGAAGGCCAAGGAGAGCATGACAAATACTAAAAGGCGGCCACATTCAAAGTCGGAAAAATCGATCTAGGTGTGTCCTGGCAGAAAACAGTATGGCAGTTTAGTAAGTCAGTTAGTTCTTGAAAGTGAGGGTATTATTTATTTATCGGATCAAAACTTGTAAACGTATGACGTTGAATTCATTTAATATTTTTGAAATGTGACAATACAATTTGTTTACATCCGTCTGCACTTGTCGTTATATTTTTGGAGATAAGAACATATTTAAGTAGGCTGAAGCAATAAAACGATTTTTCCACGAAAGAACAGTCTGATAAAAGCGATTTTATAATGACAAATGCCTTGTGTATCATGGATAAAAATATATTGTAATCTATTTTGGAACGAATTCAAAATAGGAGCGCGGGAAAATGTTGCCGTCCTCTGTGCAATATTCACACGGTGAGCACGTGCCCGAGCGAGACGGTTCTATGGGCACGGCCGGGCGCGAGAGCGGGACACAGATATGTATGGGGGATCCGCCACGGCGTGAGCACGTGCTCGGGATTGGACTTCGGACTTTGTACCAGTCACGAAAGCGACCACAATAGCACGGGAGCGAGCGGGACGGGCTATTCTAGGCGCGGTTTGAGAGCGGGACGGCGATATACAGGTGAGAGATACGGATAACGCTGGCGAGGCACTATTCGCGACGCGGCAGAGTCGACTCGCCAAAAGCCCCACATTACGTTTTAAATTGAGATATTATATTAAATCACTAAGTATATATACACTAAGACTTTAGTTTAAGTTTACTTTGCCGCTGTAAAACCGGTGTTTTTTATACATATTTATTTACTTGATCTTATCTGTAGGTGGTGAAGAGAGAGACAAAGGTGGATTAAAATCTCATATCACAGCGTGGGAAGAAAAAGGTAAACATCACCTAGGCAATGTCTCGGCTCCATATTGAAGATGGAAACATCATTGTGATAACACATGGCGAAGGTAAAATAATAATTGATTTAAAGATTCATGAAATTGAAATGATTTTCTAAAATCACGTAACATTATTGTGTATGTGGGTAGGTAGGTACTTAATAAAATCATATTTACGGTAGGAGCATTCAAAAAGTGTTCGAAACAAGGTTGATTCAAATTGAAAAAAGATTTATCCGGTTTTTACCACGTACATTTTATTTCTTATTTTATTTATTAACAACCATAATTATGAGCGTAAAAAATTAAATATGTTAGTACGAAATCCATGACTCGTTAGAAATTCAAATTTGTAGAAACCGTTATGGCATACGACAGCGTGTAAGCAGTTGGATAGAATTTTCACATTACATTTTAAATATTTTATCTTCTTTTTCTTGTTCCTCTCGTATTTTAATATGGATCCAATTATATAAAGATGAAGTTTTTTTTAGCCGAAAATGTCTACTTCTCGCGATACTTCCTTTCCTTTCAATTTTACTTTGGATAACCATTGCAGTATTTTGTATTTCGCGTTTTTTATACGTGCCCAAAGTATACAAGTTTCCTTTACCTCCTAATAAAATATTTGTAACAATAACAACGACCAACCATCACGCCGTTTCTCCGGAAGCGTCCATATGTCCAAACAAACGCATCGATCCTTTCATAATATTATTCATAATACTTTTTTCCTCTATACATTCCTTCCCGATTATCAGCATTTGAAATTATGACATACATCGTTTTACCACACATATGTCTAAGAGATCTCATCTCTATTGCATTTATTCTGCTCTCATCCTTATTTTGCCTGTTCCACACTTCGCTTTCATAGCTTGGAACAATCTCCCTTCATACCAAGTGCATAAATGTTCTGACAGATTTCAGGTATAACCTAAAAACCCAACATGTATAAAATATTTGATTTCTTATATTATTTTATATTATTTGTTTCAGATTTATTTTGTGAACGTTGGACGATCGAAGTGTGCGCGGCAGATGCCTGTTGGTGGCGATGAGATTCGCAACCCATTACACCGCGTTTCCCGCGAGGGCAAAAAGAGAAGGCTGGAGTGCCGCATCGGTTAAACTGCGACAATCCATTCTTTCTGCCTACCCCTTTGGAAAGACGGCGTGATGGTTAGTTAGTTAGTTAGTTATATTATTTTGATATTCGCAATCGGTTAGAAAAATATTTAAAAAAAACATGTCTTAATGCTTTCGTTTACATTAAGAAAACATTATTATAAGGGTTGGAATAGGAATTCCACTGTAAACGGTCATTTTCGCTTTCATTGATAAATTATTGTTTTCAATGACTATTTTTTAAAGCTCCATTATTTTTTTATAAGGATTTGAATGATATAAATAATACACAATATGTCAGCATCCAAAATGTTACATATTTCAATATTACAATATCCGGAGTGCTTTTCAAATACAAAATATACGTCGGACTTTGACTTGACGGTAATAATCAGAGCGCGGCAGTCGTAGTTTCACACAAAACGCAAGGAGAGGTTTTGACATTGGTCCGAGTTAAACCAACCGGTTCGGTCCCAACCCGCGTAAAGGGGGGAACGCCTTTCCTACCGTATTACGAACTGATACGATATAAAAAAGAAACAAGAAAGTTCGTGAGGCGAACACTCGGGTAACTACACAACCAGATTCATGTTACCGATACTAATGGCCCATCAATCAATTGTTGGGTTAGTTATTTTCTGGGTTCTAGTTGCAAGACACATCCCACACAGACAACGGAAACGATTACAACAATAAAACGTTTATCACAGCCAAACAACTTTTTATTCTTTCCCCAAGCTATTTCCCGTTATTTGGAGTCGACTCTCTTGATAAGGCTCCACCAAACATCACAATCCTGGGTCATTTGACTGTCCAGTAACAGCGTATTCTGATTGTTCCATACTGTGGACATCCATGTTGCAGGAGACACCTGCCTCTGGTGACACTGGTGGGAAGATGTCTGCTGAACGCGGTCTCCTCGGAGATCGACGTCTTTCACAAATACTATTGACTTTAGAGAGTATCTTGTCTTCCTAATGTCGAAACATCTCTCATGCGTTCCTGGTATTATCAATAGATATGTATCTCAATAGATGCCTTAAACATTAATATTGATTTTAAAGTCTGATGAGAAAATAAACTGATTTGAGTTGATTTGAAATTCGGTCCCCTTCTTCCATCTTCCAGTTGCAGGGCTTTGTGGACAATATACTCATCGTCTATCCTGTCAAACAACGTTGCCAGCTGCACCGCATTATCGGATGTCCGAACCAGATTCTCGTGTATGTCACAGGGCAGCAAAGGCACTCCATGACTTGCTACATGGTTTGCTCCATGCTAAAATACAGAGTGTCGTAACGCCCTGAAGGATCCCGCATCTGGCCATTTTGTCCTTGGATCTACCAACGTATTCGGTTCTCTGTCCTCCAGGTTTTCCACGATAACTCGTGTTCTGGCAGTAGGGTCTCTTTGGGTATCATCCAATTCCAACAAATCAAAAAAATTGAAGGTATGAATGACACAAGAGTGAATTATATCTAAAAGTTTGATTAATTTTTTAAAGTTTTTTTTCTATTTATAATAAATCGATGGATGTATTCTCAATAAATCAAATTCGTTGCACACTTAAAGGCGGGCCACACTGTGGATAAACATCGGTTTCCACCAACGAGCCAGACTATCTATCTCATTCTACGCCGGGTAAAATAATGCGAGGAAGAGAGATAAACGTACCATGTGCAACAAACAAACATGCACAACAAACATGGTACGTTTATCTCTCTTCCTCGCATTATTTTACCCGGCGTAGAATGAGATAGAAGCCCTATACAACCGATGTTTATCCACAGTGTGGCCCGCCTTTTAACTTAACGGACAATTAATATACTGCGTTAGAGAAAGGAAGTATAAAAAAAGCCGCAATAATATTTATGACTAATATCATTGGACTTCAGTTTGTCTCGCGAATTGAACAATATATATGCTTAACTCAAAGGAAGTATTGCACATCAACGGTGAAAGTTCTATGTCAAATGGGCACTATTTTTAGTGAAATTGAACAATTAGCATAACTACACGATTATATAATACTTCACATTTTACGAGGCTGGCGAGGAGTGTACGCGCCGCGAGACATTTCAGGAAATGCATATTACGAAATAGCCGTACTTTGGCTAAAACTGCAAGCCGAGTTGACACGAGGTTTTATGAAATTAAACTTGAAGTAATCTTGATTTACATTTAATAATTACTGTTGCAATTATTAAATGTGTCGTCGTAAACGCGTCTAGACCGACTGGAGTAAGACCTCTAGGAAGGCCTAGACAGCGCCTAATGGACAATGTTCTGGCTGATCTGGCTAGGTTGGGCGAATCAGACTGCTGGGAGCAAAAGGCGCAGGATCGAGGAGCTTGGCGAAAAATCATCAAGGAGGCTAAAACTCTTCAAGAGTTGTATGGCCATAGGAAGT
Organism: Lepidostoma basale; assembly: GCA_022606425.2. Lineage (NCBI taxonomy): Eukaryota > Metazoa > Arthropoda > Insecta > Trichoptera > Lepidostomatidae > Lepidostoma > Lepidostoma basale. Next base: position 267,956 of record JAHDVF020000896.1, on the reverse strand, counting down.
GAAGTGTTGCAATTACATACAAACATTGATTAGACCAGTTTTAACATATGACTCACGAGAACTGGACACTTACTAAACGCCATGAAACGAAACTAAACTGCTTCGAAAGGAAATTTTAGACTCATTAAGGATGGTCAGACAGAGCATTGATATCTCTACCACGTCAGCGTGGTCAATTCTATTAAGATTAACATACTAGCTAAGTCATTTGCACTGTATAAGGGAACTGGAGCACCCCAAAAGAGTATTGTTTAACTGTAAGATGGTGTCTTGGCAGACTGTCAGGTCTTGGGCCAGCAAGACTTGGAGGTAGCGGCCAGAGACAGGATAGGATGAAGACGTTTCTTGGATGAACCTAAGACTCTTTAATGATGTTGTTGCAATTGCATAAGATCTTATAATAAACTTTGAACTAATCTGAATACATTGAATTTATTTCATTGCGACAATAGCTAGCGCTGGTACAATGATGAAGCAACAATACTCTTTGCGATTGAAAAATATTCTGATGTTGATTATGTTATCATTGAGTCATATTTTATGAAAATAATTCAAGTAAACAAATAATATTAAATCACAAATGCGTGAATAATTATTTTGATATCCATGTACGGAGTGTGTCTCTGTGATGTTAAAATTTCGTCTTCGGCTTTTTTGCGTCGAATTTTTAACTTTTTATTACGTTAGTTCTGGGCGTGTCCAATATGGCACTCGGTTTTTTGATAGAAAATAGCGAATTCTCGTATTATTATTTAACATTGGCCCGACAACAAACCGGTCTCGCGACCTTTACTCTGGACGGCACGTATGGAGGTAGAAGACCGTGCATTACTATTTTAACGACCAGCGTTGAATAAGTTGAACAAAGAACGGTAATGAAAATTGTGAACGAAGTATCAAATGCTTTATAAAGCGTTGAAATTAAAAATGACTAAGTTTTAAAGAAGTCGTTGATAAATCTATATATTATATAATAAATAAAAATTTAAAACTTTGAAAGTTATGCACCGATTGCTTTGAAATTTTTACACAGTGTTGCATTCGAATATGCGCGTATTTTTACTACGGATATCGTCGTCTCTCTAGTTCAAGCCCGGAAGCTATTCTTCCTCACACGTTGGAAATATATTTCTTGATAGATGTGACCGATATTTCTTTCTTCTTTTTTTTTTTTAATATAAATAATATTGCGCAACACATACGCAATCACCCCACTAAAATGTGACAGTTCTTTGATACTGCTTATTTTTTATTAATCTCTTGTTTTATTACACGTTTTTGCAATTCGTGAGTTATGGCTTACTTAATCATGTCGCACTTCCGTAACATGGTGTGCGCGCTACTTTCAATTTTATCCTCTACTAAACGCGTGAGAAGAAAACAGATCTTTGTACAATAAACTATCACGCCGTTTCCCCGAAAGATTAGGCAGAGAGAATGGCCTGCCACACTACTCAATTCAGACACCCCTCTCTAGATTCCTCCACATTCATACAGCGAGTCATACACACACGTCGATTCTTCCGACTTCTAACATTGCAGAACATTAACATTTGATTGATTTGGTCATGTCATGTTTTTCTTGACTCCGTACATTTACATCGTTAACGTATACTTTATTAACCAAAACTGGCAAAAGTATGATGAAAGCAGGATAAATGCCGTAGAAATGAGATCACTAAGAAGAATGTGCGGGAGAACGTTGTATGATAGAATACCGAAAAAAGGATCCCTGATATGGTTTGGACATATGGAACGAATGGATGAGAGTAGAATGGTTAAAAAGTTGTACACAAGCAGCGTGAGTGGAAAAAGAAGCCGAGGACGACCGAGGAAAACATGGCATGACCAAATTAATCAATTACTAAAAGGCGGTCACATTCGAACTCGGAATAATAGACGTGCGTGCATGGCACGACGTATAAATGTAAAGGAAGCCCGAGAGGTATGCCAGGACAGAGCAATGTGGCGATCCATCCTGTCTGCCTTCCCCTCCGGGGAAATGGCGTGATGGTTAGTTAGTTTATTAACCATTCTTTCTTCATACATGCGTACCATGTGACCAAACGAACGCAGTGATCCTTTCGTAAATTAGTTCATACAATCACATATTTCTTCCTTGATAAAGAAATTGAAACAATATTGTGTAATAATAAAGATGTGACCAAGGCCACAGAAGGCAGGACAAGTGATCATAATGTCCTCCAAGGCCAATTTCTACATCCCAGCTGGGAGATGGCAGTTTTTTGACCCACGGGAAAATAAATTATCCGCACGGCCGCTACCAGCAACAGTCGATCGGCAATTGTTCAGACATATACGGTTCAAGCGGTTCACATCATGTCACGGTATCATCTCGCTGGACCACTCTAGTGATTGAATCATCTCGTTTCACCTCTCCGATGTGATCGCAACGGCTGGGATCTTGGGCCGAAGTCCAACGCGGGGCGTCACTCTCGATTGAATCTTCGCTATTGAGAAAATTCAACGGAGAAACGGCATTCACGATGCTAGTTAAAAATATTGCGACAACTCGCATACATTTTTAAATCGATGCAAGCTGAAGAATTGCCACCGAGAACATTTAATCACAAATTTATACTGAAAGCGATCAAATTCATTATGAATCGCTCTTGAATCAAATTGAAACATGGACAGTGACGTGATGGGGATATTAGGATAATTCTAGGTGAAACTTTTGACTTGACGATTATTATTTAAAAAGGAGATTAGACGCCGAACAAAAATAACGGACATCATGGAACGACTAGCGAGACTGAAGTGGCAATGGGCGGGTCATGTGGCGAGACAGAGTGAGGATAGATGGACCCAGAAAACAATAAGGTGGAGACCATGGGAAAATAGGAGAAGCGTCGGCACGCCGCAAAAAAGGTGGGCCGACGACATTGCTGCCGTGAGGGGAAAAATGTGGCTACGGCTGGCAGAAAATAGAGACGAGTGGAAAGGAAGGGAAGAGGCCTATGTCCAGCAGTGGACCGATGAAGGCTGACGAAGAAGAAGATTTAAAAAGTTAACTAAATAATCATCACGCCGTTTCCTCGGAGGGGTAGCCAGAGAGGATGAACCGCTATACTGATCTGTCCTGACGTACCTTTCGAAAATCCTCTACATTCATACACTGTAAAAAGCGCGCTCATCGATTTTTCCGACTTCAAATGTGGCCGCCTTTTAGTATTTGATTAATTTGGTCATTCCACTGCTTGTATATAACATTTTAACCATTCTTCTATCGTCCATTCCTTCCATGTGTCCAAATCATCTCAAGGATCCGTTTTTAATTTTACTTATGATATCATCTGGCACACATTTCTTCCTAATTCTATCATATCATTTTCCCGCAAATTCTCATCTGCCATCTTTGCTTCAGTGGATATACTATATTTCTATTTGCAGTAATGACTTTGAGAGCACCATTCATTTTGTTCCCAGCACCAACCCTTTCTAATTAAAAAAAAAGTGAATTTTCAGTAGAAATGAGATCTCTTAGACGAATGTGTGGATACTCTGTGTATGATAGTGTCGAATGAAAATATAAGAAGTGAATGCGGTGCGAATGATGGTGCTATGAACAAAATAATGAAAGGATCATTAAGATGGTTTGAACATATGGAAAGAATGAATGAAGAAAGAATGGTAAAAAAATTATATGTTAACGATGTATAATAAATGGAACCAGAAATAGAGGAAGACCGAGGGAAACGTGGCACGATCAAATAAATCAAATATTGAATTTCGGCCATATGAGGAGTCAGAGAAATCGACGCGCGTGCATGACACGATGTATGAATGTTGAGGAAGTGAGAGAAATATGTCAAGAAAGAAAAGTGTGGCAGTACATTCTTTCTTCCTACCCCTTCGGGGAGACGGCGTGATGGTTAGTTAGTTAGAATTTTTAAAAAGTGAATTTCTAAAAATGACTTCAAGCTATGTCATATGCGATAAACTAAAAGAAATTGTATTCCAATATATGAATTTGATATCAATGGAACACATAATAGTACTAAAAAAAGACTTTGATTGTGGCGAATGACTCAAAGTGGAGTTTGAACGTAGTATTCTGAAAAATAAGCTACAGGTGACAAGTGGTCAAATCACCGATACCTGCCTTAAGCGGACTTTACTCCCAGAAAACAAGATTCTTAAATTTCTTACTCACTAAAATATTTTTTTCTATTTCGTACTAAAGATATGTTAGTCTGATCCATAAGGTTAAGGTAATCCCAATGTTAAATATTAATTATCCTTATTAAAAACTATATAAAATAAGTTAATTAGAAATATATCCACTGAAGCAAAGATGCCAATACACAATGGAGTTCAATTGCCAACCCTTATGCATAGAAATGAATCAAATCAAATCAGTTTATTTCATCAACAGATATTACAAAATTATTTTTTAAGGCATCTATTGAGAACAGGTAAAATAATATATTGTGTATAGTATACTACCAGAAACGCATGAGAGATGGTTCAACATTAGGAAGACAGGATACTCTCTAGAATTAAGAGTATTTGCCTTCTGAACGTACTTTCACTGATATGAAAGACGTCGATCTCCGAGGAGACAGCGTTCAGCAGATTGATTGCTCTTCCCACCGGTGTCACCAGAGCCAGGTTGGTTCTGGCGACGGGGAGGTAAAACAATCTATGCTGGCGCTGTCGGAGATATCTGTCGGGAACAAAAAGACCTACACCCTCCAGCATGAAGCTTGGAGCCGGCAAAATAAGGATGAAAATAAGATAAATACCTTAGAAATGAGATAACTGATAATAATTTAAGGGCAAACGATATATGATAGAATACCGAACAACGAAATAAGAAAAAAAAAAAACTTTGATTTTCTGGCTTACAGAGGTTCAGCTCATGTGGCTATTCCTCTTGCGTCTGATGGGAACATTGTTGGAAGGTGATTTGGTGGGTTGTTAGTTTATGCGGGGGCATGATTTGTGTGGTCCGGAGTGTTCCTCTGAAGGAGGATCGATTTTGGGCGCTTGTGGCGGCTGGAGGTGTTTGGGTCGTAATTTGTGAGGTATTTTATTGTGGGGTTAGGATGTGAAGGGAGTCCTTTGTAAAAAAGTTCGGCAAGTTTCAGAATGAATTCATCTATCAGGATTCCTGAGATGGTTTGGACATTTGGAACGAATGGACGAGAGAAGAATGGCTAAAAAGTTGTATAAAAACAGTGCGAGTGAATGAAGTGAGATGAAAGCATGACATGATCAAATTAATAAATTATTTAAAGACAGCTACATTCGAACACGGAAAAATCGACGAGCGTGCACGTAACGATGTATGAATGCAGAGAACTCTAGAGGTATGAGGACAGAGCATTATGGCAGTCCATCCTCTCTGCCTACTCTCCGTGGAAACGGCGTGATGGTTATTTAGTTAAGTATGTATTTCTAATTCAAATATATTTCCAAGTGTACAATAAGAAAATAATCTAATACGAATCCCCTTTCGTTTCCCGCATTGAAACTAATTATTCAATTTAATTTAATTATTTTTTTTAAATGTAACGGGAGAATGTAACCACTATAGAGTGCCTACTCTCAAACATTGGTATTCGATGTACATGATTTAATTTGACTAATTCTTTTTTCAAACAGACTTCGTTTGCCTCTGGTTTCATTGCCAGGTCAAATAATTCAAGTAAGTACCTACGGATTAGACGCGACCGGACAACACATTTGTTGCTAACGCCAGATTTTTAGAGTGGGTGAGAGAAATCCGAGGACAAAGTCCGATTCACATTCATATTAGGTATTCGCTATTAATCAGTATACCTGCGTACAGACGTAAAACAGTTGACGTAATAAATTCAATATTGAAAAACCCCGAACATATTTGCAGATCTGAATATTATACTGTCAACATGTTGAATAAAAAAAAATACGATTTTTGCGATGCAATACGTAATAACGAGAACAAATGTGTAATCAAGTTTGGTAAAACCATAGAAAAAATATAAGATTCTTACGAGGGATAATAAACTACTGAGAAAATCTGGCAAAATCATATATATTACACATTAGTTTATGAATAATTTTATTAGTAATATTTTAAACTATTCCTAGGAGAGAGAAAAGAATGGCAAAATTATTTGTTACCGCTAGCAAATTGCCTACCGAAAAAAAAAATCTAGTTTCTGTGTTTTTTTAAGTGTAATAAAAAATCGTGCATCGCTCAGGGTGCACTAGACTAGCAAAGTAAAGAGAAAGCGAGGCAGACCTAGAACCACCTGGAGAAGAACCCTGCAGGACGAGGTTAAGACAGCAGGCCTCACTTGGGATGATGTTAGGTATCAGGCATGCGATAGAGCCGGGTGGAGAAGGTTCCTTGAGGCCCTATGCACCACGGAGGTGTGACAGGACAAAAAGAAGAAGAAGAAGAATAAAAAATCGTGGTTCTTATATCAAAATATGTGATTATTGATTTGATACAAGATGGCGGAAGGAAAAACTTTAATAAATCCGTTTCTCTTTTAAAATGTATAATAAAAAAAAAGCTAATTACATTAAATAACATAATATAGTAAAACAAAAAATCAGAAAACTATAGATAAATTGTAACGAAAAATATGTCAAGTCTGTTTAAATTGGGTTATGCATTATTTGAATATAAAGGAAAAAATATTTCAATTCTTCGCATTTAGGTTATGTCAAAGTTCGTGAAATATTTACTATACATGTATATTTCGGGTTCTGGAGTGGAGACCGCGTACAGGATTCCGTAGAGTTGGACGTCCCCCTGCCCGCTGGACCGACGATCTGAAGAGGATTGCTGGACATGGATGGATGGGAGCGGCAATGGATAGGGGGCGGTGGAGGGCTTTGGGAGAGGCCTACATTCAGCAGTGGATGACAGACGGCTGATGATGATGTATATTTAGCAGTAACAACAACCGAATCAAAAGAATTTGCTACTTGTAGGCTAATATTATTTTTTTTATACTATAAAATTAAATAAGCCAATTTTATTTTTGTGTTTTGGAATCTATTATATTATTAAGAGTTGGAACTAAAGATCACAACCTTCAATTTGGATCTTCCGGCATACAGAGATATAGCTCTCTTGAATTTTCCACTCTCTTAAGTCTGATGGAAACATTGTTGGAAATGTAATTTTTTGCGGGGCTTGATGTGCGTGGCCGGAGTGTTCCTCTGAAGGAGGATCGATTTCGGGCGCTTGTGGCAGCTGGGAATGTTTAGTTCGTAATTTGAAAGGTATTTTATTTTTGGGTTAAGGTGTGAAGGGATCCTTTTTAAAACGAAGCTGTGTTACGTGTTTAAATCATCATATGAGCATAAACTAAAATATACATTTTCATCATAAGGATGCTTCTCGTACAAATCGAAAAATAACTACATCTATGTACGCACATGCACAATAGTTATATTGAAAGCAAGTTGAAAAAAGGGTACAAAGTAGGTTTTATGAGTTGTACCTTGGAATAAGTGTAAGAAAAAAAAATCGCACGTTGGAATTATTCATGCTTATTAATTATTTGAACCACCCAACGATGAGTGCGGTAGAATGGCTGTTCTAAAACATTAGTAAAAGGTTATAAAAATATACTCGTATCCGCCACATGGGTTGCTTTTGGATACGGGCAATTAAAAATAATATGAATTCTCCTTGGCGGTTTTTATAGAACACGGAAAGGATTTAATTGGCAACGTCAAACGTTTTAGCTGTCTATTAGGAACTAAAATTAATTTTCATTAAAATAATATCGTTTTATCAAAAGGTTTGCACAAAACATTTTTGTATGTAGGTACGAACGATTGGCCGTAGTTATTTTAGTAAATAAATAATATCGAGATGGCCATGTGGGTAACCCGGTTTCTGGTTTCGGTAAAGGGATATTTGTGATAAGCATACAGGACACGCAAGTGATAATTATGTTACAAAACCATGCCAGATAGGTGTTCTAATATTTTTTACAAGTTCAGCAAGGTTAAACAAGCACGACGGCAGCGAAGATGTGGTGTAGACCGTGACAAAGAGATGAACAAGTCGCGTTGCGGGGCGTTCGTAATTTTGCTGTTGGATAAATGTAATGTATTAATAAATAAAATATTTGACAATACCTTTTCTAAACATTCCTGACCGATGGCCTTTGGGTCGACTTTTATTTCCAAAACCATCGAATTCGGTTGGCTCACTAAACACCACATTTTGAATAATTTATTGAAACACTTATAAACTGTAACTTTATTCACCTTGCACCTTTAAAGTATTTGGAATAAGTTCTTTGAATGAATATCCTCGTCAACTTTACGTTTATCGCGTACTCTTTGTGAAAGAAAAACTGAGATCGTGTCGCAACCGCGGCCATACTCCGCGTACTCCGCGAAGTTTCTGACAGAAATGATTTTTGTTCTCGACAAATCCAGTTTTGAACAGCTGCGCCGCTAGAACGGAACAAAACATACCGATTGACAATATGGCGGATTCGCAGATAAGAGCTACCAACTTACACGACGCAATCAGCCCGCCACACCAGGCTGACCTGACAGTTAATTTTTCTTTTATTTTCATATTGTTGAGCCTGGGCGAAGCGACATTGCGGCTTTGCAGGTTAATCGGGTGTTGAATTTTTCATTTTATTCGTTCGCTTCCGACGAGATCTCCGCTTAACGGGCAGATTTGCGCCGACGAATATTCTGCCAATTCATCGACCATCGATCGCGGTAAAGTTTCTCGTTCGCGGCGTGTAAAAATGACTTTCGACTGTTTCGGCCACGTGATCGGTGTTGTATGAAAAGTTGTACCCGGCCTCCGCGGTCTCACGACTGAAGAACGCTGCGATTAAATTGTGCAAAGACACTCCCACCGTCGACATGGACACCAACAAGTTAACGGACGTCCTGCGCGCGTCTATCCACCCCGACCAGCGCCAGCAGGCGGAGGAGCAACTCGCCCAGATCCACAAGATCATCGGGTTCGCGCCCTCCCTCCTCCAGGTCGTCATGTCGAGCGAGGTAGAGATGCCGGTCCGCCAGGCCGGGGTCATATACCTTAAGAACATGATCACCCAGAACTGGCTCGACCAAGAGGAGGGGGAGGAGCCGCTCCGCTTCCGCATCCACGAGCAGGACCGCGCCGTGGTGCGCGAGACCATCATAGACGCCATCGTGCAGTCGCCCGACATCGTGAAACTGCAGCTGGCGCTGTGCGCGCGCACCATCATCAAGAACGACTTCCCGGGCTGCTGGACGCAGGTGGTGGACAAGATCGGGCTCTACCTGGGCAGCGCGGACACCTCCGCCTGGTCGGGCGCGCTGCTGGCGCTCTACCAGCTGGTGAAGAACTACGAGTACTGCAAGGCGGAGGAGCGCGTGCACCTCATCAGCGCCATGCACCTGCTGCTGCCCATGGCGCACCGCCTCATCCTGGCACTCTTCCCCGACCCTTCGGACCAGTCGCTGCTGCTGCAAAAGCAGATCCTTAAGATCTTCTTCGCACTCATCCAATACTCCCTGCCGTTGGACCTCATCAACAAGGAGACCTTCTCGCAGTGGATGGAGGTTATGCGCATGGAAGCCGATAAGCCCATTCCCGAAGCCACTCTGCAGATTGACGAGGACGAACGCGTGGAGCATCCTTCTTGGAAATGCAAGAAGTGGGCTCTGCACACGCTGCACCGTATCTTCGACCGCTACGGCAGCCCCGGCGTGGTCAGCAAGGAATATCGCGACTTTGCCGACTGGTATCTCAAGACTTTCTCCGGTGGCATCTTGGAAGTTCTGCTCAAGATCCTGGACCAGTACCGCAACAAGGTATATGTTTCCCCGCGAGTGCTGCAGCAGACCCTGAATTACATCACGCAGTGCGTGAGTCACGCGCACTCTTGGAGCTTCCTGAAGCCGCACATGTTCGCCATCATTCAGGATGTTCTGTTCCCCATCATGTCCTACTCGGATGCAGATGAGGAGCTGTGGGACAGCGACCCGCATGAGTATGTGCGCGTGAGGTTTGACATCTTCGAGGACTTTGTGTCGCCGGTGACAGCGGCGCAGTCTCTGCTGCTGCACAGCTGCAAGAAGCGCAAGGACATGCTGCAGCGCACCATGCAGCTGTGCATGCAGGTGCTCACGGGGCAGATGGGGTTCACCAGTCCCCGCCAGAAGGACGGCGCGTTGCACATGATCGGCGCTCTGGCTGAGGTGCTGCTCAAAAAGAAAATTTACAAAAATGAAATAGACACAATGTTAGTTCAATATGTTTTCCCCGAGTTCTCCAATAGCCTGGGCTACATGCGTGCGCGCGCGTGCTGGGTGCTGCACCACTTCGCTGCCATGAAGGTCAAGAGCGAGGATATCCTCGTTGAAGCCATGAGGCTTATCGTGAATGCTCTCCTGACGGACACGGACCTGCCCGTGAAGGTAGAGGCTGCCATTGCGCTCCAAATGCTTCTCAGTTGTCACGAGAGAGCGGAGAAATTTTTAGAGCCGCAAGTTAACGTCATAACCCTAGAATTGTTAAATTTAATTAGAGAAACGGAGAACGACGATATTACTACTGTTATGCAAAAATTAGTGTGCTCCTACACCGAGCAGCTGATGCCTATTGCGGTAGAAATCTGCCAAAACCTAGCCACGACATTCAATCAAGTATTGGAGGCCGATGCGGGCTCAGACGAGAAGGCCATCACGTCCATGGGCCTCCTCAACACCATCGAGACCCTGGTGAACGTGATGTCGGAGAACGAAGAGGTAATGAGACGTCTCGAGCCCTGCGTGCTGCAGGTGGTAGGCCACATCTTCCAGACAGGAGTTATAGAATTTTACGAAGAAGCCTTTTCTTTAGTTTATGATCTGACGTCTAAAACAATCTCTCCGGACATGTGGAAAGTTTTAGAATTAGTTTACACAGTTTTCCAGAAGGACGGTTTTGATTACTTTACCGACATGATGCCCGCGCTCCACAATTACGTGACAATAGACTCCGCCGCCTTTCTGTCCAACGAGAACCACATCCTGGCCGTATTCAACATGTGCAAGGCTGTGCTGTCAGGGGACTCTGGGGAAGACCCGGAGTGCTACGCCGCCAAATTACTCGAAGTTATTATTCTACAGTGCAAAGGTCAAATTGACCGTTGCATCCCTTCTATTGTGGAGCTGGTCCTCGGCAGGCTCACGAGAGAGGTGAAGACCAGCGAGCTCCGTGCAATGTGTCTTCAGGTCGTCATCGCAGCTTTATACTACAATCCTCAATTGCTTCTCAGCATATTAGATAAACCTTCCACCATTGTTCCCGCGGAATCCATAACGTCTCATTTTATCAAACAGTGGATTCACGACACCGATTGCTTTCTAAGTTTGCATGACCGCAAGATGTGCGTGCTCGGCTTGTGCACGCTCCTGAGCCTAGGCCCCATGCGCCCGCCCCTGTTGAATGAGAGCATCAAAAAGATTATGCCCGCTTGCATTATACTCTTTGATGGCTTAAAACGCGCTTACATTGCAAGAGCAGCTGAGGAAGCGGAAGAGGAATCAGAGGAAGAAGACGACACGGACGACGGAGAAGAAGTCCTTTCCACAGACGATGATGAAATTGACGACCAGGCCCAGGATTATCTGGAGAGTTTGTCCCGTAAGATGAAGAAGGATGGTACCAAAGCCGGGTTCACAATCAACGAGATTAATAATGACGACAATACCGAGGACAGCGACTACGAGGGAGACGAGGACTATGACGCCCTGGACGAGACGCCGCTAGAGAGCTACACTACTCCTTTAGACGAAGCGGATTGCTTGGTGGACGAATACATTGTCTTCAAGGAAGTCATTACGAAACTTTCCGCCGCAGAGCCGGCATTCTACCAAGCTCTCACCGCGAACCTCACGGAGGAGCAGAATAAGGCGCTGCAGGATATATTCACGCTGGCGGATCAACGCTGCGCCCAGCAGGAGAGCAAGCGCATCGAGCAGAGCGGCGGTTATTCCTTCACCGTGCCACCTTCAGTTCCGACCACCTTCAAGTTTGGCTCATAAGCAGCCCTGCTCGTAATAAATCAATATATGCACTTATATTATTCTTGAGCTGTTTCAATATTGTCCATTCAATTAACTTCTGCAATACGAATGCCAAATTATGACTAATTTATTTGAATCGTTACATCGTGTTGTTGTATCGGGATAATCTTTTTTTTTATTTTTTTTATTCATCCTTTTATTTGGCTGCACCCCGATATCGAATTATTTTCTTATATAATCTTCTTATTATTATAATTCTTATATCTCATTTACTTCTTTGCACTTTATATGTAAATATTGTCTTTACTCTCAATAAAAGTGTATTATCTTTTATTTTAAATATATCACTTATTTATTCTCCACCTAATTTAACCACAGGAATCAAAATAATGTTTATTAAAAAAAAAACATTTATATTTGAATAATATTTAACAGTATTTTCACAACACTTTTTTGCACTTTTCACAAACATGTTTCTGGATACAGATGTAGAAATTTTAAAATTTCGTATCCCATGTGCATAGTGCAAAAAAGAGTTGTTAAATAAAATACAAAAAACTAACAAACCATCACGCCGTCTCCCCTAAGGTATAGCCAGAAAGAATGACCGCCACACTGTTCTTTCCTGACGTACTCGTTTCCTCACTTTCAATATTTGATCGTGCCACATTTTTTCGGTCTTCCTCTATTTCTAATTCTGTTTACATCCTTTCAACATTCTTTCTTCATTAATTCTTTCTGTGTCCAAATCATCTTGATGATCCTGTCATTATTTTGTTCATAACACTTTCATTCGCACTGCATTCACTTCTTATCTTTTCATTCGACACTATCATACACAGATTTTCACTAATATGTATAAGAGATCAAATTTCTACTGCAATTCTAATTTCATCCCTCTTTTCCTGGTGCCATGCTTCACTTTCATACATAAAATACAATGTTTTCAGATGTGAATCCACAACACAGAATAATGGCAAATATGGAAGAAACATTTATAATTTAAGGTATCCATTTGAGACCAGGTAAAATACCAGGAATGCACGAGAGATGGTTCCACTTTAGGAAGACGAGATAAAGTTAAGAATATTTGTGAGTACTTTTATTAATATGAATGATGTCTATCTCCAATGTGTGAAATGCCTACATTAATCTTTATTAAATTACAATTTCACTTCACAAATGGACTTGAATCTTCTGGCTTACAGAGGTTCAGCTCTAATGGCTATTCCTCTTACATCTGTAGAATCACTTGGATTGTTATACAAAATTTTCTGTCTGATAATTAAAACCAACTGTAATAATAACGGTGTCCTTGTGCTGACACATATGAATGGAAGTGAAGCATAGAACTGGCAAAGAAGGATAAAAATAAAATAAATGCAGTAGAAATGAGATCTTTAAAATGAGGGTGTTGTAAACCTATATGATAGTGTCAAATGCAGAAATAAGAAGTGAATTCGGTGCGGTGCTAATGAAAGTGTTGTGAACAAAATAATGAAGGGTCGTTAGGATGGTTTGGACACATGGAAAGAATGAGTGAAGACAGATTGGCGAAGAAAGTAAAGTAAGAGCTAGAAATAGAGGAAAACTTGGCACAATAAAATATTAAACGTCGGTCATGTAATGAGTCCGGGAAATCGACATGCATGCATGGCACAATGTATGAATGTAGAGGAAACGTTAGGACAGAACAATGTGGTGGTCCATTCTTTCTGCCTACCCCTCCAGAGAGAAGGTGTGATGGTTAGTTAGTTAGTAAGTATAACAGTACACTCCATTTTTTATAATTGAAATGTCACAAAGTCAGTCCTGTTTTTTATATTTATATATTTGAAAGTCTATACATAAAAGATAAGACGGTAGTGCACAATAGTGTTCTTGTGCCAACCCTTATGAATGAAAGTGAAGCAGCAAGTAGAATGAATGCAGTGGAAAAGAGATCTAATCAATAAATACACATACAGTTCAAATGCAAATATCAGAAGTGATTGTAGTGCGAATGAAAGTGTAGTGAACAAAATAATGAAAGGGTTGTTAAGTTGATTTGGACACAGAAAGAATGAATGAAAGAAGAATGTTCATGTTAAGGATGTACACAGAACAAGAAATAGAAGAAAATTTGGCACAACCAAATTAATTTAATGTTTTTTTATTTTATTAATTCTTCAACAATGATGTAAAACTCCATATTAAATAATTAATATGAATGCAAACGTCTGTTTTCTAGAATTTTTATTATATTTTATGTGAATGACATGTTTCGCCTGTCTTAAGACATTATCAAATGTTAATTTTATAGTTAAAAAAATATTTGATAATGCCTTAGGCGAAACATGTCATTCACATAAAATATAATGAATCTTCTAGAAAACAGATGTTTTCATTCACATTAATTCTTCTTTTCTTTCGCTTAGCCATTTCCTGTTATTTCGGCTCTCCTCGGCTCCGCCAAGTCTTGCGATCCAGGGTTATCTGGCTGTCCAGTCCCAGGACCTTCAAGTCGTTCCTAACTGTGGATATCCAAGTTGCACATTCCTTCCACATTCCAGTTGCAGGGCTTTGTGAAGGATGTATTCACTGTCCCCTGCTCACATGGCCGTGTTAATTTAATTTAATTCGTATTAATTACAAATATAAAATGTCGGCAGATGAGGAGTCTGGGAAATTAATGTGTGTACAAGACACGGTCTGTGAATGTTGAGGAAGCGAATGAGGTATGTCAGATATGAACAGTGTGATGGTTCATTCTTTCTGTTCACGCCTTCAGTAGACAGTGTAATATTTCATCTTCTTCTTCTTCCTCAGCCTCTACCCGTCCACTCCTGGACCAAGGCCTCCCCTATTCGCTTCCATGTCACTGTCTTGTGAAGACTGCATCCAGGTTATTCTGACATGTCCGTTCAGATCATCCTTTCTTCTTTTTCAATAGATCTGACGATCTCTGACATAGAAATCATGTCTCATCGGATGATGAGGTCCAGCGCTGATTCCAGGTCAATCTGTTCCGAGGCTGTGTTTTCTGTACTATGAGTGCATTTTTTTTTACCCCGGGCAGGTGGCTAGCCTAACCCTGTGACCTTCCTCCTTTCTCATCCATACTTGGGACTGGCAACGGCGGAGTTATCCTTCCTTCCTTCCACCTTCCACCGTCAGATTACGAAAAAAAAACCCTAATTTTTACTAGCTACCTTTTTCAAGTTATGAATCCTGTCCTGAATCATTTAAAAATTCCTTTTATATAAAGTTTTTCTAGGATGATAATTATTTAATACATTTAGTTAAATTATATTTTATTACCCAGATGTTATTGCATATAGAAATATCGATAATATTTTGTGTCTGCCATAATTCTGTATCCTAGATTTTATCATTCGGAGGGGACTGCATACATCGTAAAACAAAGAGTATAATTTTTAAATTAAGCGATCACAAATCTCTTAAGTTCTTCAAAAGTTTTTATTGCTTTGAAATGCCATTAATTTATGAATTGAAATTTTCATGAATAATGGATACACTTTATAGCTCAGAGTGGAATGTTTTATTCATATTTCTGTAACAAACTGGGCTCTAGGTATAATAACTTTTCAACTTATATAAATTTTAATATTATGTAAAGTTGACTAATACAAGAAATTGCGAGATAGGACAGTTTTCAAAGCATTAATAGATTTATGGCTGTTTTTTAGATGAAATTACATAAGTCGCAAAATGGTGGGCTAATATCAAGAGACCCAGAGCCATTCAAGAGATTAAAATATACATATTCACAGATAATAATGTTTTCTTTCTTCATCTTGTCCTGTCACACCTCCGCGGTGCATAGGACTTAAAGGACTCTCCTCCACCCGACTATTGCATGCCTGATGCCTAACACTATTCCAAGTGAGTCCTGCCGCCTTAACCTCGCTGTGCAGGGATCTTCTGTAGTTGTCTCTAGGTCAGCCTTGCTTCTTCTTTCAACCCACAGAGGACAAGTCTAGTGTTCCCTGAGCGATGCAGGCTGGGTTCCGTCTCAGTGTGTGACCAAACCATAGCCATTTGCGCCTAACCAGTGCTTGTTCTCTAATTGATTCCAGTATTATCTCAAGAAAGCTCAAAATCCAAATATTCAAAAGTGTACTACTGTACAGATACAATATTTGGAAATCTACCACGGATATCATTGGAAAACTCCAGATGTTTATAAAACTCCAGATGAACAATGATGTAAAACTGCATTTTAATATTTTAAATGTAATTTGGACTTGAACTTGAATCTTAGTCGTCCAGTGTTGGACATAGGACTCTTTTCCTGACTCCCACAACTCTCTATCCCTTGCCACTTTGAACCATTGACCTTCTGTAACCCTTTTTATATCATCGGACCATCTTGAGTGTGGTCTTCCCGGGTTTATTGGCCGGTTCTCGGTTGCCACTTCACTATCCCTAGCCTTTATTGACTTTAAAAAGGCTTTAGATTCAGCGGAGACATGCACACAACGTTCACAATACACAATACTACATGAA
Organism: Lepidostoma basale; assembly: GCA_022606425.2. Lineage (NCBI taxonomy): Eukaryota > Metazoa > Arthropoda > Insecta > Trichoptera > Lepidostomatidae > Lepidostoma > Lepidostoma basale. The sequence continues at coordinate 251,441 of JAHDVF020000896.1, read as the reverse complement.
TCAACTTGAAAGATAGATATTAAAAGAGGAGTCCGAAAGTGAGACACCGTCTCTCCCAAACTATTCACTGCTGTACTTGAAGATGTCTTTAAGAAACTTGACAACAGCCAAAGAATAAATAGAGAAGGCAAATTCTTTACCAACTTGAGATTTGCGAATGATATCATTCAGTTTGCAAATGATGCAAAAGTTGCAGTACTGGCATATGGGTTTGATAAGTCAGTTGTTCTTAAGAGACTTTTTCTTCGTCAGCCTGTCTCCATCCACTGATGGACGTAAGCCTCTCCACCTCCATGCCATCCCTCTTAGTCTGTCCCCAGTGTTCTCCAGGCCCTTCCCGCTGTTCGCACAATATCATCGCTCCACCATCGCTTCTCCAGCCCAACCTTGGCCTCTATTCAGTAACCCTCTGGCTCCATCTTCCATCATCCCATTGGCACACATGTCCAGCCCATTACCACTTCATCATTGCAATGCGTTCCCTATATCAGTGACCCTGGTGCGTCTTCTAATTTCCTAGTTGGTTATACGATCTCTAAGTAAGATACCTAAAATTATATTACTTTTATCGTTTCTATAAGGAATTTTGACAGGTGTAAAAATAAAATTTTCGTTTGTTCTAATGACAATTTGAATAATTTCTTCAATATTATTTTTAAGTTCTTACTGGTTAAGTGCCTAATTACAGCTTATTTAAAAAAAACGATGGATACGTGTATTATAAATTAAATAAACACAAAATGTCAACATGTGCAATATCGAAAAAAAAATTATGTGTTATTACATTATGTGCTAAATTAAAAAAACGGTGGATTCGTGGAACATAAATTAAATAGACAATATGTGCACCATCTTAAAAGAACATTTTGTGTTAAATTATTTTTATTTTGTTATTTTATTTTATATCATTGTATTTTATATTATTTGTTTTAGATTTATTTTGTGGGTGAAGTATGCGCGGGAGATGCCTATTGGTGGCGATGAGGTTCGCAACCCATCACACCGCGACTCCCGCGGAGCGAAAAGAGAAGGATGGAGTGCCGCATCAGTAAAAGTGTGACAGTCCATTCTTTCTGCCTACCCTTTCGGAGAGATGGCGTGATGGTTAGTTAGTTAGTTAGTAAGTAAGATACCTAAAATGAATCTTTCCATGTAAGAGACTTTATCCAACAACAATACTATGTAGTAGAAAACGAAATAAGCTCCTTTTTTTGTTTTTGTTGCAGGTATTACATCATCTAGTGATTCAGTATATAAAAACTCTTCTAACATGTCTGACTTATAGAATTTGATTTGGGTATTCCTTATTTTATTCAACTAGCAAACTTTTTCCTAAATCAATTGTTCCATATTTAAAAATCACTTCTTTCCAGCATTCTCATCCAACACTGTATTATTTATAAATAGATAACCAAATGCTGCAATTCATGTTTTAAATATATTTCAATCATCGTGCTGTCTCACCGAAGGGGTAGGCAGAAAGAATGGACTGCCACACTTATTTTATGATATTCTTGTCTCGATTCCTCAACATTAATATATCATGTCACGCACGCTTGTCAATTTCTCCGATTCCTCACATGGCCAATATTTAATAATGGATTGATTTGATTGTGCCATGTTTTCCTCGGTTTTCCTCTATATCTTGTGCTGTTTACATCGTTAACATAACATGTCTGAAACGTCTTGATGACCCTTTCATTATTTTTTTCATAACACAAACATTATTGTATACAGATTTACCACTCATTTTGTCTAAGAGATGTAAATTTTATTGCATTTATTCTGCTTTCATCCTTCTTTTGTCGATTCCATGCTTCACTTTCATACATAAGGGTCGGTACAAGAAATGCCCTGCCATCTTTGCTTTATTGGATAGATTTTTATATGCGATGACAAATACCCATCATTAAATACATTTCCTAATTTAAAAAAAATCAGAATCATGTGTCATTTATTTCCGCATAATTATTTGTCATACTGAATAATTCTCTATCAATGTAAAATGTGTCATCTCAAATTAAATTACTTTTTTTTATCTCAACGATTTTTCACAACCTTTACAGCATTGGAAATAGATACCAGAAGATGTCGAAACCAGTTGAAGACAAAGAACAAGTGGAATAAAACATAAATATATACATATATTATAAATATTTAAACTAAAGCAAAGATGGAAGTACATAATGGAGTTCTAGTGCCAATCCTTATACATGAAAGTGAAGCTTGGAGTTGGCAAAAAAAGGATGAAAGTAGGATAAATGACGTAGAAATGGGATCACTGAGAAGAATGTGTGGGAAAACAATATATGATAGAATACAGGATGACAAAATAAGGAAGAAATGTAAGGCAGATGATTGTATCATAAGTACAATTAAAAAAGGATCCCTGAGATGGTTTGGACATATGGAACGAATGGATGAGCAGTGTGAGTGGAAAGAGAAGTCGTGGTAGACCAAGGAAAGCATGGTATGACCAAATTAATCAAATACTGAAAGGCGGCCACATTCGAAGTCCGAAAAATCAACGAGCATTCATGTTACGTTGTATGAATGTGGTGGAAGCTAGAGATGTATGTCAGGACAGAACGGTATGGCTGTCCATCCTACCTCTCCGGGGAAACGGCGTGATGGCTAGTTAGTTGGTTAGTTATTATAAATGGCTACTCACAATGGAGTTCTGGGAGCAAAGGATGGAACTGGCAGGAGAAAGATGAGAGCAGAATAAATGGAGTAGACATGAGATATCTTAAACATATGTGCTGTAAAAAGATGTATGACATATGTTTAAATGGTTAGGAATATTGAGCCGAAGAAAGTATTAGAAACAATATTATACACGTAGATAAAAGAAAGAATGGTTAAGAAAGTATATGTTAATGATGTGAATGGAGTAGGGAGCCGATAAATTTGGGGGAAAACATAGCATAACCAAATCAAAATTTAAAGATCCGCCATGTTGGAAGTCTGAATTATCGACTCGCTGTATGAATGAAGAGGAAGCTAAAGATGTGTGTCAGGATAGAGTAGTGAGACGGTCTATTCTCTCTACCTACCCTTCCGGTAAATAGCGTTGTATTTTTGTTCAAATAAATATGTATATATTTTTTATTATCATAACGGCATTTTTGGAAAAATACACATAAAATAAACATAACCACGCAGTAGTAACACAAAATCAAAACGCAAAGACATCATTGTTATCTGAACTTAATTTAAAAAAGGCATATATATTAATGCAGAATAATAAGAAATACACAAATTATTAAAAATATACTAAAACATAACACACTGCTACCAAAGTCTAATGGGGAACTAGAAGGTTCTATGAAAATACTATATACAGACAGTTATCAGAAAGCACACATACAAAATATATTGGGGATATGTTGGGACCTGTAGTGGCAGTCTTGAGTCTCAGATCTTGAGCACATATGTGAAGATAGGAACTTTGTTGTTAGCAGGAAGTAATATATAGTAAGTTGTAGTCAATTATTTCAGTTTTGTTTTCAAGGTGAAGGTTTCCTTGAGGTAAAACAACTCTCTGCCACCTTATTTAATGGTATTTTTCCTGGATGGATCCTCCTCCGCTTTCTAGTTTCTACTATGTTCTAATGTATTTGTAGTGTGTATGTGTTTTAATAAAGAACTAGATAATAAGAAGTATAATGTATAATTAATGTGTATGCCAAAAATGTGTATAAATAAGTGTGACGGCATGCGAGCTCTCGCAGGGGACCTAGATTTAGAATGATTTGTGTATCGGACGTACGGAGGCGGTCCAAAATTAAAACCAAATGTGTCACTATTCTCATTTCCCTGTATTTCGATATGTTGTGTTTATGCAGCGTTGGAATCGTGTGCGGATAGAATTGGGTAACGGGCGGAGAGAGGGGACTGCGCCGAATGTCTGCTGTATGAGACGCCGAGGCCAGCAAGCTGTGTGCGAGCGAGAGAGGGCACACAGAGGTTCGCGGCGTTCACTTCGGCCAGTCTTGTAATTTTCTCCGTACCAACGCCCATTTTTTAGCTCACAGTTTTAACGTCGCTACTTCGTGTATTTAGCATATATAACCGTATAAGTCCTTTAATTTGTATTTTTTATCTCAATTTTTTTATTCTTAATAAACGAGGCGGTCGGGACGGAGTGAAATGCGAACGGTCGAAGCGTGGGGCGGGAAAGAGTGGGTGGTCTCGCGGCGAGGTCCGGTATCTTTGCGAAAGTGCCACCAGATGGCACTGCTACCGGGGCCGCCGCCGGCAAATCAAATAAATAGGTGGGCGCCTGGCATTGCAAATCAGTGCATGCCTTGAGCCTGCCAAGAGCGCATCTAACAAACAGCCTTTGTAAAGGCTCCGAGCTATTGTCGCACCGCCCCACTTCGCATCACACTTCACTCTCTACCGATTGCCGGCTAAAATATAAACTTGTTTTAATTTGTCGCCCGCTTTCGGTATGAGAGCCTAGGATCATGACGCCCCTTTCCCGTGGACTAAATCGGAGAAAAGCAGCAGTCAGTGGCCTAAATAAATAATTACTGGGACGTTACGTACGTCCCATACAATTTGAAAATATTAATGGGACCGAGGGAACGGAGAGAGTACTCTCGCCAGACGGCGAACAGAGCAAGCGGTGGATACAACCGGCGGTAGGGTGTGCAGGACCAATCACAGCCCTAACCGCCGTAACCAATCACAGGCGCCGCCGTCAGCGGCCAATCATAAGACATTGGCTGCCGGCAACATGGTATCGGCGCCGAGTACTTGTACTTTTCCGTTTTCTTGGTCTAGGCACTCTCTGCGCTCTGCGTATCTGAGGCTTAAGCGACAAATAAGATTACCCCTGCGAGACTTCCTAACCAGTCACACGGTGAAACGAAGTCCGGTGTTTTATTTACCTACACATATCATTATACCTACCACTTCTCTTGATCTTGTGGGCACCTGCGTCCTACGGGAAATATACAGTCCACTCCTGTCCACTACAAGGACATTGAGAATAGTACGATGTTAGATGCTACCCATCTTGTTCTACATTATGGGAACATGAATCATAACAAAAGCTATGACCAAATATCTGGATGCCGTTGAAGTGTAGATGTATCATAGAAGATTAAAAATAGCATGTACAGAGTCACTAATGAAAAAGTAGTTCATCGAATGGGGAAAAAAAGAGAATTTTTTTATGACTATAAAATTCAGGAAACTTGAATACTAATATAATAATAATAATTAGCTCCGTTTTCATGAATAGCTCACCTCAGGGCGCTTTGACAATGTTTTAGTCATGAGAGCTGCATCTGACACCAGTTTAGGGATACGCGGTATTGCAATTAGATAATCCTTGTTTATATTTGATGCGATATTTTGAAGAGGTGGGTTTATAAGTGAGATTTAAAATCTGTCGGATTGTCAATGCACCTGAGGCGTGCAAGGAGCATATTCCAGGCGGACGGACCTGCCATTGTGAAAGCCCGATCTACGAAATTTGTCCGGGGTTGCGCTTTGGCTCAAATAATCTGACAGTTGCCGAGGAGTTTGTTGATCGAACCGTAGATTGCCGCAAATTAGGGCTATCCGCAATACAAAGTTTACATATAGGCTGATACTTCAGGCATATTATGAAAAATGAGAAATATAAAAAGCTGTAATTGTTTATCCAGGGTATAATTGAAGACGAAAATCCTGACTAGAAAACTATCGAGAATGGTGATTGCAGTACAGCATTCTGTTTTTTTTTAAATAAAGTTTAAAAGATTACAAAAATATTTTACAACTTATAATACAACCTTAGATAAACAATATGAAAAGGGCAATTGGGAACAACGAAAACATTAAATATTGGTATTTAAAACATATTATATTTAAATCATTTTCAACGAAAGCTTGCAAGAGATCCAGCATCTCTTAACTCATTTAGCAATTAATTAGATAACTTAAGTCCTCTATAGACAACACCTTTCTTTCTACTTTCAAGACCGAGTTTCAAAAGCTGGAGCTGCTGTATCAAAAGTGCTTGCTCGAAGTTGCAGCGGCGCCTTTCGTCAGCTTCACTCGTGCACTCCCTAATATAAAAATAATAATAATATATGTATATTTGCAACCAAGGGGGACCCAGACCACATTTAAGTTACGCTACTCTCCCTCGATGTCTCGCCGTACACACATAGCAATACAACAGCAAAAGAAAATACACAATTGATACATAAATATGTTAGAGAAAGAATAAAAAATAAATAATGCATAGCAGGAGACACAGGAGGGTGGGAGGAGATAAAATGCAGGATGGGAAGAAGGTGCAAGAAGGAAATTTATTTAATATCTGGAATAGGAAAGGTAACATAGGAAGTTTATACTATATACCTATATTTAAGAGAAGAAAAAATAATGCAATTGAACAAAGGTCCGGCATTGCGGGTCAGTCTCCCCTCCCCCAGCAAGATAATCGGCACCCCCTCAAAGGGGCAAGTGACTTCACAAACAGCAAGAACAAGAAGCAGAAGAAGACTCTAGTTTCTTAATACAAAATTATGTTTAATATTATGATAAACTGGGACATTCCATCTGAGCTGCAAAGTAGCCAGCTGGTCAATAGGAGTTAATCATTCTTTTTAAAGTTTATTATATTTGTGAAAAATTCATTTATTCAACTTCAACTTTGGTTGTTTCTTAATCTGTAAACTGATCAAAAATGAGAATTAAGTTAGCATGTTTAAATTTGCAGTATTTATCATCTACCCACTACAGAGATACACATTGCATACATAAGTAGTTGATTTGACCTCCAAGAGACAAGCAGAGGTATGTTCAAATGCATTGTTTAGTTTATGGGTAGAAAATAGCCAGAGTTGTTGACACAACTGCTTTATAAAGCTGAGGGAAATATACAGAGATATTTTTTGTTCCTGAATGAAACTTCGATTTGTGTTGCATATATTTGTTTCAACAAAAATGGGTTTGAATGAACTTCTAGTAAAGTAATTATTTATTGTACTAAATTACAAACTCTGAAAAAAAAAACTATGACAACTCTATAACTTAAAAACATTTAATACTTTTATTTTAATTATATGCCTAACTATCCTTTAAAATAATCGTGTCACATTTCATAATTGAGCGTAGTGTATAATTCATATTGATGGAAATGTCTGTTTTATTTTAACATTTTGAATGTATACAAATACTTGTAGACGAATACTAGATTTTACCCATTGCGGTTTATCATTTCAAGGATTAATTGTATCTCAATAGAGACGAAGATGCAAATTGGAAACAGAATATGGTGGTCAAGGCGTTTACAGGACTTATGACCTGTCATTGGTTGGGTTAAGCGCACGCTTTATGTAATACAACATTCCCCATTCCGCCCTTCTCACGACCACCATGCCTGACAAATTTTTGGAAGATGTATATATGCTACAATGTAACACCACACTTCACATTTTTTAAGTTCAATCTACACTAGCGCCATCTATTAAGATTGATTGTTTTATTTTACTTTTATTATTTTATATCTTAGTGACATGTTTCGCCTTTCTAAGGCATACCCAAATGGAGAAAATATATTAACAATTGGGGGAAATGCATTAACAAAGATCAACATACCACTATTAAATATTTGATCAATATTAAATTTTTCATAAAATTTAATATTTAATATGGAGTTTCACATCATTGTTCAAGAAACAATAAATAATTATGTATATATGAAAGGCATACAATTCTAAATAATTATACGTAATATTGTTTGTCTTCTGCTAATTATTAATTTGTACAATCTAATTTTGATCCCATATTTAAAAAAAATAAATGTGAAAAAAGATAAAAGATTACATAAAATATAATAAAGTTGTAATCTTGTGAATAGTTTTCTGAAAAGAAAAAAACTTCATATTCCACAGCATACCACTTTCGAGAAAGCAGAGTCTTCCACTAATATTTTTGTAAAAATAATTAGTTTAAAAACAAAATTCTTGTAAAGGTGATATAACTCAAAATAAATCAATTGCAGGACGATGGATTTCTACAGGACAACATGCAGTAGTATACTCCAAAGACATAGCGTAGTTAAGAATGATGTTTAATTGAAGGATATGCAGCCTGAGAACGAGGAGGGTAAATCCTAACAGTCAATCTGGGGAGTGAGTTGGGGCAGTGCTAGGCAGAAGAATAAGACAGGGCGATGGTTTTCTATACACAAAATATAAATGTATATAATTATATATTATTAAATATATCAAATATTCAATACATAAAATATAATTAAAAGGAATATTCTTACGCCGCCGCGCCGCGCCGGCTATTCATTAATCCTATTCTCTGTTATATTCCCCACCCCCTCCCCCCGAGATCATGATCATTAAAACAATTTGTGCAGTTTCATTTTATTTTTTATAATAATTTGTAGATTTGAGATATTTATTTTTATATGAAAATAATTGAGGATTAAGGAAAATTTCTCAAATATTTTTATAAAAAAGAAAAACAGTTAACTAGTAAGTACTATTTTTGAGTACCTACGCAATCAGATACTATTATTTGTACGTCATAAAATTACACTCAGCCTATGCGCGAGTCTCAAAAAGATAAATCATTATTCAAGTACTTTTATTCTACGCAACAAAGCCGTATGACATATTAAGTGGATTCACAACATACAACAAATAAAATAGCCCTTTTTATAAGTCGTTAAATAAATTGTTTTCTTTCTACGTAATGTGTATTCGTAAAATGAGCGCCTGATTTGACACTAGCGCCTCTCGTGATAGAAATTGTAACCAAAGAAATCATATGACTTGATCACTTGTCTGCCTTCTCCGGATTTATTGATTCGGGTTTTTCTTGGTGCAAGTCCTTCTTATTATTCGAAATGGCCAGCCAAACGCAGGGAATCCAGCAGCTTCTCGCTGCAGAAAAGCGTGCCGCGGAGAAGGTATCCGAGGCAAGAAAGCGTGAGTACCAGAGAATTCTGTTCCAATATAGTTTTTCATTACTGCCTTACAATTTTTGGGTGTAACCCAATTCTGTCATATTTTGCTGTTTAGATTGTATCTCGGCGTAAAATATGAATTATTTATCCATTCGTGCAGTCGCATATATGTTAAATCAGTTTATTACGAATGAAAAGTGTCATTTTCACTTTTTATTGTCGCGGACAATGACGTACTTACCAGTGTTTGTAAGCCAGTAAAATTTTGTTTAAATATATTAATTTATAACGCATTACATTCGTTTTACTAAGCCATTCTTTGAAAAAAGTACCAAAAATATATGCGTTAAGTACTATTTACTTGTTTCCATACGTTTTTATTCCATAATTTGGTATCCTTTTGCTCTCAATGTCACAATTGTTAGCTTTCATGATTTTAAAATTCGCTGTTGAGTCCCAAATGTACTTTACAAAATGCATATTTTGTGATTTTATGATATCAGCCTTGAAAATCATGTTTTTGTGTATCTAGGCAAGGCCCGAAGGTTGAAGGAGGCCAAGGAAGAAGCCCAAGAGGAGATTGAAAAGTACAGGAAAGAGAGAGTGAAGCAGTTCACAGAGTTTGAGGCTAAGGTGAGATTTTGATTCTTACATCTACTCAAAGAATTGATCTTATTATGAAACAGATTTCACTAGTTTTATGAACTTATAATTTCACTAGTTTGAATTTATTTTCACCCTGATATTGATTATTATTGTTTTGAATAGCTATTTACGTCTTATATCAGTTACTTAATATTTGTGTGCATGACACGATGTATGAATGTTGAAGCGATTTGAGAAGTATGTCAGGAATGAAAAGTGTGGCAGTCCATTCTTTCTCTCCACCCCTTCGAATGGTTGGATAGTTAGTTAGTTTATAATATATAACTTAATTTTTTTCAATTATTGTAATTCGCTTGTTTGAATCTAGTTTAATTTAAATTTTGATTAACTAGTATATATTTTTAACATTCTTATCATTTACACTTGTGGTAAAATGTAATTGGCCTTATTCTATTGTCTCTATACGTTTTACTTTTGTAGTGTAATCGCTGTTTTTTACCCCAAATAAATAAATAAAATAAGTAAATAAATAACAGCGCTAGCCAAATCGATGCATAGGGTTATTAAGAGAAGAACTTGATTTTCCCGGAGAGTCTCAATTTTATTTATTTATTTTTTAACAGTCGTGTAAAACACATCTTTTATAATGTATGACAAAGTTAATGCTATTAATATAAAATTGTTTCTTCTACGAAGATACATACAATAATAACCCATTTTGCATATTCTTGAGAACTGACAGTAAGGTCAGAATATATAAAACCTGCGTAAGGTCTATACTGACATTTAGCATTGAGACCAGAGCGGATACCACAAGAACGAAGGCTAAAGTACGTTGTCAGAGATGAGGACGCTGAGGATGATAGCAGGAAGGACTCTCCGAGATAGGGTGAGGAACATGGCTATCCGCGAGATCTGCAAGGTGGAGGATGTCGTGAGATGGGGCAGACAACGCAGAAGATATTGGAATGCGCACGTGCAGAGGATGGATCCCACCAGAATCCCACACGCTGTGGCGCATCAGATTCCTGCCGGCTGCCGTCCCCCCGGAAGACCGCCGAAGAGATGGAGAGATAGTTGGGAGACAACCTCCCAAGAGAGGCCAGCCTGATTTTAGGAACTTAAGGAACCAAAGGTCTATAAGGAGAAGAAGAAGCATATTATTGTCTTTTGTGTCCTTTGAAATAATTTTGGTTAGTTTATATGTTCTCTAGATGACGAAGGTATTCCTTCGAAATATATTGAGAAAAAAATGAACTCAAAAAGCATTTAAAAAAAACTGGTTGCTGCTTAAAAATTGTAGGAAATTTGAAAATGATCTTTGTGTCATTGTTAGTCTGATGCTATTTGTATAAAATATTTGACTGTGGATGTGTGTCCTTGCAGCATATGGGTTCCCGCGAAGATGTGGCTGCTCGCATCGAGAAGGAGACGAAGGTGAAAATCGAGGAGATGAACAAGGCGGTGGCGGTGCACAAGGACAAGGTTTGTTCACCGATCTTTCATTCACTGTGGACCACTGACTGATCTCCATCAAACTCTAGTCCTCTTATCTTTCAAAAATCATTTTAAATTCATTCTAGATTTAATTTCTAGCAAAAAAACAGCTTTATCCTAACATATTTCTAGCTAAATTCACATTCATACGGCAGTCAATACACGCACGTCGATAATTCAGACTTCTAACACGGCCGATCTTCAAAGTTTGATTAATTTGCTCATGCCATGTTTTCCTTGGTCTCTTATTTTCATATATCACACCGTTAACATACTCTTAGCCATTCGTGCGTTCCAAATGTCCTAACCAAATACAGTGATTTTGTTCACAATTCTTTCTTCCGCTTACATTTCTTTCTTATCAGCATTTGAAATTCTATCATACATTGTTCTAGTACATATACGTCTTAGGGATCTCATCTTTACTCCATTTATTCTTCTCTCATCTTTCTTCTGCCATTTTCACGCTTTGCTTCCATACATAATTTGTTTTCTTTACTTTATATTTCTAATGATGGATAGTTCCAAGGTAAATGGCTTGATAATGATTTAACTGTTAATACAAATGAAAAGGTCTGTTTTCAATAAGTTTTGTTATATTTTATGAGAGTCATTTGATTGCCTTGACAATTAAACATGTCATTCCCATAAAATATAATAAAACTTCAAGAAAACAGACATTTTCATTCATATTAATTATTTAATTTGGAGTTTTACACCTAGAGGAAGCTAAAAAGTTACCTCCACAGCGGAAAAGGCTAGGGAAGGTTGTCTGCGGTGGTACGGCCATGTGAGCAGGAGGGACAATGAATACATGGTTCACAAGACCCTGCAACTGGAAGATGGAAGGAGGGGACCAGGTTGGCCTCCTGCAACGTGGATGTCCACAGTTAGGAACGACCTGAAGACGCTGGAACTGGAGAGCCAGATGATTCAGGATTGCGAAACTTGCCAGGGCTATATTAGGAGAGTCAACCTCAAATCACGGAAAAAGGCGCAAAAGAAAAAGACACCATTGTTCAAGGAACAATAAATATTTAATCGGTTGTTTTTATTGGCATTTTCAGGTGGTCCAGGAGATTCTGAAGCTGGTATACGAGATCAAGCCCGAGCTGCACATCAACTACCGCGTCGGGTAATCTCCCTCCCCCCGTAACCACCGCTGCGGTCTCCGCCACGTCCCCTCCAGTGTGTAAATATACCCCATGCACATGTAAATACTGTTCCAAATTGTTTTCATAGCAGCGGTCACGTCCCGTACGACTTTGACAATACTAGGCCCTCAATTAGGCGCGTTGTAACTTCCATTTTTTCGTCACAACGTTTTAAAGACTATTTTAAATTTGCCTTGCTTTAATACTATCTGAAGTTATGAAAAGCTTTATTTGGTGCTGTGGCAACTCAACGACAAGCAAAAGTTTATAATCTCTGCAATATATATTCCATTTATCAACTCGTGGACCGTAGTTATGTTCTTTTAAACGTTTCGTGTTTAATTATACTTAGTTTCGTCGTACTCGTTAATCATGCAATGGGGTATCCAAGGAGACGTCACCGCACCAATTGAAGGTTAGGCCGTCGGTATTTAAAATATTTTGTTGAAAGCTTCAAACAACTTTACAAATTATCGGCAAAGTCGTGTAAATTATACGACTTGTCCAATTTAAACGTTTGTGAATATTGAGATCGGACGAAGCTGTAATTGTGTCGTATCGAGTTCTAATTTTCAGCCGTTGTTAAATGCTTGTTATAAATATTATTATTAATACAAAGATATATATGTAATTTTGATCCTCTTCTAAAATAATCAAATCGGAATTACACGTAATATCATTTGGGATTGTACGATTGTAGAATGTGTAAAACATATTAATATTAAGTAGATATTATATCACTTTTGTTTCAAAAGATGTCCTTACATTTTTGTATGTATGTCATTTGTATTTATTTCAGTTTCAACGGCTAGATATTAAAGTGTCTAAATGTTTAGATTCATTTTCTACGCTGGCCGTTGGATTTAAGCTAGTTTTTTTCCCTGTTTAACTAAAAAGGTTCATCATTCCACATAATTTAATCTTGGATTATTGTCGCTCTGTAAGATGAAATGTATGTATGTATGTATTTTAAAATTAAATTGGCAATTGTTTTTTTTGATGTGTATTGTTTCATTTGGTAGTGTGCCGGAAGTTAAGGTGTGACCGTGTCTACATCGCCTGGTACATTGGTTACCGTGTCTACATCGCAAGCACAATTACTATTTATGTACAGTATTAGCTTGGAAATTAAATATTATATTTTAAAATGTTTTTTTGTCTTTTATTTTACTTTTCTTCTTACTGTCATGTTTGTACAATCCTAAAATTGAGACAGATAATCAACTGAGACAGCTAAAACATACGAGGAGATGTTTACGTATTGATGAAGCTAGCTATGACCCTCGTAAATTCATTTGTAGTGTCACATTTAGATTATTGTAATGAAATGTACACTGGATTGCCAAATAATCAATTAGTCACAGAATACAAAGTGTATTCAATTCTGCTGCCCGGTTGATTATGGGACAGCAAAAATACTGTCATATCACACCGCTCTTGAAGGAACTTCACTGAAGGAACGCTCAAATTCCGAGAGCGAGTAAAATACAAACTGTGTTGGACAGTGTTTAAGGCTCGATGCCAGAAAGAGCCAGCGTATATTTTGGACCTCTGCGTGACACTCATGCCAACGGAAAGGCAACGTTCACTCCAATCAGTAGAAACAAATGCGAACAAAATTACGATTCCAGTCAGAGCCAATAAAGCAAGTTTCTACGGTCGTGCTTTCAGCGTTGCGGGTCCATTGGCATGGAATAGCCTCCATGTTAGTATTAAGTATGAGGATAGTGAATTTAAATTTAAGAAATTTTTAAAGACTGCACTGATCATTTTTTCGTAGTGCGCCCTTGGAGTAATTGATTTTACAAAACGGCACACTTAAAATATAAATCATCATAAATAATAATAATAAATTGTACAAAATTAGCATAAATAATACATAAGTTGTTGATGGTTAATGGCCGCCTGCAAAAAGAGTCCATCTTATTCTACAAGGATCAAATGTTATGAAGTAAGTATATTGTTTCACAAACAAACCCTTATCGGATACTAGCTTTTGTATCTTTTGTATATGTTGTTCTATCAATATTTCATTTTATAAAGGCACTATATTAATCGCTCTATTGGTAATATTCAACTGACTGAAGTAATTACGTGCAGATTCCACCGACAAGATTCAAGATGATTCATCGTGTCACCTCACATGTGCCATACGACCGCAGCGACAAAGTTCTGTTGTCACGTCAGAGGTGACTTTCGTCCATTAAGGGTTAATACTAATAAAAACGTCTGTTTTATACATGATTGGTGATATTTGTTAATGCCTTAGCAAGGTGAAACATGTCATTCCTAAAATATAATAAAACATCTGTAAAACAGACATTTTTATTCGTATTTACTGTTTATTTGTGTTTGAAGATTGACACTCAGTCTCGGGTTGAGGGTAATAACAAGATGGCTGTGTTTTTTAAATCTTTATTTCAATTCGAATCAAATTCCATAACGTGTATTTACATATTCATAAATTCAGTGACATAATAATAAAGTCGAAATGTTTCGTTGACAAAATACAAACAAATAATAAGGAGACTAACTCAATTCTAAATACACACATCCACAATAATATATCGTACAATGCTCAAAACGCGTGCGACAATTACCTTGCTTACATTTGAAAGAAATCAGTGTACTCCAATAGAAAAACTACTTTTTTTAGATATGTTGAAGGCACGATACATTTTTCAAGGCGTATTATTTTCAGAAAGGCATCCGGATTCCAAAACGTTTACTAAAACATTTATTTCTACTTTTAAATAAGGCAACAAATTTTGATATGTTTCCATAACTAATTTGACATTTCAAAAGTGCGGTTATATCAGTACACTTCATTATATAACATATTTCTCATTATCTTTTATGTATATTAAAAGAGAATATGAAACTTCAGATGGCAAAGACAGTTAATAAAAATCTGTTTGGTTTTTGGTAAACAACGGTCGATCAAACATTACAATTGCAACTGCAACACGTTTAAACATTCGTGTTATTTTATATAAATCGCAGTCAGTACTTAACTAGGAATGTGTTTTAAACTAATACATACAATTCAATAATAGCTTTGGTTTTAAGCTGTAAATTCTTGTTAAGTAATACAATTTTCTATAAATCTTTACTCGTGACAATTCCAAATACGCTGATAATAAATAACTCTTGATTTGAGTGTTTTATTTTTATAAATACGAATGAAATTGAAACTAGCGAACATTGAAGTGAGAAATATTCTCACACTGGCAACAATTTACAGAATAAATTTAAAAAATAAATTTCACCAACGGACAGACAACTAGAAATGAAAAATATTTAGCATTAGGTGCCTTTTATATACATTTTAAATGCTGCATCTAAATTTTAACTCGTATTCAAATGACAAGAAAAACCACTCCAACTAATAACGTTAAAATACCAATTGTCATGATGGTTATATATTAAAAAATCTAAGAGCACACTAAAATGTAAAGACTTAAATAGTATTCAATTATATATTTGACAAACCGTGCAGTTTTATTAAGCTGGGTGCGTCTAGAGTTAAATTCGTACCCTATAAATATTTTAAACAGCTTCGTTGTATTGAACCCCACGTTAAAAATTGACAAAATATTCGTTTAATTCATCTAAAAACTAAAATCACATATTCAAGCCACTTAAGAAGGCCGGTGTTCTCCGTTAAACAAAAATCTAAACAATTCTAACAAAAGATTTTAATTTATTTTTAAAATTTATAAAACAAAATGGAAACATTATTGCCTTGTATTTCTTTTAGCAATCTAATAAGTATATTTACAAATTAACATTTTATATGGCTTCGCTTTATTATAAATATTAAAAGAGAACATTTCTTAAATTATAATATTATATAAATGGTGGAATAACCTTTGGGTCGCGTATGGCGCGCCGTCAAAATTCTAAGTAGTTTTATTAAGTCACTTGCGGAATGCATTCATTTTATTTAAGTACTTTTATAGAATATTTTTTAAATATTTCTCTACGCGACTAATATTTGGAAAATACACCTAAGACCAACAGTTTACTAAAAAGTATACGTGAAACAATGAGCTCTTTCCATATACATTATAAATATAATCCAATTAATTTATTTGTAAAGAGGAAAACTGTATGGAATTATTGAAATTTATCTTAAAATCTAATAGTTATTAAATATATTCGAATTCTGAGAAATAACTGCATTTATAAATAATTATTGCAGCACATATATTTCACTAAACATTGTAGAATGAATGTTAATTTGGATTAGATAATTATTACAATCGTGATTTGAATTTGAAAATGGAAAATGGAATGTGTTGGATAGGTATAATTACACGCTAAATATTTTAAGTTAACATATACGAAGTCAGAGCGTCCGAAACTAATAAAATCTTTACAACATTAGGGACGCTCCTATCGTTGGGGGCTACGTAATAACCTAAAAGGCTCATTGGTATTGCCAGATTACAATATTTTATACAAAACACGTTTACTATCCTATTCGTAAATGACACAAGCCGGTGTTGCCGCTGCGACAACGTTCGCCGTATTATTATTAAGTAGGTAATTGTAAAGGAAATGTCATACAATCTTACAAGTGTAGGTGCAATATAACTTAAATTTAAAGTCACAATCGTGCAGCATAGGACATGGATAATAAATTAATTACAAACTATATTATATATTTTTTTCCAGTTGCAACACTGATAGTATTATTAAAATCTAACGTTTTTATTGGTATATCTAGCGTATGAATTCTCACGTAGAGTTAATTAAATCTAACAACGCAACTTAAAATAGAAATAAACAATTAAATGATAGAAAATCAGTCAAGCATCGAGTTTTAAGCAAAAAGTTTAAAATAAAAAGAATTATAAATACATACTTGTTGGTTCACAGTCAGTAGAATTTTAAATATTTGAAAGATCGCACGCTTAATAGTAAACTGACCGATTATGGTTTAGGTCATAATTGAATTAACATTAGACAGAGGCTTGTGTTAACGCTATCCATCTATTTTTCACGATGTTAACGCTATCCATTCGTACGTACGATAATCGTTCACAATGTTAACGCTATCCATTCAGATTGAGCAAAACTTGCTTTTTTGAGTTAAGCCAGTGTTCTATTAAGCGTGCGAGATGTTCCAATATGTTTAATTCTAACATAACCTCAATTCAAATGACCGCATCCCTTAGAAGAAAGCCGACACAAAACACGCGTGAGACGAGAAAAAAAACCATCAGAAGTATTCTAGTTTAAAGTATTATATTATTATTAGGTATCTTAATGTTGAATATTGCTGCATTTTGCTTAATTCGCCGATCAATGCGGTCGTATCCTATTTTACTGGTAAACATCAGTCCACCTGCGTGATCCTAACTAGCCAATCTTACAACGTAACGCTTACAATCTATACAAATAACATATTTATCGCTAGTACAGTCGAAAAAAATTTAGATAATATAAAGAAAATTCTATTTACGGTAAGCTTTTGAACAAGGAAACATTATTATAATTAATTATTTAAATTTGATAACGATACAGTAATGTAATGAAGTGTGCCTCTATAAAATGTAATGACACAAACAAGTTCAACTCTCTAGGGTCCACGAGCGGTCTCTTAGACCCTACAAACCCCGGACAATATGACCACTGACATTACACCGGCCGCAAGAACCAACCTGCCGGTGGGAAGAGCAATCAGTTTGCTGAACAAGATTACCTCGGAGATCGACGTCTTTCATATTAATGAAAGTACGTTCAGAAGAAAAATACTCTTAACTTTAGAGAGTATCTTGTCTTCCTAAAGTTGAACCATCTCTCATGCGTTCCTGATTCTTTACCCTTTCTCAAATAGATGCCTTAAACTGTGTTTGTAATATCTTTTAAGTGAATAAATAAACTGATACTCTGTGTCATAACAATTAGAGAGTGGACGAATCGTCTATTTTCAGCGCCATAAAACTGGATTCACATAGCTAGAAGAAGGCAACTCTAACAGAAAATCATGCAGAGAAGGCAAAGGGTATCCATTATGGATATCATTAAATAACACCAGGAAGAAGCATGAAGTTATATTGATGACGGACGGACAATTGGACAGATCAAAAGAGAAATTATGATTGTATTAGATTGTAGAGACAGACGGACAGACATACATACAGACAGACAGACAAACAAGGCAATGTTATCACATTACTGTATCATTATCAAACCAAAAAAAATTGATTAGAGAAGTTATTGATTTGGTTATGTGTGACGTTACTAAAAATGTTTGTAGTTATCAGATCAAGTTTAGTGAAGCACTCTCAAATATAAATTTAATAAAAATTTTAAAGACATGATATTTAAAAAAACATATATACTTTATCGATATATTAATATATTTTTGTTTGACTAGATGGACCTTAAATATTATAGAGAAAAAAAAATCCAAAAAACTTCATTTTAAATATATATAAAAAAAAAACAATATCAACTAGACAATTTGCTGCCATCTATGAAATATTTAGAAAAAACTTATACAGAATTATAAATTAGTCAAATATTATAATAGTATTTTACATTATAAATACCAAAGACAATGGCCGCTGTTATTCGATAAATTTGTTTTTTTTTTAATCTTAGAAGTTTATGGCAAACAAGGCTACCAACTAAACACAATCGCGAGCAAATATCAATTAATCGTACAGCATTACTCAAGTACTAGAGAGTAGGTACTTTCGCAAGAGCCGGGTGTTATTAAAAAACGACCCGCAATAACAAGTTTAAGTAAGCACCGCTAATGAGACAAAACATTAAAAATACAAATGGAGCACTCTCTTATTAAGATACGCATTAAATCAGGATATTCTCGTAGCACTCGTCGATTCACGGGGCTACAACATCACTATTTGGTACACGCACATTGAAACGATAGTCAATATAACACACGACACACAGACAACAAAACTGCGGTCATAACAGCACTAAAAAACAAAACTAGATCGTTCACGGTTCACGGTAAAGTCTCAGTGAATTCCGAAAACGACAAACGTGGCGTTCCCGCACTTGTAGAGTGTCAGGCCGGTGAGGAACTGCGGTCACTTGTTCACGCCCAACAGCTTGGCGGCCTCGTCCGGGGACGATAGCAGCTTGTTGATCATATGCTTGTCCCGGATGCCCAACAGATTTCCGATCAAATCGTTATCCGATTCCATTTCGTTTTCTTGCCCGTCTTGATCTTCCGTCGAATATCTCGCATTCTCCCTATCGCGTTTGATGTTTTGAAGCTTGACTTTACCTTCGTAAGCCTGTGCAGGCGGGGAATTGTTGTTGTTTACGTTGTTAGGTATTTCCGGAGAAAGGTTTTTGTTCACGGCGATTTGATATCCGTTTAATGATTTAGGCGTGGACGTGTTGTTGATGGAACAGGTGGAGTCGAGCGTGGTGCACGCGGAGCGGGTGTAGCTGGACTCCTCGTCGCTGGCCGGGGAGAGGTCTCCCGGGGGGGCGGCGTGCTTCTTGCGGTGGCGCAGCATGGAGTGCTTGAGCGTGAAGCGGCGGCGGCACACGTCGCAGGAGAAGGGGCGCTCGCCCGTGTGCGTGCGCATGTGGCGACGCAGGTCCTCCGCGGACCAGAAGCGGCGCATGCAGAACGCGCAAACCACCTGGACATGACAGAGAATACGATTAAAAAAACATATCCACAACAAATATTCACCCGATAGTGAAGCACTCACTTAAGGGTTTGGCACGATGGCCAGTTAGTCAGTTAGTAAATAAATACTTTGTAGTAATCAAGCACTTATAATTATGTTTATTTATTCCTGAACAATGACTCCATATTAAATAATCAATACGAATGAAAATATTGGTTTTCTTCAAGTTGGGGAACTTATTGACTCTTCAAGCGATGCATGGTCATCACCGTGGTTATGACCATACTACGCTGGAGGATCGATCTGATCCCAAGTACCTATCCACACCTCCTCGACTTTGGTCTCCCCTGGAAACTATGCGAAATGTTAGAGATCGAGTGTGAATAACCTCGGTGGATAATATTGATGCATAGGCTAACGTGAAAGGACACCTCGCCAACCCGTCTGGAAAGCGTGGCGTTGTAATGCCAACCACCCCCCGTATGACATGTCATACGTGGAGAAGTATGGGGGAGGCCTATGTCCAGCAGTGGACGACAACGGCTGTTTAAGAAGAAAGAAGAATGCCTTAGCAAGGCAAAACATGTCATTCCCATAAACTTTAATAAAACTTTTTAATTTGTATTAATTATTACCAAAACTGTATTTTATATTATTTTTATCTGTTTATATATTGCCATGATGAAGCTTCGGTACAAGCAAAACTAATTGGCGCGTCAAGTATACTTTCTATTATATACATCAAATCGTTAAGTTACCTTTCGATTAGAGTAGTCGGGGAATTTGCCGCGCTGCTGTTCTCCGTTCTCTTCTCCGTGTTCTTCCCCTCCCTCGCTGCGGTGTCCCCTATCCGGGGTAGAGGAGCCCGCTTCCTCTCCGAAAGAAGCAGACGTCTCCAGGGCCCCCTTGGACATGAGCAGCTCGTACTCCGACTCGTGCGCGTCCTTGATGTGCTCCAGGGTTTCCTGTCTCTCAGCGTACGAGTGATCGCAGAGATGACACTTGAAGGGCAGATCGGAGTTCTGCATGTTGGAGGGTCCGTCTTGAAGGTAGGTAGGGCTGTATTTCGATGTGGAAATTTGGCTCTCCCATTCGCTTCTATTTTCGCTTGAATTCGGTGATTCCTTATCGTCCTTTCTGGCAAAACTGTCACCTTCATCGTATTTCTTTTCGTCGTCTGATGTGAAATGTGGTTCATCACTGCAATCGTTGAGCGATTGGTCTTCCGTCTTGGGACTGTCCGGGGTTGAATCGTCGACGTGGATTCCGTGCTTAGAAGACATGTGCTTCTTCAGATTGCTCAGGGTTGAGAAAGTGCTGCTCGGACAACTGGCGCATTTGTACGGACGTTCCGGCACGTTTCTCATCATGAATCCCTGATTTCCCATTCCCGGGATGGAAATGCTATTGGGTGGGAGCTCTGAGTTGGTGGCGGCCGGGGTGGTGTTGGGCTGCGTCTGCTGGGTTTGGCTCCCATGCTTCCTCAGCAGGTGGCGGTCGCAGTTGGACTTGGTGGTGAAGAGCAGGGGGCAGTGCGGGCACTTGTAGGGCTTCTGTCCCGTGTGTGTGAGGACATGGCGCCGCAGAGAGGAGGACCACGGGAATTTGCGATGGCAGTACGGGCAGCAGACCCTGTTGGGGGCGAGGCTGTAGGCCGATTTCTTCTTTTGGGGCACAGTAGTGGTGTTCTCC
This sequence comes from Lepidostoma basale, assembly GCA_022606425.2. Taxonomy (NCBI): domain Eukaryota; kingdom Metazoa; phylum Arthropoda; class Insecta; order Trichoptera; family Lepidostomatidae; genus Lepidostoma; species Lepidostoma basale. The sequence goes on along the minus strand of JAHDVF020000896.1, from coordinate 229,935 downwards.
GACTCGGAACTGGAAAATACATACAAAATTATAAACCAACTTGCTAAATAGGCACTCAAAAATTTAATGGAAATCGTATGAATGCACAATTATTATAGAATTGAAGTTTTAATAATGAAAGGGTCGTGTTAAGGTGGTTTGGATACATGGAAGGAATGAATGAAGAAATAAAGTATATGTTAACAATATAAATGGAACAAGAAATAAAAGACCGAGGAAAACATAGCACGATCAAATCAAATATAAATGTAGGCTTTGTGTGAAGTCAGGGAAATCGACATGACACAATGTTAGAAGTGAGAGAAGTATGTGAGGAAAGAACAATTTTCTGCCTACCCCTTTGGAGAGACGGCGTGACGGTTAGGAGAAATTGTAGTTAAAATAAAAAATAAGTACTCGATAAATAAACTCACCGATTTTCATCACTTCCAGAGTTGTTCCCCTCACTAGTGGACCCAGAAGAAGCTATCAGACCTTCCTCTTCCTCTTCAGATCCCTCTCCTTGGTGGTTCTGACTGTCATTGAGCGACGGGTTGTCAGCGTTCACGGGAAAGTCATCTTTGAAGAACGCGATCTGCGTGACCGCATTGTCTAACAGCCGAGATACGGAAACTAAATCACCCTCCTCCTGCTTAGACTCCTTGCTGGGTGCTGCCTTCACATCGCCACTGCTCTCTGTCTGCCCAATTTGGCTTACAAACGTAGGAATAATAGGATTCTGGGTGACGTGATGCTGTGGGTTTTTGCTGATCAGATTACCGGCAATCTTCCAATCGAAATCTTTAGATATATCTGGATGCTGGGTTTTGGCTGAGACACCGATCAAGATCTCCTGGGCTACTTTCTTCGCCATCAGATTGGCATCTAACTGCTGTGTTTGCACTGGTTCGGGAACGGCCTTCGTTTGGATTTCTTTGATGACTTGGGTTTTATCGTCGACGCTTTCTTCTTCATCAATGACCAACGCGTCGTCTTCGTCCTCCTCTTCGTTTTCGATCGCAGGTTGGTCATTGGCTATGGAGTTTTTTGACTGAGAATACATATTGTGGGATTTCAGTTGTTGGGCTAGTATGGCATATTTAACTTGATCCGAGATCATGCTGAAAGCTTTGTTGACAGGCAGGCTGGTGGCATGGTTGATCTCCTTTTCATCAGCATTCGAATTGTTGGAGGATTCATTGATGGGTGGAATATTTTGAATGTAGTTCATGCGATTATCGAAGCTGAGAGACGGAACCGTGATATTCTGAGGGACAAGGGACACTGGCTTGCGAGGGAGGCCAATGTTGGACCGCTGCCTCTGAGACCAGTACTGGGGGTGCTGCTGCTTGATGTGCCTCTCCATGTTGGAGCGCAGGGTGAACCTGGCCGAACAGTGCTCGCAGGAGAAGGGTCTCTCGGTTCTGTATCTTCGCTGTTTCTGTTTGGGCATCAGCACTCCGTTCTTAATCACCATTTTCACAGAATTGGGACTGTGGTTGGAGACTGTCTCCTTCTTGTGAAGTTTTGGAGATGCCATCATGATTGGATTAGAATATGGAACAGATGGCGGCGTCTCAGTATTAATATGCAGTGGCGGCTTGACGTCTTCTTCAGTTTTAATCAGCGGGACGGGAGTGTGCGGCTTCGCTATTTCTGGACTAGCGATATTGTTAATCGTTTGTTGGTGGTAGGCCTGCAGCCGCTCCGTGGCTAACGCCATGTGCTGATCCATCCCCACCAGGCCGCCGCCAGACATTTGAAGCCCTCGGATAATTTCCTTCTGTATCCGATCCTTCATTTCAGCCAACTCTTTGGGATTGGACGGAGGAGAAAGGAAGGAATTTGGCTGAATGAAATAAGGGAAGGCCGGGGGTAGCCCCAGGCCCGGGAAGCCGGCCCTGTAGAGCTGGGAGAGTTGGTTCGCATAAAAGTTGGTGTTGGGGTCCATTTTCTGAAGATGAGCGCCCTTCAGCAACTGCTGCTGGGCCCAGAACAGTTGTGTCTTTTCAAATAAATTTGCCGTTATGGCGTGATGATTATTGTTAAACTCGATAGTTTTGGGAATATAATTTTCAGTTTCAGCATCAGAATTAGATAAATCTTCGGCTTTCTCCGGTTTCTTCTTGCTGAGATCGAGAACATCCTCCTGACAGTCGCCGGTGCTCAGGTCCATCGGGATTTCAGAGGAATAGTTGATCGGCTTTGAGGGATAATCTTCAACCGGGTCAATCTCTTCGTCGCTCTCCGGATCCCTTTCGGCGTCTGATTCTGTGAACTCCGGAATTTGGGTGAGTTGACTGAAGCCCTTGACTTTTAATCTCGGCTGCATTTCCTCCTGCGCCGCAGGTATGCTGGCGCAGATGGAATCTATGGAGCAATGGGCCCGCAGCAGGTCTCGAGGCTGAGGAATCACTATGGACATGTCCCTCGGGAGAGGGATGCTGAGATTACGATCCTTAAAAGGAGCGGGGGGCTCTCGGGTGTAATGGGAAACGGGAGTAGGCATTTCGTGCATTCTCTCAGCTTCCTCTCGGTGTTCACTCTCCGGGGTGGAGAAGGTCATAGAGCGTTTGATTTCCTCTCGAGAGATGTTGAGCTTTGAGTTGACGTCGTCGTTGTTGGGATCTTCCGAAGGATGATAGATGATGGAGCGCTTCACCTCCTCGCGGCTGACTTTGGAGTGCCTGTTTCTGAGGTGCCTCTCGCAGTTGGCTTTGGTCGTGAAGGCGTAGTTGCACACGGCGCACTCGTAGGGGCGGTCGCCGTTGTGCGTCCTCATGTGGCGCACCAGGGCGGCCTTGTCCAGCGAGGAGTGCGGGCACATGTTGCAGCGGTAGGGGCCGGGCCCGTTGCCGCTGAGGTGCACGCGGTTGTGGCCCTTGAGCGCCCTCAGGTTGGGGAAGATGGCCGTGCACAGGCGGCAAGGGAACTCTCCGCGCAACTTCATCTTCCTAAACTCGGCGGCGAACACGTCCTGAACTTCCTCGTGGTCGTCGCTCACCCTGTTCCCGTGGTCCGAATTCATGGGCGAGATTTCGTGGCTTTTGTGAGTCAATTGCTCCAGGAGCCCTCCGGTCGAGGTCACCGTCAGAATCGACTGAATGTCGGCCAAGTCTTTGGTATTGTCCAGGGGACGGATTATGTCTTTGGCGAAGGCGTAGTAGTCATTGGGGATGTTGAGTTTCCTCGGCTCGGCGATAGGTCTGGGCGTGCTGTAGTTTGGAGACTTGTTCTGCAGGTCCAAGTTGGCAAAGAAGTCGTCTCTTCTGACCTCCTCGTCCGTGCTGCTGGACTCGCGCCTCTTCTTGCTGTAGTCGTCGGATTCCCCGGCGGAGGCGAAGCACGCCTTCCTGTGGATCTCCAGGGCACTCTCGCAGGGGAAATCTCGAGAGCAATGGTCGCAGCGGAACTTCTGCTCGGTCACCGACTTGTGCACACTCTGTTCGCAAACTGTTTTTGCGATTTGCGGAAATTTCTGGCTCGAAAAGTCTATGAAGGTGCAATCCTTAAATCCGGACACGGAGTTTGCGGCCACTCTTTTGCTCGAGGGGTCCTTGCGCTCGGCATGGTGCACCATGGAGCGGTGCAGGTGGAGCGCGCGGTGGTTCTTGAAGCTGAGGTTGCACGAGACGCACTTGACTTGGTATTCGGGGTGGGACTCCTCCAAGTGGACTTCGAAAACGTTTAAAGACGCGAAGTCCTCCCTGCCGCACACGGGGCAGACCAGGCGCGCATTCCCGACGTCATTGTTGTTGACGTTCTTGGCCTTGCGCTTCCCCCCCGCGGGCTGCTCGTCCTCGCCGTTGGCCTTGCCGTGGTTGTTGTTGAACTCCAGGCGCCTCTTCCTGGTGTTGGGCGGGCGCGAGGGGCTGGCGGGTTTGACGCCCGCCCCGGAGGCCTCCGAGTCCTCGCTGTCCGACTCGGGGCTCTGCTTGTGGCTGCGCATGTGGCGGTGCATGTTGCCGCTGGTGGTGAAGGAGAGGTCGCACATCTTGCAAGGGAAGGGCCGCTCGCCGCTGTGCACCAGCAGGTGTCTGTCCAGGCTGGAGCCGCTCCCGAGTACCTTGTCGCAGTGCTTGCAGGCGAAGGGACTGTTCACTCTGGGCTTGGCGCGGTTCGCTTCTACCGCATCGTTCTCCCGTCTCTTTGGAAAATCTTTTTGGTGTGTTTCTTTGGCGTCGGTTACGGACTTTTCTACTGCAACATCTGAAACAACGAAGAGATTCTGTTCAATACGCGATAATTACGGCACTCGATATTCTAGAAAGAGATTATTCCGCCGCTAATCTGAGAACAAACAAGTGTAGTAACGAGCGAAACCGAAATGTAACAAGAAAGGATGTGATTACATCCGGCAGTGTTTGCGTACTATCCATCTGGCGTCGAATGTTCTGGGAACGGCCCGATAAGGAAGTAGAAATTACCTCAGCCAAGGCTCTACATCTTATCAAGCCGTTTGGGCTTAACCTCAAACATCCTGCCGGGCGCCGAGATCCATCTTGCGCGTCACTCCCCGCTGGGACGAGAGCTATCCCGCATTCGAGCTATTCCCCTTTGTTCACATGTGGGTCAACCACCAAATTACTCATCATTGAAAGCAAAGTCAGGGTCTATAAAACATGCATCAGGCATGCAATCGTTGTTATTTTAACTGTCTTTCCTGGTGTAATAGTGTTAACAAGTACTGAAAATCATTTTCTTAATTAAAACATCATCGGCAAATAAAAGAAATCGCGAGAAGTTTATCACCTTCGCAATATCATTCATGAAGGTGGTAAAGAGGAGTGGCCCTAGGTTTGAACCTTGTGGTACCCCTCAATTTACAAGAAAAGGTTCCGATTGAAAAATTCCGTATGTGACGAATGAGGTAACTATAATAATAAAAAACACAATCAACTGAGAAGAGAATCCATTCTTGTTTTCCTAATGTCGAACCATCTCTAATGCGTTCCTGGTATTATGTTGTATTTTTATAATATTGTAAACCTGTACTTAATAGATGCCTTAAACATTTTGCTCTTTGTAATGTCTTTTGAGTTAATTTGATTTGATTTGATGTTACGTTATATGAATGCAGAGAAAGCCAGAGAAGTATGTCAGGATAGAGTAATATGGCGGTCCATCTTCTCTGCCCACCCTTCCAGAGAAACGGCGTGACAGTTTAGGAGTCTTACCATCACCGCTCAAGCGCTAATACCTAAATAAGTGCGGTTAGATAGGGAAAAACGAGAGTTCGATCGCAGATATCCGTGAATAATTTTCTCCGAATAAGCAAACGGACAAAACGAACCGGATAATGGTGAGGGGCGATTGATTAATGCAGCTATGACCGCAGCGATCTCGCGAGAGCAAGTCGAGGCACGGAGGCAATTGTTATTCAAGGCAGCATCCGAGCGGCGCATCCTCTAGAAATCTGGCCCCCTTGGGTCCCGAATCACGGAATCTCTAAGAAAGTATCCGATGCGCTACGTGAGCCGTCAACCCGTCCCTCTGTCTTGCGTGCGTTAAACATTATTTGATTCGGATATATTTTACGAGATGAGAGCGGAATAAATGCGGTAGAGATGAAATCGCTTAGACGCGTGTGTGACGCATTTTATTTTCTCAAAAGATATTACAAACAATTATTATAGTTTAAGACATCTATTGAGAACAGGTAAAATATAATAAATATATAATACCAGGGTAACAAAGTGAATGGAGCTTTAAAAATAGTTATTGGAAACAAGAATTTATCAATGAAAGCGAAAACGGCCGTTCACAATGGAGTTCTGGTCCCAACCCTAATGTATGGAAGCGAAGCATGGAACCGGCAGAAGAAGGATGAGAGTAGAATAAATGCGGTAGAGATGAGGTCCCTAAGACATATGTGTGGTAGAACGATATACGACAGAATCTCAAATGCTGATATAAGAAAGGAATGTAGAGCGGAAGAAGGTATTATGAACAAAATTATGAAAGGATCGCTGCGTTGGTTCGGACATATGGAACGCATGGATGGAGAAAGAATGGTTAAGTATACGTTAATGATGTAAATGGGGTACGAAGTCGAGGCAGACCGAGGAAAACATGGCATGACCAAATTAATCAAATTTTAAAGGTTGGTCATGTTAGAAGTCGGAGGAATCGACGTGCGTGTATGACTCGTTGTATGAATGTGGAGGAAGCTAGAGAGGTTTGCCAGGATAGAGTAGGTGGCGGTCCATTCTCTCTGCCTACCCCTGCGGGGAAACGGCGTGATGGTTTGTTTGTATAATACCAGAAACGCATGAGAGATGGTTCGACATTAGAAATACAAGAGACTCTCCAAAGTCAAGAGTATTTGTCTTCTGAATGTACTTTCACGAATATGAAAGACATCGATCTCCGAAGCGATCAAGCAGCAGTTTGATTGCTCTCTCCACTGGCATCACCAGAGGCAGGTTGGTTCTGCATGCTGGGAGATAAAACAGTCTGTGCTGACGCTGTCGAAGATAACCATTCGGAACACAAACATGGATAGCCTCCAAGATGACGGAATTCTCAAAGAATCCCCTGATAAGTCTGAATAAATGGGTGAGTGTGCACCCATCCCTTCTTATCTGTAAACTATTGGTTCCCAGCATGCCCAAGAGGAATGCAGTGGGATAAAGCCACGGATAGCTACCAAACTCCCTCATGTAGAGATATCTCAGAAATCTTTTCTGAACCCTCTCTAACATGAGCGAGTATCTCGCCTCGTGGGGGCTCCATATCACCGAGCCACACTCGAGCCGGCTCCGGACCAATGAGTTATACAAAATTCGCAAAACATAGGGATTCTTGAAAACTCTACCAGTTCGGAGAATAAATCCCAACATTTTCAGTGCTACTCCATATATTCTCTCGATGTGAGCATGATAAAACGATGTACGAAAGAATTTCAAACGCTGATATCAGAAAGGAATGTAGAGAGGAAGAAAGTATTATCTGGCGAAAGCGCTGAAACCGGTCGAAACTAAAAAGTAAAATAAAACTAAATACATAATATAAAATCTATCTCTTCTATGTAACTAACTAACTAACCATCACGCCGTCTCTCCGAAGGGGTAGGCAGAAAGAATGGACTGCCACACTTTTCTTTCCTGACATATTTCTCTCGCTTCCTCAACATTCATACATCGTGTCATGCACGCGCGTCGATTTCTCTGACTCCTCACATTGCCGACATTCAATATTTGATTTATTATATTTGATCGTGCCACGATTTCCTCGGCCTTCCTCTTAATGATCCTTTCATTATTTTGTTCATGACACCATCATTTGCACCGCATTCACTTCTTATATTTTCATTCGACACTCTATCATACACAGAGTATCCACAAAACAAAACAAAACTGTTTTGTTTAACAATTAAATTTAAAATAGGTAACTAACTAACTAACTAACCATCACGCCGTCTCCCCGAAGGGGTAGGCAGAAAGAATGGACTAACACACTTTTCTATCCTGACATATTTCTCTCGATTCCTCAACATTCATACATCGTGTCATGCACGCTCGTCGATTTCTCTAACTCTTCACATGGCCGACATTCAATATTTGATTTATTTGATCGTGCCACGTTTTCCTAGGTCTTCCTCTGTTTCTGGTTCCATTTACAACGTTAACATATAATTTTTTTACCATTCTTTCTTCATTCATTCTTTCCATATGTCCAAACCATCTTAATGATCCTTTCATTATTTTGTTCAAAACACCATCATTCGCATCGCATTCACTTCTTATATTTTTATACACAGAGTATCTACACATTCGTCTAAGAGATCTCATTTTTACTGCATTTATTCTACTTTCATCCTTCTTTTGCCAGTTCCATGCTTCGCTTCCATACATAAGGGTCGGTAGAAGAACACCATTGTGCACTGCCATTCTAGCTTTTTTTGATAGGTTTTTGTTTGCGATGACAACTTCTATGTAAATATCTATAAAACGAACATTTTCATTTGTATTAATTGTAAACAGTTTCATTAATACGACAAAATTATATTTCAAAACTTGCGTTTGTAAACACGATACAAGCTAATCAAATTTCCAAAGGGATATCTCTCTCTCTCTTGTAAGGAGATCTTATCTGCGGCGAATCCGATACATCCTGTATCCTGTGGTAGGAACAACACAATAACCCCTCACGCTGGCCACCGCATGGACCACTGGCCAACCCTCGGAGGAAGTGGCAACTCGGATAGCCGAGATTGTACCCGAGTACCGACCGCAGAGCAAAACTACATACACACTAGTGTACTAGCCCAATGGACGAGTCCAACAATTTAACAAACATGAAATATGGCTCAATGAAGATTAAACTACCAATGCAGATATAAATGAGATCGAAATTGTTAGAGTCGACCACAAAATAAAATAATAAAATTAGCATATAACATTGACTACCTTACCCCAACCAAACAAGTTTACAGACAAACAAAACAAATGGACATATCAGACCTGACCAAATATGAGACCTTAAAAATTGTACACAGAGTGACCATGGAAAAGACAACAGACAGCACCTACAAATTAACTAAAAATTCAGACATACACAGACACTGGACCAGGAATTGTGACAGATATCACTTACCGATTGCACGAACTAAGACAGGACAATCAAGGATATTGAACAATGGACTGAAACTTTACAATGAACTACCAAAAGACACAAGGAGTCTCACTACAAATCAATTTAAAATATTCCTTACATTATATAATTACAAGTAAGATCTAAAATTGTATCCATATAACCTAATTGGGTTTTAAAATTTTTTTAAACACTTTGTATTTAAATAGTCCACTGTTTTGGGCGAAATACTATGAACAGCCTGGTTTGATATAAATAAAGGTGTCAAACAGGGTTGCGTAATGTCCCCGTGGTTATTTAATATTTATATAGACAAGTGTGTAAAAGAACTGAAAGGGTTGGATTGTAGGTGCCAAAATGAAATTAACATTGGAACAAATGCACATGAAGAATCACGCAAAATAATTTTAACAGTTGGAAACAGCTATCGCGAAAAATAAAAAATAAAAAAAAACAGCGTTTCATATTTTAACAACTACGAGTGACCCAAAGAACCATGGAAAGAGCCATGTTAGGAATAAGCCTAAGATTCAGAGATACGGCGAGAGAAAAAACAAAAGGCCACTGACATCATCCACCGGGTGGCGACTCTAAAATGGCAATGGGCAGGTCACGTAGCCAGAAGCTCAGATGAAAATTGGACAAGAAGACTGCTGACTTGGAGATCGTGGACGGCAAAGAGAAGTGCAGGGCGACCGCATATACGGTGGAAGGATGATCTGAACAGACAGGTCGGAATTACCTGGATGCAGTCTGCACAAGCGGAAGCGAATGGAGGAGGCCTTTGTCCAGGAGTGAACGGGAATAGGCTGAGGAAGAAGAAGACGTTTCGCTTGCACACAAGCTTATAATAACCCAATAGGTTCACTCTTCATTGAAGCGTTCCAAATGTTTATAATACCTACTTTCTTTCGCTCCAAATCTCATCCAAAAAACAATCTACATTTGAAATTTTGTCACAGATCACTTTAGTTATCGCAGTCTCCGCTAGAGTCGCGACAGGAATACTATTTGTAATCTGTTTAGTTCCAATAAAAAAAATGGGTTCGTCTTATAAGTTAGGTCATAGGCTAGTGATAAGGTTGGGAATGTTTATTTTCGTAAAAGTATAAGACACAATAATGACAAATTTCCCAGCGGAAGGTACATTGCGTAGAAGGTGGGCGGCTTTTGGGTGGGCCGACCACTTTCCTGCTTACGCCTTTAGACCATACGCACGTCATCTTGGGATTGTAATGTAAACACGTAATTATTAAAACAGAATGTTATTTAATTTAAAAAAAATAAAACAATTCAATATGTGAATTGAACGAAGGATTTTAGATATTTTAAAATTAGAATCTAATATTATAAACATAACCTTACAGAATTATTGTGTCGGATTCATAGAAAAGCGTAAATGTCAATTAGCTTATGCTATTCATTCACAGATGGCGGTAATCGCAGTAAGTTTCTAACAGGAATTAAAATCCCGAAATATTGCTTAAAACTATACATTTAAAATAGGTAACAATAATGTTTAACAACAACAAACCATCACGCTGTTTCCCCGCAGGGGTAGGCAGAGAGAATGGACCGCCACACTACTCTATCCTGACAAACCTCTCTAGCTTCCTCCACATTCATACAACGAGTCATACACGCACGTCGATTCCTCCGACTTCTAACATGACCAACCTTTAAAATTTGATTAATTTGGTCATGCCATGTTTTCCTCGGTCTGCCTCGACTCCTCGAATGTTTAACAATAAAAAAAAATCAAATATAAACGTAAATTTTAATATTAAATATGGATAAATCTAATAGAAAAAGGGTTCTATTAGAAAACCTATAAAATAGTAAAAAATGAAATAGGTAAGGAGGTAGTCAGAGGAGAGGAGTCAGAGAAATCGACGCGTGTGCATGACACGATGTATGAATGTTGAGGAATCGAGATAAATATGTAAGGAAAGAAAAGTGTGTCAGTCCATTCATTCTGCCTATCTCTTTAAGGAGACGGCGTGATGGTTAGGTTAGGTTAGGTTAGTTTTAATTTTTTTTAAATATTATATTTTCAAAACACTTTTTTGCACTTGTTTAAAAAAAATCTTCATACGTGAATTCACAATACAAAGTAATGGCAAATAAAGAGGAAATTTTATAAGTATTAGTAAGCAAGAGGAAACGTTTCTGATAAGAGAAATAATAATAAAAGATCACACATCGACAGGCCGACATCTTGTGCAACGAAACAGGATAATGACGTGTGAAATTGTAAAACACGTGATTCAATTGCTTAAAGCGAACGCGTTTTATTAAAAAAGGAATCTATTCTTATAAATATTATTATATGCCAAAAGTAGTCACTAGACGAATGTGTGGTAAATGTTTATATGAGTGTGAAATGTAAATACCCATAAGAAGTGAATGCAGTGCGAATGATAGTGTTACGAACAAAATAATGAGAATGTTATTAAGATGGTTTAGATACTCGTACATGGAATGAATGAATGAAAAAAAATCTAATCAATAGAATAAAAACGTCTGTTATCTAGAAGTTTTATTATATTTTATATGAATGACATTTATCGCCTGTCTTAAGGCATTATTAAATGTACATTTGATAATGCCTTAGACTTAAACGAACTACGACAAGACAATCAAGGATATTGAACAATGGACTGAAACCTACCGACCACCAGAACCAATCTGCCTCTGGTGACACCGGTGGGAAGAGCAATTAGTCTGCTGAACGCGGTCTCCTCGGAGATCGACGTCTTTCATATTAGTGGAGATACGTTCAGGGGACAAATACTCTTGACTTTAGAAAGTATCTTGTCTTGCTAATGTCGAACCATCTCTAATGCGTTCCTGGTATTATGTTGTATTTTTATAATATTTTACCTGTACTCAATAGATGCCTTAAACATTTTGCGGTTTGTAATGTCTTTTGAGTTAATAAACTGATTTGATTTGATTTGAAACTTTACAATGAACTACCAAAAGACACAAGAAGTCTCACTACAGCTCAATATAAAATATATCTGAAACAATACATAATTAATAGTAAGATTTAAAAATGTATCCATATAACCCAATTGGGTTTAATAAAAAATAATAAAAAAATGCTGAGATTTGAAAGGAATGTAGAACGAAAGAAGGTATTATGAACAAAATTATGAAGTATGGAGCGTATGGGTGAAGAAAGAATGGTTAAAAAAGTATACGTTAACGATGTAAATGGAGTACGGAGTCGAGGTAGACCGAGGAAATCATGGCATGACCAAATTAATCAAATTTTAAAGGTTGGTCATGTTAGAAGCCGGAAGAATCGGCGTGCGTGTATGACTCGCTGTATGAATGCGGAGGAAGCTAGAGAGGTATGTCAGGATAGAGTAGTGTGGCGGTCCATTCTCTCTGACTACCCCTGCGGGGAAACACAAAATATAATAAAACTTGTAAAGAACAGACTTTTTCATTCGTATTAATGATTTATTATGGAAAGGAAAAATAAAGGTGTAAGATAGAAGTCTGCCCTCTCTAATCTCCGGCCGGATTATCGGCTTTGAGATGAAGTAATAAAAATCTTATCTCGGGGGATTGTTGTTGGTCCCACTACGCGCGCGTTCTAATGAAATTTGCAAAAATTTAATTTTTTACTGCGCACGCGTCATCTCTGGGATAATCTCATTTTACGGCGCATTTGATGGGAGAAAAGAAAAAGGGAGTTTTATCTCAAATGCTATAATAAAATCGCTGTCGGGAGTTGCCGAAGAAAGCACCTACCTACGTAAAATTGACACTCAATAAAAATGATCAATATTTTTCAGGATGTGTTTCCTACAGTACCTACCTATATAATTCTTTTTTACAGAATACCGTTTTTACTACAATTTAAATTCGCCGTGGAGAAGGCGATTATCTCGGAATTTGAATATAATACGAACGGAATCGGCATTAATTAAAAGTAACAAGACACCATCGAAAAAAACAAAACGATTATTTGCTCAACGCAAACGCGTGACGTGTCGGTATCGGCTGATGACTGTCCAGTGTAAATGGACTTTTAAAAAAGGCAAAAGTTGCACCCCGAGAACCAGCGAAAGATATTGATAGACCTCGCTCCAAAGAAATCCTTAAGATTAGGACTAGAAAGAACCCCCAATATCTTTTTCTTCTTCCCCTTGTTGTAGATATCTCTCCTATCTGTCCAGCTATCTCTCCATATCTTTGATGGTCGTCCTAGTGGTCGACGGCCCTCTGGAGTCTCGTGCATCACGATATTAGAAATCTTCACTGGATCCATCATCTCAATGTGGTCCCTCCAGAATCGTCTTCTCTGCCTACTCCATCCACTATGCCATCAATTTTGTTGGATCTGCGAATCTCTTCGTTGGGTATCCTTTCTCTAAGGGTTCTACTCACATATCATATTATCCTAAACGGTGTCCCTCAGGTATCCGGAGATAACTGTTCTTTACCTTCATTATACAGATTGCTGCAAGTAGATATCTCCACACTCAGATATCTTCATACTGTACTGGAGGATGTTGGTATTTTTGTCCCCGATAGATATCTCCGACAGCGACAGCACAGATTGTTTTACCTACCGGCCGCCAGAACCAATCTGCCTCCGGTGACACCGATGGGAAGATCAATTAGTCTGCTGAACGCGGTCTCCTCGGAGATCGAAGTCTTTCATATTAATGAAAGTACGTATAAATACTATTGACTTTAGAAAGTATCTTGTCTTCCTAATGGCGAACCATCACTAATGCGTTCCTGGTATTATGTTGTATGTATATAATATTTTACCTGTACTCAATTGTACTGCCTTAAACATTTATGCTGTTTGTAATGTCTTTTGAGTAAATAAACTGATTTGATTTGATTTGATTCATGACCTGTTCTATGGTACTATCGTCTACAACCAGTTTGCATCTGAGAACCTCATTACCTACTCCATCTGACTACGTAATCAATTTCAACACAATATGCGATAAAACAAAAACAATGCACAGACAAATTTGAGGTTAGATTCGCCGACCGAACATCAAACGCCAACAGTCTCGAATTGACGCGAGTGTATCCACTTTCGGCGGACGGACAAAGGATAAAAGAAGATGAGGAGGCATCAGGTAGAGTCCGATGGAGTCCATTAGGACACCACGTCATGTCTGCGGCTCGGAATATTATTAATTAACTGTAAATATCTACGTGACGACACGTCCCGGTTCTAGAGAGTCCGTGCCATGCCTCAAATAATATGAACAATCCGTCACAGCGCGTTCGAATGAAATTCATCGGTCTCCCGCGAAACACGCCGATCTTCAACATTTTCCCTTATAACTGATATGCATTCTAGTTAAATCTATAATATCTTAAACCCCATTGACTATTCGACGGAAATTCAACAGTATAATACAGTGGTCGGCAAACTCATTGAAAAATGTATTTTTTCTGATGAAATGAGATCTCTTAGACGAATGTGTAGATACTCTGTGTATGATAGAGTGTCGAATGAAAATATAAGAAGTGAATGCGGTGCGAATGATGGTGTTATGAACAAAATAATGAAAGGATCATTAAGATGGTTTGGACATATGGAAAGAATGAATGATGAAAGAATGGTAAAAAAATGATATGTTAACGATGTAAATGGAACCAGAAATAGAGGAAGACCGATTGAAACGTGGTAGGATGAAATAAATCAAATATTGAATGTCGGCCACGTGGGAAGTCAGAGAAATCGACGCGCTTGCATGACACGATATATGAATATTGAGGAAGTCAGAGAAATATGTCAGGAAAGAAAAGTGTGGCAGTCCATTCTTTCTGCCAACCCCTTCATAGAGACGGCGTGGTAGTTTGTTAGTTATTTAGTTAAGATATTAAATAAATTAAAGTGGAACATAAACAGCGATGTTTTTATTTTAATTTTCTTATATTTTATGGGAAAGGCATGTTTCGCCTTACTTGAGGCATTATCAAATATTGACATTTGATAATGCCTTAGCAAGGCGAAACACGTCATTCCCATAAAATAAATCTTCTAGGAAACAGACGTCTTCATTCGTAAATAATATTTGTGCGGAAAACGATGTACGATAGAATACCAAACGACGAAATAATAAAGAAATGTAGGGCCGATGATTGCATCATAATTAAAATTAAAAAAGCATCTCTGAGATGGTTTGGACATACAGAACGAATGGTTGAGAAAAAAATAATAATTAAAAGGTGTATACTTGCAGCGTGAAAGAAAAAAGGAGCCTAGGATGGCCGAGGAAAACATGGCATGATCAAATTAATCAATTACTATAATGCGACCACATTGGAAGTCGGAAAAAGTGCATTAAAATTCTTTTGATTTGAATATGTCCGTGTTTTGCAGTATCAGTTTCGAAGATAGTTGCAGACTCCATCTTCAGGAAGTCATGGCCGACACTGGTATTACTTATTGCCATTTTGAGAAACGCTATTGAGAAATGCCTATTTATTATGGATCACATTTGTCCACAGTTGAGATCGTGAGCGCAGAGACACTTGCCGATGGTTTTGTTCCAAATTTAAATCACGCCCGTCCTAAATTTTAAATCCAGATTCGAACAGTCGCATTCTTCGGCTTGAGCCTTTTTAAAATTAAGAGATCACGGACCGCATCTCAATCGAAGATTATTCTGACGTGCACACAAGAATTACAAGAAATACTAATAAATTCAGAATTAACAGTGTATGAATTAATGAATTGAAAGTTAAAATTCATTAATTCATGCTCAGAGTTCCCTGGACAGACATGGTTACCAATGCCGAGGTTCTGAGGCGAGCTAGAGTTGACAGGGAATTGTTATCAACTATCAAGGTTCGAAAGATCTCATATCTGGGTCATAAATGCGAAACGTGAGGGAGTGGACCGGCATCCGAAGTGTGGAGGAGCTGTTCCGAGCGACGCAGGACAAGGACAGGTTCGCCGAGGTGATAACCAACGTTGGGGGGACCCGACAGAGCACTTGAAGAAGAAGAATTCATACACTGAAGAAGGGAAGTCTGTGTCCCGAAATATGTTGTGAAAATTCAATGTTTTCAAAAAGTTATTTAGATATATTTCTATTTGCAATGATGACTTTGAGAGCGCTATTTATTTTGTTTAACATTTACATCAGGAAAGGATAATTTGAAAATGTGCGTTTTGAGTCTCGATCTAAACTTCAACGGATTCTCAGTACACTTGAAGTCTGCAGGAAGATTGTTCCAAAGGGTTGCCAGTTGCCAAAATTTAAAGCAGGACAGCGTATTGACAATCTGATAAAGACAGAAGACATTACTGATCGCAATGTAGACTGCCTCGCATTCAGGCTCTTAGTGATGAGTATATATATGTTTAATATTCAATGCGCGTGCGTCAATTTGATCTAAAAGATATTTTTCTGAATTCAACACGCGGAACATAAGCTATCACACGGTCAATCAAATCGATTACATTCTAGACTGCATCGTATGGAGACGAAAGCAAGGCGATGTCGTTTGGATCGTACGCCGGGCACGAAAGGAATGTGATTTCTGTCCGGCGGTCAGCTTTGTATTCCGGCACTGTCTCCGCTCCGCCCAAAATATCTAATAGGATACAGATATTTAGAGAAAGTCGGGCGGGGGGCGTATCCCTTCTCACTCCGCACGCTGGCCATCTGCGTATCTCTGTCGCATTCGCGAGAAGGAAAAATAATGGGAACATTACATGTGGTGTATCCACGTTGACAAAATGGCCGATCACAAAGATAAAATGGCAACCTATCCGGTAGAACTTGAATTTGAAACTAAGGCAGAGAATGTTGAAGTGCTATGTCTGGTCTGTATTATTCTATGGCTCGGAGACTTGGACCCTGAAAGTGCACACTATGAACCGGTTGGAAGCATTCGAGATGTGGTTGCACAGGAGAATGCTTCGCATACCGTGGACAGATTTCGTCAGCAATTTGCGAAATGTTCAAGATCGAGTGTGAATAACCTCGGTGGATAATATTGATGCATAGGCTAACGTGGAAGGACACCTCGCCAACCCGTCTGGCAAGCGTGGCGTTGTAATGCCAACCACCCCCCGTATGACATGTCATACATGGAGAAGTATGGGGGAGGCCTGTGTCCAGCAGTGGACGACAAGGGCTTTTAAAGAAGAATTGTAGTAGACAACTGCCAAAGGATGTTAAGGTGCGTAAGAATTCATATCTGGGTCACATTCTGCGGGGAGATAATTACAGTTTGCTCCGACAAATACTGATGGGAAAAATTGAGGGGCAGCGTGGTCCTGGTAGAAGGCAAACGTCTTGGCTGTGCAACATAAGAGACTGGACCGGGATGAGACATGTGGGGGAGCTGTTCCGGGTTGCGCAAGATAGAGAAGCCTTCGCCAGAGTGATTGCCAACGTCAGGGGGATCTGATACGGCACGCGAAGAAGAAGATAGTTATTATAATCGATGCCAACTAGTTTCAGCAACAACTGAGTTGTTATGCTGTCCTGAGAATGAGTAAACGAAGAAAGAAGAAAAGGCTGTCGTAGAACAGAATTTAATTTAAATCAAGACATGGAAGGATTCTAATTCGTAAAATTTTAAGTCATGCACACGTCAGAAGTGAAGAATGCTTTTGAAATCACAAATCAGGGCATTTCAATTTTTCCTCAATGCGCACGTCGGCAATTCAGAATATCCGCGCAAGTATAGCCTATTCATCAAAACGAGACATTTCGAAATTTTTTAGCATAATCGATGTCTTTGAGCCCGCACAGTTCAAAGGATCTAGCAAACATTTCGAAATTTGTCTACGGATTTTGATAACAGCGCCCCTAGCGACATTCAAATCATAGAAAGTAGCTCTATTCATAATGTTACGAATCGATATATTATTATTAAGATGGCAGTCTTCTTCTTCTTCTTCCTCAGCCTATTCCCGTCCACTCCTGGACAAAGGCCTCCTCCATTCGCTTCCATGTCACTCTGTCCAATGCAGACTGCATCCAGGTAATTCCGACGTGTCTGTTCAGATCATCCTTCCACCGTAGTTGCGGTCGCCCTGCACTTTTCCTTGCCGTCCACGGTCTCCAAGTCAGCAGGCTTCTTGTCTACTTTTCATCTGAGCTTCTGGCTACGTGACCTGACCATTGCCATTTTAGAGTCGCCACCCGGTGGGTGATGTTAGTCACCTTTTTTTTTTCTTTCATCGTATCGTTTCCGACTCTGTCTCTTAGGCTTATTCCTAACATGGCTCTTTCCATGAAGATGGCAGTACATAATGAAATTCTAGTGCAAACACTTATGTATTATACGTAAGTGAAACTTGAAGCTGGCAAAAGCTGAAATCACTCAGAAAAATATGCGGGAAACAGATATGATAGAATACCAAGGTATAATTAGTCTTCTTCTTCTTCTTATATTAATAGATCAGACGATCTGTGGCACAGAAATCGTGTCTCCTGGGATGAATGAAGAATGAATGGTAAAAAAATGATATGTTAACGATGTAAATGGAACTAGAAATAGAGGAAGACCGAGAAAAACGTGGCATGATCAAATAAATCAAATATTGAATGTCGACCACGTGAGGAGTCAGAGAAATCGACGCGCTTGCATGACACGATATATGAATGTTGAGGAAGCGAGAGAAATATGTCAGGAAAGAAAAGTGTGGCAGTCTATTCTTTCTGCCTACCCATTCGGAGAGACGGCGTGATGATATGAACTGGCATATTCCTATTCATAAAGTTCTATGTATATTTTCTTTGATATTCTTTTTTTTACCCTTTACATCGATTTGGCTCGCGCTGTAATGATGTAAGGAGTTTTTTCAACAAAATAATAATAATAATTATAATAATTATAATAATAAGAAAATTTGTTTTATTCGAATTAATTTTTGAATATGGAGTTTTACATATATGTTCAAGAAAGAATAAATGCGTATAAGCTCCATTAAAATGCATCGCTGATCATTTTCCCATTGTGCCTACGTGGTCACAAACCACACCATCCCACGCAGACATTGTACCAGTGACGAAGAAATCAGTCAGAAGGCGAGAATCGGAAGAGTTTACTTGGAAACAATATAGACCGACGAAATCATACGATGGGCTATGAATCAGGATGCGGGAGCTTCCTGAAACGATTACGCCGCGACTGATGATGACATACCTGTGGTCAGGGTTCTTGGTGGTGAGCTGGCCTGTTCTGTGATGACACCTGACATATCCTGCATGTCTCCTACTGCCCTGGTGTTCTCCCGTCGTCCTGTGTCACCGTTTCCTCACCGCGTCACCTGGAAAGATACAAAAGTAAAGTTAGCAATCATCATAATATGACAACTCTGATTTTTAATTCTGATTCCACTACATAGTCGACCTTCGTGGCTGAGTGGTAAGAGCTCCGACTGCCATTCTCAAGGTCCCGGGTTCGATTCCCGGCGATGGCAGTGTGATTGTCACACTGTCATTGGTCTGGTGTAGAATTCATGTGACAATAAAATGGCGATAGATTGGCTACCTATCACATGTCATGAGAATCAATATAATAGCTGAAATAAATTGTATACAGTAATAGGGTTCAGACGACCTGTTGTATACGAGAAAAAAATATATATATCACCAAAACAATTTCCATATTCTCCAAACATTCCAACCTTAGGGCCATACTGATTACTCCAGAAAGATCCAAGGGCAAGTGGAAAATACAATTATGGTACATAAATCTCATTAGTATTTTATATTATACAACAACAACAGCAAACCATCACGCCGTTTCTCCCCAGGAGTAGGCAGAGAGAATGGACCGCCACACTACTCTACCCTGGCACACCTCTTTAGCTTCCTCCATTTTCATACAGCGAGTCATACACGCACGTCGATTCTTCCAACTTCTAACATGACCAACCTTTAAAATTAGATTAATTTGGTCATGCCATGTTTTCCTCGGTCTGCCTCGACTCCGTACTCCATTTACATCATTATAACCATTATTTCTCCATCCGTGAGCTCCATATGTCCGAACCAACGCAGTGATCCTTTCACAATTTTGTTCATAATACCTTCTTCCGCTCTACATTCCTTTCTTATATCACGTCTTAGGGACCTCATCTCTACCGCATTTATTCTGCTCTCATCCCTCTTCTGCCAGTTGCATGCTTCGCTTCCATACATTAGGGTTGGGACAAGAACTCCGCTGTGAACGGCCGTTTTCGCTTTCATTTATTTTATAGGAGTCGAAAATATCGATACGCGCTCAAGACTTTGCCCACCCTATCAGAGGAGAAATGACGTGATGATGAATCATGCAGCGTGAGAAGATTAATATAATCTAAAGGTGCCTCATAAGATAATCCTCTTAAAAAATATTGAGGGCTCTTTATCTCACTAGGTCAGGTCAGAGCATTGGAAAACACTGCAACAAGTTTACATATAAAATCGGCAAATTTAACAAGTCATCAAAAAAAAAGTAAACGAATCAGATTTTAGAATGCAAAAACAAATGACGGTGGAAATGGAACAAATGAGTAATGAAAACAATGAAATATATATTTGAATAAATATTAAAAATCTTAAGAAGTAATACACCGAGGAAGGATGTCAACCGTGTAATAAACACTGATTCTTCTTCTTCAAAAATTATGAAAAGTTCGCCTCGTTGGTTCGGACATATGGAGCGCATGGGTGAAGAAAGAATGGTTAAAAATTATAATTTATTATACTTTTTAATTATAAATTATATAAAACGATGTAAATGGAGTAAGCAGTCGAGGTAGACCGAAGAAAACATGGCACGACCAAATTAATCTAATTTTAAAGGTTGGTCATGTCAGAAGCCGGAAGAATCGACGTGCGTGTATGACTCGATGTATGAATATGGAGGAAGCTAGAGGTGTGCCAGGATAGAGTAGTGTGGCGGTCCATTATCTCTGCCTACCCCTGCGGGGAAACGGCGTGATGGTTTGTTGTTGTTGTTATTCTTCTTCTTCTTTATTGTAGACCTATGTGGTCTGTTCTCCAGACTGTTGCTCCTCCTGTGAGTAAGATTCCCAGCTGTCCTTCCATCTTTTAGGAGGTCTTCCACGAGGACGAGTCCCATGAGGTTGAAATAAACTATATTAATTCAAACATGAATTTACAACAGAAAGAGCAAAAAATAATTAATAATCGGGTGGTGATCTAGCGAACACAACGCTTAGCTCCTGATCCAGATGACATGGGTTCAAACCTGGACACGACCAAATTCCTTCTTTATTTTATTAGCTATTTTATGCTTATATTGAAGATTAATACATCATCCACCGGGTAGCGACTCTAAAATGGCAATGGGCAGGTCACGTAGCCAGAAGCTCAGATGAAAAGTGGACAAGAAGACTGCTGATTTGGAGACCGTGGACGGCGAAGAGAAGTGCAGGGCGACCGCAACTACGGTGGAAGGATTATCTAAACAGACACGTCGGAATAACCTGGATGCAGTCTGCACAGGACAGAATGACATGGAAGCAAATGGAGGAGGCCTTTGTCCAGGAGTGGACGGGAATAGGCTGAGGAAGAAGATTGAAGATTGTAAAATAAATGCCATTGATTCAAATACTTGGTCCAATTATTTTTTTCTTTTTAACAAAAAAAATAAATGAACGGTAATAAGTACGCATTGAAATATGTGGAAATAATCATAGACAGAAAAAAAAACAAAGAAACTGAAAATCTCCGTGGCAAACAAAAGATAAGCATAAATATAAATTGACAAAAGATTGTTGCGAAAGGTACTATTTTAACAAATAACACGACTACCCCTTTATCTAATCTAATAGGAAATAAATAAGCATAAGGTTAGATAAACTATTTTAGGTATGATCTAGTGGCAATATTGTCAATAGCACGCCGATATTCAATACAGAACGGTGGCTGCTGTGGAGATAAGACATAACAGGACAGATGAGAGGAATGTCCAATGTTCAAACAGGTAAATACACTTATTGAAAAGGTCAAAACTCAAAGGTGCGATGGTTATACATCTCATCATTCCAAGATGTATAATTTTTAACTCGTTTTATATTAAACCACAACATCTCAAAGAACTTCACTGGCTTAAAAGTTCAGAAATAATCCAGTACAAAATATGCTAAACAGTCTTCAAATTGAGAGAAAGTTGGTCATGTTAGAAGTCGGAAGAATCGGCATGCGTGTTTATTTATTTATATGAAATACACAAATGAGACATTACGACGACCTTCGTGGCAGAGTGGTAAGAGCTCTGACTTCCATACCGAAGGTTCCGGGTTCGATTCCCGGCGATGGCAGTGTGATTGTCACACTGTCTAAGGTCTGGTGTAGAATTCACGCAACTATAAAATGGCGATAGATTGGTTACCTATCACATGTTATGAGAATCAATATAATAGATATATCTGAACTCTGTATAACGGACAGCCTAAACACAAGGAAATCCACACTTCGCTCGGCGAACTTCCCGGCAATAGGAAGATTAGTTGAGCCGAAGCGTTGCCCCAGTACAAATTTCGGGGATCGAGTGTTCGCGGTAGCCGGTCCATCAGCTTGGAACAATCTCCCTTCACACCTCAGATGCATAAATGATCCGACAGATTTCAGATCTAAACTGAAAACCCATCTTTTTCATATATTTAATACCCAATTTAAACATTTATACATTTATACCTTTTAACCGATCGCGAAAATTTAGATTTTTAGATTTAAAACACGTCTTAATGCGCCCTTGAGGTGATTACATCACAAAAACGGCGCTTTAAAAGTTAGCATATTATTATTATCTAAAAAAACAAAATAAAATATCTGTAACGTTAATTGAATAACCGTCTCGCCAAGGATATAGCGAGCTACGGGAGTGTGTGGCGCTCGTATAACGCATCTCCTTCCCTCCGTAGATAACAGATGGGCATATCGACAGATAAGTGAGATAGATAAGTTGCTTTGATCCGTTGTTTTTCTCGATACGCCGCATTAGCTAAGTAATGCCTGCTTGCGTGCCCCACACGTGGGTTCCGGTAGGCCGTGTCGATCGTCCCTTGTAATTGATAATGATAATCGCGATCGGTGGCCAATGTTATTTATGAAACCGTCAACAAGATGGCTGATTGATGTTGAAGCATCAACTGATGCGTTGCCATGATTCGTAGAATAACACTAAAAATATGTTTGTCCGTAAACCCATATTTTTTTTACGTGGTTACGAATTAGTTAATTCTGCTATACCTACAAGTATTTATTAATAGAAGAAAAAAACACATGTGATAGAAGTTTTATTAATTCTGGAGAGTATCCGGTCTTCCTAATGTTGATCCATCACCAGTATACTATACACAATATATTATATTACCTGTTCTCAATAGATTCCTTAAAAAATAATTTTGTGTCTGTTGAACAAAATTATGAAAGGATCGCTGCGTTGGTTCGGACATATGGAACGCATGGATGGAGAAAGAATGGTTAAGAAAGTATACGTTAATGATGTAAATGGGGTACGAAGTCGAGGCGGACCGAGGAAAACATGGCATGACCAAATTAATCAAATATTAAAGGTTGGTCATGTTAGAAGTCGGAGGAATCGACGTGCGTGTATGACTCGTTGTATGAATGTGGAGGAAGCTAGAGAGGTTTGCCAGGATAGAGTAGTGTGGCGGTCCATTCTCTCTGCCTACCCCTGCGGGGAAACGGCGTGATGGTTTGTTTGTTTGTGTCTGTTGCTAAGCAACATCAAAGTCCGTAAGGTGTCCTACTTGGGCCATGTTCTGAAAGGCGAAAAGTACGCACTGTTACATCTGATCTTGGAGGGTAAGATTGAGGGTCGACGAGGTGTTGGGAGAAGGCGGGTTTCCTGGCTGAGGAACATCCGAGAGTGGACGGGGCTGAGGACCGTGGGGGAGCTGTTCCGAGCTGCCCAGGACGGGGAGGCCTACTCAAGGGTGATAGTCAACGTTGGGGAGACCTGACCGGACACGGAAAGAAGAAGAATGTCTGTTGATGAAATAAACTGATTTGATATGATTTGAAACATCTGAAGAATGCACTGTTCAGTCAGTCATTTGCTAGTGCGCCCTTGGAGTAGGTAATTGATTTTACAAAAAGGCGTACTTAAAATATAAGTCATCAAAATAATAATAATAAAAATAATACTGCCACTGGATGTATGAATATTAAGTAATTGAGAGACAATTTGAAGACATACAAACTTCAAAATATGAATGTTGTTAATTTAATTTTTTGTGGCCGAGGGAAACATGTCAAAGTCAAGATTCCAAGTCGGAAAAATAGTGTGGTTCATTTACATTTTTAAATATTTTCGATTTAATTCGGAGAATTTTAACGTTTTTTTCTAGTATTTTAATATCAATACATGATTCATGAGTTTGGTAAACGCCTTATTACTTACTTAGTACAATCGATATCATTTTTTTTTAAATTGCAACACTTATCTGGCTCGTTTATTTGTCCGTATGATTAATAATGTTGACTCTTCTCCGTCGCCGGTGTATTGATCGCGCCTGACGAGATAAGAGCCGATCTCAAGTGTTTTCCGAAGGAAACTATGTCTCCATAGATGCGCGCCCATCTCTGTACACTGAGATTAAGACGCTAGGCATGATAAGGCCGACAGATATTTCACAACCTCTCCGTTTTTTTTTTCAATTCAAATCAACTGACTTTATTAAAACTTACTAACCATCACGCCGTCTCCCCGAAGGGGTAGGCAGAAAGAAAGGACTGCCACACTTTTCTTTCCTGACATATTTCTTTCGCTTCCTCAACATCGTGTCATACACGAGCGTCGATTTCTCTGACTCCTCAGATGGTCGACATTCAATATTTGATTTATTTGATCGTGCCACGTTTTCCTCGGTCTTCCTCTATTTCTGGTTCGATTTACATCGTTAACATATAATCTGGCGTAGAATAAATATTCATAATTTACATTTATCACGTAACATAACAACAACAACAACAAACCATCAAGCCGTTTCCCCGCAGGGGTAGGCAGAGAGAATGGACCGCCATACTACTCTATCCTGACATACCTCTCTAGCTTCCTCCACATTCATACATCGAGTCATACACGCACGTCGATTCTTCCGGCTTCTGACATGACCAACCTTTAATATTTGATTAATTTGGTCATGCCATGTTTTCCTCGGTCTACCTCGAATCCTCACTCCACTTACATCGTTAACGTATACTTTTTTAACCATTCTTTCTTCACCCATGCGCTCCATATGTCCGAACCATCGCAGCGATCCTTTCATAATTTTCTTCTTAGTACCTTCTTTCGCTCTACATTCCTTCCTAATATCCGCATTTGAGATTCTTTCGTACATCGTTCTACCACACATACGTATTAGGGACCTCATCTCTACCGCATTTATTCTGCTCTCATCTTTCTTCTGCCAGTTCTATGCTTCGCTTCCATACATAAGGGTTGGGACCAGAACTCCACGTAACATAAACTTTCAATATTTCGGTTATATCCGTTTGAATATATTCAAATTTAAAATAATACATGTTCCATGTTTGAATCTATGGTCTGATGATATAATGAGAATTGCTGGTGACTGGATGCAGAAGGCACAATATATGGGCGTGTGGAGAAGTATGGAGAAGGCCCATGTGGACGAAATCAAATGTCAAAATAAATTAGAAATACATAATCTTCTTTTTTTACATAAAATTAAAAAACTAACTAACTAACCATCACGCCATCTCCCTGAAAGGGTAGGCAGAAAGAATGGACTGTCACACTTTTACTGATGCGGCACTCCATCCTTCTCTTTTCGCTCCGCGGGAGACGCGATGTGATGGGTTGCGAACCTCATCGCCACCAATAGGCATCTCCCGCGCACACTCTGATCGTGCAACACCCACAAAATAAATCTAAAATAAATATAATAAAATACAATGATATAAAATAAAATAACAAAATAAAAATAATTTAACACAAAATGTTCTTTTTAGATGGTGCACATATTGTCTATTTAATTCAAACTTTATATTTATTGTTAGAAACCCATAAATCGCAGCCTGATATAAAAAGGTTGACAACCAACAGAAAAATTATGACGTCACGGAATATTTAAAATATGAATAACTCCGTCGGTATTATAGTTACGTGGCTAAAAATTTCGAAAATTTGTGACAAATTGTTCACAGATTTCAATATCGTTCGATATTGGGGAAAAAATAATATGAAAACACGTGATTTGCAGGCAGAACAGTACCGGTATTGGCATACCACCAGAGAGGTTAATAAATAAGATGCTCTTTCCATCCAAGTGTATCTTTCGCCTGCTACTCCTGTTTCGTCAATTAAGGCACACAATCAGCGTACATATTCGCATTACGAGGACCCTGAATCGAATCTCCGATCGTTTCAGATGATGTCTCGATCGAAATCTGAATCGGACGATTGCTTATTGGATTGGATTCTGAGTATGGACATTCAGGAGTCCGGTTGCGGCCGGTACACGACACCCAGCCGGATATAATCGATTCGATGATGGGCGACTTGATTACAGTAATCTCGTCTCTGAGACGTGATATTAAGACGATTATTAAAATACATGGTAATTTTAAAGGATACGCAAAAGTATGAAGACACTGAGGACGATAGCAGGCAAGACACTGAGAGATCGCGCGAGGAACACCAGAATAAGAGAGATATGTGAGGCTGAGGATATTATAAGATGGAGTAGACAGCGAAGGAAGGACTGGTACAGTCATGTCGACATTCGTGGCATAGTGGTAAGAGCTCTGACTTCCATATGGAAGGTCCCGGGTTCGATTCCCGGCGATAGCTTTGTGATTGTCACAGTGTCGTTGGTCTGGTAGAGAATTCACGTGACAATAAAATGGCGATAGATTGGCTACCTATCACATGTCATGAGAATCAATATAATAGCTAAAACAAATTGTATACAGTAATTGGGTTCAAACGACCTGTTGTATACAAGGGGGGAAAAAAAACTAACTACCAGACTTCCTTATATTGCACTACAAAATCATCTTGGCGGGACTCGTCTTTGTGGAAGAGAATTAAAATATTTGGATATTATTGGTCAACGTACGTCCATTTTCCAACTCTTCCCAAAAGCTACTCATTTTAAAATAGGTGTGATTTGATTTTGTCACGTTTACGTTAACAACGTTAACGTACACTTTCTTAAACGTTAATTCTTCATTCATACTTTTTACGTTATTTCACTCCAACATGAGCTTTGACCGTGCGATTGAAGCGAAATCGTTTAGCAGTTTAAAAAGGGTGAAAAAATTAAAATAAGGAAAAAGGGTGAAAAAATTCACAGTGCATTAATAAAGATTTTCTGCTTAATGCTTCCCGATCTTAATAGATGACGCTAGTGTAAAGTGAACTAAAAATGTGAAGATAGGTGCAGAATTCTAGCATATATACATCTTCCAAAAATTTGTCAGACGTGGTGGTCGTAAGAAGGACGGAATGGGGAATGTTGTTAAACATAAAGCGATCGCTCAACCCAACCAATGTCAGGTCATAAGTCCTGTAAGCACCTCGGCCACCATATTCTGTTCCCAGAAAACAATTGAGATACAATTAATCATTATAAAAAAATAATTTATCCGCAATGGGTAAAATCCAGTATTTGTCTACACATTCAAAATGTTGTGTAAAATAAGGAAGTTTTTAAAATTATTAATAATAATGCGATAAAATAACATTATATTTTAATATTGTTCGTATTCCGCAAATAAAATCCCGAAGCATTCCATTAGAATGATTTAAGTAACAAATTAATACAATATGTGATTGATATTTACAATATGTACGAGTATATACAGATGAAACGTGATTTCACGATCGAATCTGTTCGTATTTAAATGACACATAGAAATCTAAGCAACGTATGGCAAAGTGTCGTGCACATGTAGACGAGAATGATAAGGGCAATGATCTATTATTGAGTATATGTTACCAATATATTGGCTCAGTAAAATAAATATAAATAAATATATTTTTATATCTCTTTTCCAGCGCAAACACTAAAGGGCTTTTCAAATAACTACGAGGTATGTTCAAAAAGTATCGCGAATTTTGAATTTCCGCCGGTTGAGTATATTCGATTTTTGATTTTTTTGTGGCGTTATGTTGGTACTCATATCTCTCACTTATGCCGATAAGTTCGGCCAGTTTGAATGTTCAGTTAATTTTTGAGAGCCACTTTGCTTGCACGTGTTTTGGCTCGTCTTCGATTTTTGCCCACTCCAAAAAAATGGATCAAAGAATCTGTATCAAATTTTGAGTGAAAAACAAAATTAAGTCCCCGGACGCATTCCGAATGTTGACTGTGGCATATGGTGAAGCTATCTTGGACCAAAGCAACGTTTATCGGTGGTACAAAATGTTCTCAGAGGACCGAGAAGATGTGAACGAAAAAGAGCCTGCCGGAAGCCCGAGCACGTTAACAACAGACGAAAACATTGATGAAGTGAATAACATAGTATTGGCCAATCGTCGAATCACCGCTAAAGAAGTTGCTGAGGACTTAAACATATCGCTTGGCTCGTGCCATTCGATTTTTACCAATGATTTGGGCATGAGATCGGTCGCCGCGAAATTCGTACCAAAATTGCTCAATTTCGCATCTGCTTGTGCGCGAATTTTTGGCCAAAACAACACACCAATAATGCCGCAGCCACCGTATTCCCCAGATCTGACCCCCTGTGACTTTTTCTTGTTCCCGAAACTGAAGAGGCCCATGAAAGGACGACGCTAGGCTACGATTGAGGAGATAAAGACGGCATCGAAGGAGGAGCTGAAAAAGATCACAAAAAATGATTTTTTGGGGTGCTTCGAGGATTGAAAAAAACGTTGGCACAAGTGTATAATATCTGGTTGGGATTACTTTGAAGGGGACAAAATAGAAATTTATGAATATATAAATAATTTTTGAAAAAAACACAAAATTCGCGATACTTTTTGAACGGACCTCGTATATATTAAATACTTTATTTATAAAATGGTTAATGTTCTGGCTTAATTAGTTAGAATGTTTCAATCCTGTGATTGGTATGCAGCAATTTCTTCTATTCTTCTCTTCCATTCCTCCCTGTCTTGTGCGGCTCTGCATATGAAGAGAAGCGCACGTCCACCAACAGGTCCTCCAGGTACCTACTCTCGGCGTGGGCGTCCCCTAGAGTTTGTCCCCTCGGTCATACCCTCCACTATGGCATGCAAGAGGCCTTCTTGTCGTATTACATGACCGATCCATCTTGTACGCTTTTCGGACAAGGTCCTAAGTAGGTGCCTTCCTCATTCGATTCTTTGAAGAACCTCCTCATTCGTGGCTTATCAGGCTAGATTATGAGAAACGGATTGTTGGGAGTAAAAGGCGTAGGATCGAGGAGCTTGGAATAAAATCACCAAGGAGGCTAAAACTCTTCGAGAGTTGTATTATTGTAGAGTTGTATGGCCATAAGAAGTAAAAAAAAAAAACGCAGTGCAAAAACTCCGTATTTACTGAAAACGTAAATTTTATTCTACAATACGGAAAAGATACGGAAAAACTCTTCGAGATCGTGTCCGCAACGTAGACATAAGAAAAACTTGCGAAATAGAGGATATCGTTCAGTGGAGTAGATCCAGAAGAAGATACTGGAGGGACCATGTAGCCCGAATGGATGGCGACAGACTTGCATATACAGCCGCTTATGAAATTCCCTCCGGACACCGCCCACCTGGAAGACCGCCTAAGAGATGGAAGGACAGCTGGATCTCATCATCTGACGAGACATGATTTCTGTGTCACAGATTGTCAGACCCATTAAACGAAGAAAAAGAAGAATACTTTAAGAAGTGACCGTTTTCCCCTTGTTGGTACATTATCATTTAAAATAATGTGTAATTAAACTTTTAGAAAAAAGTAGATTTTTATTTTATTTATAATAATGAGTACGATTTATGTACACTTTTCCAGTAGCGATTAAATGATGTAAAAAATCTTCTTATAAAAATATATTTAATTAATACGAATGAAAAGGTCTGTTGTCATTGAATAAAATCAAAAACATTTGAAAATTAATGCCTTAGAAAGGAAAAACATGCCAATCCCATAACTAATAACACTTTTAGAAAATAGGCGATTCCACTATATTAATTATTTAATATGGAGTTTTAAATCATTGTTAAAGAAACAAAAAAATAAACATTTTGTTGTGGCCAATTGTCGAGCAAATCGTAACTGCCAAACCAAACTATTACAAGTCAATGATAATACAATGTTTTCTTTTTAATACGAATGAAAGCATTTTGGCCTCATGTATCTTTTATCATAAGCCTCGTGTATGGAAGTGAAGCTTGGAGCTGGCAAAAGAAGGATGAAAGCAGGATAAACGCTGTAGAAATGAGATCACTAAAAAGAATGTGCAGGAAAACGTTGTATGATAGAATTCCGAACGATGAAATAAGAAAGAAATGTAAGGCAGATGACTCCATCAAGCAGCGTGAGCGGGAAAAGAAGCCGAAGACGACCGAGGAAAACATGGCATGACCAAATTAATCAATTACTAAAAGGCGGCCACATTCGAAGTCGGAATAATCGACGTGCGTGCATGGTACGATGTATGAATGTAGAGGAATCCAGAGAGGTATTCCGGGACAGAGCAATGTGGCGATCCATCCTCTCTGCCTGCCCCTCCGGGGAAATGGCGTGATGGTTAATTAGTTAGTAGTTGAAAGCATTTTAATTTTGAAAGTACCAGGATAGCATGAGATCGCAAGAGAGGCGGCGCGGGGCTCATTAAACTTGCATATGCATTCCGTACACTGTCAACATCGTTTAGATGTCTCCGTACCACGATTGTCTCAGTTTTTCCATTCTTCTCGGAACAAGACAAAGCGGACCACGGCAGGTGGCCTGAATAGATCGCACGTACGTTTACATCGGTGCAAACACCTGAGATCAAATATTTGAAGAATCACCGATTGATACGGCTGCGCTCCTGGTTCTCGCCCTGACGAATTTCAATGAAAATATACACATATTGTGACGTGTTTGTATACAAATATATATTTTCCTAAATATAATACATAAACAATAAGTTTTTTCGAAAAAGAAGAATGTATGACGATTTGTGATATAAGTGCGATGGGCGAGAAATTGGAGCAAGTTACCGAATTTACGTATCTGGGAAGCATGTTTATAAGAGACGGAAAAATGGGGAAAGACATCGAAAGAAGGGTTGGTGCTGGGAATAAAATAAATGGCACACTCAAAGTCATTACTGCAAATAGAAATATATCCACAGAAGCAAAGATGGCAGTACACAATGGAGTTCTAGTGCCAACCCTCAAGTATGGAAGTGAAGCTTGGAGCTGGTTAAAGAAGGATGAAAGCAGGATAAACGCCGTAGAAATGAGATCACTAAGAAGAATGTGCGGGAAAACGTTGTATGATAGAATACCGAACGATGAAATAAGAAAGAAATGTAAGGCAGATGACTGCATCATGAATAAAATTAAAAAAGGATCCCTGAGATGGTTCGGACATATGGAACGAATGGATGAGAGTAGAATGGTTAGAAGCCGAGGGCGACCGAGGAAAACATGGCATGACCAAATTAATCAATTACTAAAAGGCGGTCACATTCGAAGTCGGAATAATCGACGTGCGTGCATGGTACGATGTATGAATGTAGAGGAAGCCCGAAAGGAATGCCAGGAAATCGATTTATTATTTAAAATGAACTTCCATCAAGAGATTTCAGTAAAATCATTGTGGTTAGTTATCAATATACCTACAAAGTGTATAAAATAAAAAAATTGAAATAAACCATCATAACAACACAAAGTATGGCGTATATAGAAGAAAATCATAAAAAATCATTTGAAAAATTAAAAACCAGGAGCACAGAAGCAAAGAAAGAATACAGATATATTTAGTACGGTTAAAGATCTACATTCGGCAGTATGATATGGGATCCCAAAACTGCATTACAATGACAAGGCGAACGTTGAAGCGATGCGACATAATTTCACAAAGGAAAAGTCATACACACATTACGTAACACTGTTCAATCACTCGAATTTGTTCCTCCAGCATACCTACTTACAGGCACACACAGACGCCATGACATGCCCACACGGATGACGGATGGTGACGAAAACGCCGCATCTCCACGAGACAAAAGCGCCAGTATTTGATTTCAACTGTGTACAAACAATGACATTTTTCTCAGACAATGGCTCCTCGTTTGGAGTTTGTCTGCTCTCGTTTCCTGCGCGATCGTTTTCGAGAACAAAAAAAAAATAAAGAAAAAATAATAAATACTAAGCTATCGCAATGGAACACTTTGATGGAGTTCAAATATTGATGAGAGCGAGACGTGTTTGCTTTAGACTTTGGACGGGATACTAGTGAAAACTGTTTGCCCAACAGTGGAAAATGCTTATTACAAGTATGTAGAAGATTCATAAACGATTCCATATTGTTTTTTATTTTTTATATTATCATCATTAATTAA
Organism: Lepidostoma basale; assembly: GCA_022606425.2. Taxonomy (NCBI): domain Eukaryota; kingdom Metazoa; phylum Arthropoda; class Insecta; order Trichoptera; family Lepidostomatidae; genus Lepidostoma; species Lepidostoma basale. Next base: position 197,851 of record JAHDVF020000896.1, on the reverse strand, counting down.
TATTATTTTTTAGTTCTTAATGATAAAAAAATATATATTAGTACTCATAACAAATAGTCCAGGTTAATTTTTAAATTTGAATTATTGTATCGAATTTTAAATGCGTTTTTATATTAGTCTTTCTTCGATTAGTTTTTATAATATTTTCAAACCTGAAGATGGAAGTATCCTCCGAAACATGTTTTTGACGCGAAATGTGTTTTTTTTTTATATATATTGTTTTAATATTTTGTGTAATAATTAAATAAAAAGATGTTTTCTTAACTACTTCCACTTTTGTCTTTATTTAAACAGCGACCGGTTTCGTCAGGCTCGCTGGCATCGATTTATTATTTAAAATGAACTTCCATCATGATATTTCAGTAAAATCATTTGATTATCTTAATATTTTGTGGATTAAAAAGTTATTTTCAATTTTCTAAGTACGAGTATATTATAATAGAATTCCAGTGTTGCCTTAGCGTTCAATATGTTGGATTCTATAAAAAAATTAAAAAATATATAGGTATATATATTTCGTTTTTACACCACTTTATTTATGTTTACGAACCAACCGGTTTCGCGCCCGCCGGAGCATCGTCAGGGTTACAGAAAATTCCAATTGAAAGTAAAAAAATGTCTTCAAGTGAAAAAATGACGTAAAATTCAAATTAAATAATTAATTTGAATTAAAACATTTGTTTTCAAGAATTTTTGTTATATTTTATGGTAATGACACGATTCGCTTTGCTAAGGTATTATCAAAAGACGTTTGATAATGCTTTAGTAAAGCTAAACGTGTCATTATAAGAAAACTTCTAAAAAAACAGATATTTTTTTCGTTTCTTCAACAATAATAATAATAATAATAATAATATGCTAACTTTTAAAGCGCTGTTTTTGTGATGTAATCACCTCAAGGGCGCATTAAGACGTGTTTTAAATCTAAATGTGAACGCTGCATCTGATTGATATTCGCGATCGATTAGAAAGTATAATAGAACAACGATATAAAGCTCCACATAAAAGAATTTCTACAAATGAAAATGTTTGTTTTTTGTAAGTTTTATTATATTTTGTGGAAATGACATGTTTTGCCCTGCTGAGGCATTATCAAATGTGATGATGTCTTAGCAAAGCGAAAAATTCCCATTAAATATTATATAATAAAAACTTTTAATAAACGAAACTTTTCATTCTTATTATTAATTAATACAGAGTTTTAAACGATTGTGCAAGAAATAATAGTTAATATATTATTTATTCAGAGGTCTGAGTCAGCCAATTCCATATCTCATGCATTTTACATTGTTACATCAGATGGTATTATTTTGATGAAATGATCGCAGATTCTTATAACTGCACGTGTTGTGTCGAAAATGCGAACTAAGCACAAATCGCACAAAGAATTGAAAATATGTTTATTACCCAATACATTCCTGACTCCCAGTTTGATCTTTATCCGACACGATCTTCCATCGTTAAACGCACTGTTATGTACACATGTACATATGTTAGGTATGACAACGTCGACAATATTTGAATATTTATAATCAAAGTTCTTTTAAATTCATTAATTTTGTTTAATTTCACTACGCCTCTCCGAAGGGGTAGGCAGAACGAATGGAATGTCACGCTGTTCTTTTCTTATAAATACTTTTAGCACACGCGTCTATAGAAACTCATCTCCACTGCACTTATTATGCTAGTTTCACGCTTTGCTTAATATTTAATTTAATTTAATTGAAAATTCATTAAAATCGCACTTTACATCATGACAGCAAGAGCCAAATCGATGTCTTCTTCGCTAGTTTCAATCCAAGGGATTGGTTTTCAGCAAAGTGTAACATTTTTGCTGGTTCTTGGGATGCCACCTGGGCCTGTAATGTGGTAATTTCCCGCGGCTTTCCACATAAATCGATGTAAAGGGTATTATAGCTATCATAGTGATTCTATTTGATTTATTTGATCGTGCCACGTTTTCCTTGGTCTTCCTCTATTTCTAGTTCCATTTACATCATTAACATATAATTTTTTTATCATTCATTTTTTCCATATGTCCAAACCATCTTAATGATCCTTTCATTATTTTGTTCATGACACCATCATTCGCACCGCATTCACTTCTTATATTTTCATTTGACACTCTATCATACACAGAGTATCCACACATTCGTCTAAGAGATATCATTTCTACTGCATTTATTCGCGTGCATGACACAGTGTATGAATTTTGAGGAAGCGAGAGAAATATGTCAGGAAAGAAAAGTGTGGCAGTCCATTCTTTCTGCCTACCCCTTCGGGGAGACGGCGTGATGGTTAGTTAGTTAGTGATTCTCGTGACATGTGATAGGTATCGCCATTTTATTGTCACGTGAATTTTACACTAGACAGTGTGACAATCACACTGCCCTCGCCGGGAATCGAACCTGGAACCTTCGGGGTGGCATTCAATGCACTTACCACTCGGCCATAATGATAATATGATCGTAATAATGATAATAATAATAATATTGTAGTTGGTTTGTTATTTTTATTTATTTTTAAACTAACCTTATAGTTAATTACGCTTCACAATGTTACTTCATCTGTCAGCGAGTTTACCGCGATGTCTAGATATTGTTATGGCGGATGTGATCAGCGATTTGGACGGATGTTTGAGAATAAGCAATTATTGATCAAACATTGATTTGCTCATCAAAAAAGAAAAATTAAACGAAATCTAGATCTGAGTGTGGATGACGTGTTTGTGGTATTTTGTAATCTACAATATTTGAGGACAATTAACGAGGAAAATTGCGACAGAATGTCATTGCTCTTGGTTCTTCATCTTCTTCTTCGATGGCCCTACAGCCCATATCGAGCCTTAGACTCCAGTATATTTCGCCTTCAACTCCTCCTGTCCTCCGCTTCGACCCTCCAATCTGACAATCGCAACCTTGGTCGTCCAATTGGTCTTCTACCACCTGGGTGCCACTCCAACAATCTTTTTGCGGGTTCGCGATGACGGCATCCTCTGCACGTGACCGGCCCATCTCAGTCTATTCAGTCTGACCTGTGTGGAGAGACTGGGAGCTTTGTAAATATAGTGCAGCTCGTCATTATGCCGCACTCTCCAGCCTTCACCGTCATTCACATGTCCCAGAATTCTATGCAGCACCCTTCTCTCAAAAGTATCCAGTCGCTCTGCGGATTTCGCTGTCATTGCTCTTGATAATGTATAAATATTAATTAATATACACTTAAAAATCTAAATAAATTCCAATATTAAAATACTAAGAATCCGAATACGGTAAATTTTAAATACATTACTAACTAACTAGTCATCACGCCGTCTCTCCGAAGTAGTAAACTTTCTCCATTCAGGCTTCTTAAAATTTTGAATTTGTTAGTTTGATATCGTTCGCGCATATGTGTGGGGTACGGCGCAGGCGCAGGCGCAAACGCAGGCGCAGGCGCAACGCGGAGAACTATCAAGATGGCGCGGAGCCGAAAAGGGCGCCAAAGCGTAAAACAATCGAGAGCCGAAACAATGGCGCGCGATAAACAGCCGAAGCCAGCGGCCGGGGGCAATCATAATGGGTGACAAGTGAACACCGATTCTCCAGGCATTTGTCAATACCACACGCCATAACTATATATATAATAATACACACATTGTCTTGTCATGGTTAGTTCACGCAAAAACACGCACACATACACACACAAGAGCGTGCAATCTTCTTCAGAACGGGTTCCCAAACTTTTTGGCTTACCGCACCCCTTAAATAAATCTTAAATCGGGTGGTGGTCTAGGGGATAGAACACTTGGCTCCGGATCCAGGGGACTTGGGTTCGAGCCTGGACACGACCAGATCACTTCTTCATAATAATGAGCTATTTTCTGCTCATATTGAAGATTGTAAAATAAATTCTAATATCATTGATTTAAATCTTTGGTGTTAGTCTTTTATTTTTAAAATAAAACATTTTTTTACAATCACAATATAAATAGACAAAAACGAGTACGTTCGTTAAAAAGTCTACAAGAATTTAATTTTAAATACAAGACAGAGGAATACTTTGATTATCTGTGAAAGAAATTGGAAATGCACACAATGTGTATGCCCGAGAACGTTTATGAATCATTTTGAAATTTGTTCTGATTATTGTCAAATGAAATTAAACAAATCAACAAACCATGAAACTTAAGGTCGGGTGGTGGTCTAGGGGATAGAACGCTTGGCTTCTGATCAAGGGGACTTGGGTTCGAGCCTGGACTCGACCAGATTCCTTCTTCATAATAATGAGCTATTTTCTGCTCACATTGAAGATTGTAAAATAAATTCTAATATCATTGATTTAAATCTTTGGTGTTGTATTTAAAAAAAAAGAATTGAATTTGGTTTACTTTGGTGAACATTTAACGGGTTACAACTTGTTTTTATTAATAAGAAAAAATACAGTTACAGTTTAGACATTATATTTTTTTCAGGGCAACTTCTTAGAAATCTTTTAAGAAATACATTTTTGTGCCATTTTTATAGTTGAAAAAAATGTAGTTAAAAAATATGTTATCTTTCGCCGTGTCTTTTATTTATTCGACAATCACATTAGAGGGTCCCATTTACACAGCACACATTTTGAGAAACTATGCATTTTAGGGGACACCTACGCACAAAATATTTTATGTGTGTGCGGTAAAACGATATACGACAGAACTTCAAGAAGAAGGCTTTGAAGAAGAGAAAGAGAATATCCAATAAGATAAAAAAAAGTGTAGGCAGATTTGGTGAAATAGACTGATAAAACAGATTCTGCTTGACGAGATTCTGCTTGACGAGATTCTGCTTGAAACAGATTCCGATTGAATACAATCTAATTAAAACATTATCTGCTTAAAATATACAGATTGACCACACTAGACGTGGAACAATAAGGAAACTGCGCAAGCGCAAATATTATACTTTATTTTATGACGTTATACTTTCAAATCAAATCAAATCAGTTTATTTCATCAACAGACATTACAAAATTTATTTTTAAGTCATCTATTGAGAACAGGTAAAATAATATAATATATTGTGTATAGAAACCTATCTACCAGAAACGCATGAGAGATGGTTCAACATTAGGAAGACAGGATACTCTCCAGAATTAAGACTATTTGCCTTCTGAACGTACTTTCACTAACATGAAAGACGTCGATCTCCGAGGAGACCGCGTTCAGCAGACTAATTGCTCTTCCCACCGGTGTCACCAGAGGCAGATTGGTTCTGGCGGCCGGTAGGCAAAACAATCTGTGCTGTCGCTGTCCGAGATATCTATCGGGGAGAAAAAGCCGAAACACGCTCCAGTACGGCCGAGTTCTCGAAGTATCCCCTAATTAATCTAAAGAAATGGGTAATTAGATGTCCATCTCTTCGAAGCTGTAAAGAATAGGTTCCGAGCATTTCTAAAAGAAATGCCGAGGGATAGAGCCACGGATAACTACCATACTCCCTCATGTAGAAATGATACCTCAGATTTTTTTCTGAACCCTCTTAAGCATAACGAAATATTTCATACATTCGCCTAATATCTTTAAATTAGTTCCTTACTTTTTACACTTTCAATGCTCACTTGCTTAAATCTCTAAGGGCACACTGCATTGCCACCTAAGGATTTTTGAGGCAGGACTTTTTTTGAGATTACTATTGATTTTTTACGCCTCATACGTGATATTTAAAAAATTAAGTAAATTTCATTTGACAATCTAATATGCTATTTAATTTATCTTCCGTGTTAAGATTATAAATATTAGATATCATTTAAAATTACTTTCGATATTAGACGATAGAAGGCAATATATAATATACACCTAAAACCCCGCGACTGTCGAATCTATAATCTTATCTTCAGAAATATTCCGTTTATAATTTTAAGATCGTCAGGTATACCAGATAAAGAATCTATGTATGAAAAAAAAATGAATGAAATTACATATCTGCTTGCTATTACAAAATGATCGATAGTCTAAATATAGGAGAGATAGTGTTTTGCCGGTCTTAGCGACCCAGTTTACCAGAGCAAGCAATCTTCAATTTAATTAAAAACTAATCACATTTATAGATCGCAATATTTACACTGATATAAGTTAGATATCATATATACTCTCATGGTGTCGTCTTCGTACGAAGATTTGCAATCAAATAGTATATTAAAAACTGATCTAAATCAAACCATCACGCCGTTTCCTTGTAAACATTTTCCTTGTAAACCGATGTTAAGGGTATAGCTATCATATTGATTCTCGTGAAAGTGTGACAATTATACTGCCATCGCTGGGAATCGAACCCGGGACCCTCATAGCACTTTTCACTCGGAATGCCTTATTTATCTACATGCATACATCGTAACATGCACGCTCGTCGATTTTTCCTAGTTCGAATGTGGCCGCTATTTCATTGTTTTATTCATAACACCTTCATTCGCACTGCATTTAATTCATTCACAAAATAGAAGCGCTCTCAAAGTCATCACTGCAAATATTATAAAAATATGTTTTCAATTAAAGCAATGATGGCAGTACACAATGAAGTTCTAGTACCAACCCTTATGTATGAAAGTGAAGCTTGGAGCTGGCAAAAAGAGGATGAAAGTAGTATAAATGCCGTAGAAATGAGATCGCTGAGAAGAATGTGCGGGAATACGATATATGATAGAATACCGAACGCCGAAATAAGGAAGAAATGTCAGGCAGATTATTGCATCATAAGTAAAATTAAAAAAGGATCCCTCAAATGATTTGGACATATGGAACGAATGGACGAGAGAAGAATGGTTAAAATGTTGTATACGAGCAGTGCGAGTGAAAAGAAAAGTCGTGGAAGACCAAGGAAAGCATGGCATGACCAAACAACAACAAACCATCACGCCGTTTCTCCGCAGGGGTAGGCAGAGAGAATAAACCGTCACACTACTCTATCCTGACACACCTGTCTAGATTCCTCCACAGTCTTACAGCGAGTCATTCACGCACGTCGATTCTTCCGGCTTCTAAATGACCAACTTTTAAAATTGGATTAATTTGGTCATGCTATGTTTTCCTCGGTCTACCTCGACTCCGTACTCCATTTACATCGTTAAGGTACCTTTACTTTTTTACCATTCTCTCTTCAACCATGCGCTCCAAATGTCCGAACCAACGCAGCGATCATTTCATAATTTTGTTCATAATACCTTATTTCACTCTACATTCCTCATCAGCATTTGAGATTCTGAATCAAATACTGAAAGGCGGCCACATTCGAAGTCGGAAAAATCGACGAACGTGCATGTTACGATGTATGAATGCGGAGGAATCACGAGAGGTATGTTAGAACAGAACGGTATGGCGGTCCATCCTCCGAGCCTACCCTTCCGGGGAAACGGCGTGATGGTTAGTTAGTTATCATTTCCTGCTACCATTTCTTGAGTTCAAGTGTATTTAAAAAAATATTTATTTAATATTTCGGTTTTACATGTATAATTTTATCTGCGTATCTGAATTATTGCAGTAGGTAGGCAATTGCTATAATTTTGATATAAGCCACGATAAAGTATGTATTTACGTATACATAATATTTTTTTTATTATCTCCGCATGTTGGTAAATAAAGTTAATTTTTTATCAGTAGCCACTTGGTTTATACCGACCGACGATAGGTAGGTACCTACTATTAACTCAAGTAGCCACTGGACATAGTAACTAGTAATATTTTATTTCTTACTTAACTATAATATAAAAATGGAGTTCTAGTGCCAATCCTCATTATTATTATATTATTGATATTTAGTGATAAAAGTAGAATAAATGCAGTTGAAATAAGATCTCTAAGACGAATGTGTGGATACTCTGTGTACGATAGAGTGTCGAATGAAAATATAAGAAGTGAATGCGGTGCGAATGATGGTGTTATGAACAAAATCATGAAAGGATCATTAAGATGGTTTGGACACATGGAAAGAATGAATGAAGAAAGAATGGTAAAAAAAGTATATGTTTATGATGTAAATAGAACTAAAAATAGAGGAAGACCAAGGAAAACGTGGCACGATCAAATAAATCAAATATTGAATGTCGGCCACGTGAGAGAAATCAACGCGCGTGCATGACAAGATGTATGAATGTTGAGGAATCGAGAGAAATATGTCAGGGAAGAAAAGTGTGGCAGTCCATTCTTTCTGCCTACCCCTTCGGGTTTCCTGTTTCCTACATTATGTGTTGGGAGGGGATGGTCGAGGGATCGATTGGCAAAGGACGACCTCTCCAGGAGTACCTAGACCAGATTTGCCGAGATATGGGCTGCACCTCTTATGCTGAGTTGAAGAGAGTTGCCGAGGACCGAGCGGAGTGGAAGAGGAGATGTGTCGCCTTGCTGCATACCAATCAGTAGATTGAGAACGGAGAAGAAGAAGCAGATTTTGATCGTAGTATTATTGTAGATTTATTATGTTGCTCCGCGGAGCACACTTTGGGAACCGCTGCTGTACCCAAATCATCTTATTGAACTTATTACACGTACTAACACACTCATACATATATGTCAGGATAAATTATCTGTTACTTTTACTTTTAATCTTCTCAATACATTTATAAATTTCTCATCAATAGCCAAAATAATAAGAACAATAATAATATCATTACAGCGGCACGTACTCGGGTGACCAGATAAAAAAATATTATATCAAAGAACGGTGACTGGTCGATTTTCTTAAATTAATAAGATAAAAAAAATTATTGGAATTTCGATTACAAGATTTTGAAATAGTATACAAACAAATTTAATCACAAACAAAAAAAGTAGCAGTAATTATGCTTATCTTTGTCTTAATAAATTATAAATCGAAATATATAATACTCTTTTATTTCTTAAATATGCAATCCAATTTTTTTTCTATAACAGTTTAATTTAAAATAGGTAAATAATAATTAAATAAAACGATGTTTTTAAACTACTTCCACTTTTGACTTTATTTAGACAGCGACCGGTTTCACCAGGCTCGCTGGCATCGACAGACTGGTCTAGTAGTTAATAAACATGGTTTTATTTAATTATTATTTAAAATGAACTTCCATCAAGAGATTTCAGTAAAATCATTTGATTATCTTAAAATAGGTAGTTCCTATATAATATTTCCGCAGTTATTGGATTTTTTAAAATAATAATGTAAAATTAAAAAAATAATATTGAAAAAATCAATTTCATTATATTTTACGTACATTGATAATGCTTTAACTAGGCGAAATATGTCACCTACCAAAATACAAATATTATTAAATAAATTAACTATTATTAGGTACAACATGTTTCTAGTTAAAAAAATTTCAATTTCAATTAATTTGATAATGCTCTAACGGGGCGAAATATGTCACCTACCAAAACATATATATTATTATATAAAATAACTATTATTATTACAAGGTATAACATGTTTCTAATATTTAAAAAAAAATGTTGGTTTGATTGCCAGCTCGCTGCCGAAACCGGTCGAAACTATTATATAAATCTAGAAATAGAGGAAGACCGAGGAAAACGTGGCACGGCGAAATAAATCAAATTTTAAATATCGGTCTCGCGAGGAGTCGGAGAAATCGCCGTGCGTGCATGACAAGATGTATGAATGTTGAGGACCGAAGATAGAAGTATGCCAGGACAGAACAGTGTGGCGTTCCATTCTTTCTGCCTATCCCTCCGGGGAGACGGCGTGATGGTTAGTTAGATAGTTAAACCAATTATTACAGATACCATACAATTCAATTAGGAATGATTCATTGTGATTCATGTAAAAGGATTATATTAGAAAACACAACATCGTCATGGGTACCCTAATTAGGACCCGGGTAATTGTAATAACAAGAAAAAGGACACAGGTATAAAATAATAAGTAAGGGATTTACGTGACAATAATTAAATGCCTTAAATAAATGCGGATCCATTACCTGGTGATAAAATAAAGTAAATAAATATTTAAAACAGTGTTTATTTTATAGAAATACTTCCAGGTATTATAACAATTCCTAGATATTATAGATAAGTAAGACCACCTTCGTGACAGAGTGACAAGATCTTTGACTGCCACACTGAAGGTCCCGTGTTCGATTCCAGGCTATGACAGTGTAATTGTCACACTGTCTTTGGTCTGGTGAAGAATTCACGTGACAGTAAAATGGCGATAGATTACCTACCTATCACATGTCACGAGAATCAATATGATAGATATAATGACGTATAGAGCGATTCAACACAATAATAATAATAATTAAATGGAACTGGCAAAAGAAGGATGAAAGTAGAATAAATGCAGTAGAAATGAGATCTCTAGGACGAATGTGTAGTAAATCTGTATATGATAGAGTTCCGAATGAAAATATAAGAAGTGAATGCGGTGCGAATGTTGGTGTTATGAAAAAAATGATGAAAGGATCATTAAGATGGTTTGGACATATGGAAAGAATGAATGAAGAATGGTAAAAAAATTATATGTTAACGAAGTAAATGGAACCAGAAATAGAGGAAGACCGAGGAAAACGTGGCACGATCAAATAAATCAAATATTGAATTTCGGCCATTTGAGGAGTCAGAGAAATCGACGCGCGTGCATGACACGATGTATGAATGTTGAGGAATCGAAAGAAATATATCAGGAAAGAAAAGTGTGGCAGTCCATTCATTCTGCCTACCCCTTCGGGGAGATGGCGTGACGGTTAGTTAGTTAAATTTATTTAATTTTCAAATTTTTGTTTATAACGTTCTCCCAATGATGAAATTAGGTATAACAACTTCAAAACACGACAAGAAAAATACTATAAAAAGTATTTTAATTATTATAAATTAGTGATAGAATTCTAAGGATTATCTACTTAATTTAAAATATATATAAATAGTCCATTGTTTTGGCCGAAACACTATGATGCCTAAACATTTTAAACTGTTAAATTAAATAACTTACAAAGTTACAATAAAAAAAATTAAACACATGGTATAATGCAATAATTTGATATAAACTGATAATTCATTAAATAAACTAAAATAAAATAAAAATAATTAAAATACTTTTTCATAATATTTTTCTTTTCGTGTTTCGAATTTGTTATACCTAATTTCATCAACACCTGATGATGTCAATATATGTTGACGAAACAGCTGTCACGTAAAATAAAAAAATTGTGATACATAAAATAAAGTTATTTAATTTATCAGTTTAAAATATATATGTACGAGTATATAATAAAGAATGAAAGGCGAAGTTTAAAAAAAATTACCTTTGATATGTACGATCGAAGAAGATGAATAACAACAAGATGATGTGTATGATGGAAGCTGTATCAAAAATGGCGAAACACTTTATCAACTAAACTTATTTGTTTTAAAAAAATAATTCACTTAACATCACATAATCATTTCAAATATTCACAGTAAATGTAACAATAAAACACTTGTAATATAATGTTAGTTATAAATTAATTCACAATTAATTTTAAATAGTTTTTAACTTATCGCTTTTCGTTGGTCGGTTCTAATAAATAATTTTCGTTAAACTTTAGTTCGAAAAACTGTCCCTAGATGGGGTCACGCTCGCGCTCGCCGCTCGGACGGCGCAGTCGTCACGAATGCTCGCACAGCTGTCTCGCGCACGCGCTGTACTACCGCCACCACCGGCGTCCTGACGGCGAATGAATAATGAAATGATTTCCGAAGATGAGATCCGGATTATCCGGCGAGAGCGGGACGGGATGACCGCCGCCGGCCGATAAGAGCGAGGGAGACGGGGCACATTGAAGGGGTTGTTTGAGACAAGGTGATATTTGCCAGGTAACAAAATCAACAAACAATAAGTAAACAAATGAACCCTTTTTATTTTTGACCCTTATTTTACCTTTAACGTTTAATATAATTTGTTCTGATTTTAAAATACTAAGCTAAATATTTTTTTTTCTATGGATTTAAAATAATACCGAAGACAGAGATAGTTAACATCTATTGCAGTCTCTTACGCACTTTAAATAAAATAAGTACTTTATACTCTGTGTATGATAGAGTGTCGAATGAAAATATATAAGATGTGAATGCGGTGCGAATGATGGTGTCATGAACAAAATAACGAAAGGATCATTAAGATGGTTTGGACATATGGAAAGAATGAATGAAGAAAGAATGGTAAAAAAATTATACGTTAACGATGTAAATGGAACCAGAAATAGAGGAAGACCGAGGAAAACGAGGTACGATCAAATAAATCAAATATTGAATGTCGGCCATGTGAGGAGTCAGAGAAATCGACGCGCGTGCATGACACGATGTATGAATGTTGAGGAATCGAGAGAAATATGCCAGGAAAGAAGTGTGGCAGTTGATTCTTTCTACCTACCCCTTCGGGGAGACGGCGTGATGGTTAGTTAGTTATGTACTTTTGCACTTACAGAAATTTCATCATCATCTTCTTCTTCTTCTAAGAAGATGAATATAAAAAGCTTTCAAATATTTTTTTACATCTTTCCAAGGATCCAGTGAAACGGCGTGATGGTTTTTTGCTGTTGATAATATTAAATTATACATATAAGATTAATATAAATGAAAACGCCTGTCCTCTGATGACATGTCATTTCATATAAAATTCAATAAAACTCCTAGAAGTCAGACGTTTTTATAAATATTAATTATTTAATATGGAGATTTATATCAAATGGTCCTGGCGCTCTGTAGCTGCCGGACGTTTTTTCAAATAGCTCCCCATTTAAATAAAATTTTGAGGGTCTGAGTACTCCATTTGCGTCTATTTAACATCTATTATCACCTTTTAATGAATCCAAACAAATCTGTGTATCCAAAATTAATTATTTACGTATAGTTTCAGTGAAAAGAACAAATTAAGTTGAAATATGTGAGTGTTTTTAATATAAAGTGCATCGTGTAAACGTCTCTAAACGGCTATTTCCGAGTCGAGACCTCAAAGATGGTTGCCACATGTGTGTCCGAGTGTCCAGTGAATTGTGTGAAGTGCAACAGGATGATTTATGAGGGAACGCCCAAATTCTTGGAAATAATTTGTGAACTTTTACTATGTGCCGAAACATTAAGAGTTACAGCCTGATAAAACGGAGCATCTTCTACAGCGCCCTTGAGATGAGCAATTCATAAAAATGGCGCTTTATAAATTATCCAATTTATTATTGCTCAAGAACTAATAAATATACATAAATGTGTAACAATTTCGTTCGACTTTGAATAAGGAACAATTTATTTTCCTCGGGAGTTCCCAATTTCGAATTTGAATTCAGAACGTCGCCGCATTCTAAAACAGCTTTAAGATAAAAAGATTGCGTCATAAAAGGATATTATATTATTAGTTCGGTTTACAAGTGTGACCACAATGTCAAAATAATTAGTCATTACTAATGTTGTAAGGATGTGATAGAGACATTTAGAAGACATTTAAAAAACAATTCAGTTAGACGTCACAGGATTCATCGAAAAGATAATAATATCGAGAGTGAGACGTAAATAGTGTGTGTGACACAATCGTATATTTCGTATCATTAACTAAAAAAAACAAACTAACCATCACGCCGTCTCTCTGAAGAGGTAGGCAGAAAGAATAGGTTGCCACACTGTTCTTTCATGACATACTTCTAGATTCCTCAACACATCGTGTCATGCAAACACTACTATTTCTCCGACATTTAATATTTGATTGATTTGATCGTGCCACGTTTTTCTCTATTTCTAGTTCCATTTACGTCTTTAACATATACTTTCTTTACAATTCTGTCAATATTCAATCTTTCCACGTATCCAGATCATCTTATTGACCCTTTCATTATTTTGCTAAAAATTCTTTCATTCGCAACGCATTCACTTCTTATATTTGCATTTGACACTCTTTCGTATACATATTTAACACACATTTGTCTTAGAGATCTCATATCTACCGCGTTTATTATACTTTCATCGTTCTTTTGCCAGTTCCATACTTTACTTATATACAAAAGGGTCGGCACAAGAACACCATTTCCTCCCCATATTTTTGTATTTATCTTTACATATTTACACTTTAATACTCATGTACGTAACAAAAAACATAAGCATTGTGTCACAAACTATATCATAACTTACTAACCATCACGCCATCTCCCCGAATGGGTAGGCCGAAAGAATGGACCGCCACATTTTTCTTTCCTGACATATTTCTCTCGCTCGCGTCGATTTCTCTGACTCCTCACATGGCCGACATTCAATATTTGATTTATTTGATCGTGCCACGTTTTCCTCGGTCTTCCTCTATTTCTGGTTCCATTTACATCTTTAACATATAATTTTTTTACCATTATTTCTTCATTCATTCTTTCCATATGACCAAACCATCTTAATAATCCTTTCATTATTTTGTTGATAACACCATCATTCGCACCGCAATCACTTCTTATATTTTCATTCGACTCCGAGCACATTGGGATCTCTGAAAACTCTTCCAATCCAAATGATGAAGCCCAACATCCTTAGTGCAATGTCACAAATCCTCTCGTAATATGTGAACGAAAAGTCAGCCTACTCTCATAGATGATACCTAGATCCTTCATCGTTGATACGTGTGTTAGTTGCTGGTTGTTCATTGTGTATCTATGATACACAGTTTTCAATGCTCTAGTAAACGATAGCATAGCGCACTTAGAGACATTGAAGTGCATTTTATTACTGTGACTCCAGTTAACAATATTATCAATGTCCGACTGGAGGCAAAGACAGTCGTCAGGATTGTTAATTTATAGGAATAATTTCAGATCATCGGCAAATAAAAGAAATCGCGAGAAGTTTATCACCTTTGCAATATCATTTATGAAGATGGTAAAGAGGAGTGGCCCTAGGTTTGAATCTTGTGGTACCCCTGAATTTACAAGAAAAGGTTCCAATTGAAAAATTCCGTATGAGACGAATTGTTTTCTCCCCTCAAGAGTATCTACACAGAGTATCTACGCATTCGTCTAAGAGATCTCATTTCTACTGCATATCATTTGATTGTATTTGTAATTTATCTCGGATTTTCGATTAAAAAAAACACTTATTCGGCTAACGACGTTTCGGAAACACTAACATACTCAAGATCCCAAGAAATATAATAATGTTCAAACTCTAGTATATTCGTTCTTATCGGTGAGTGCATAAAGGCATAGAACGGATATTTACATTACGAATGAGATCACGAAAGGGAAACCCATTCGAGAGAAGTGACCAGGAAGTACATTTTTTTTTATCTTCGTAGTATTAAACGAGATTTAACAACTAGGATGTCACCGTATCCTGTAGACGATTCCTCGAAGTGGATTAAAAGATTAAAAAATACAAAAAAATCTAAGTTAAAATGCCCGTTTTCTAGGAGTTAACTAACTAACAAACTAACCATCAAGCCATTTCACCGAAGGGGTAGGCAGAGAGGATGGACCGCTATACTGTTGTCTTGACATACCTCTCTAGCTTCCTCTACATTTATACATCGCAACCAGTGGCGGTACTCCCATAGAAGCCCAGAAGCCCGGCTTGCGTAAGAAATTTTGAATCACTATCCGCAAATCTAAGTAATCATGGCCCCACATAAACCAACAACCCACCAAATCACCTTTCAACAATGTTTTCATCTGTGTTCAATAAACAATAAAGACATGCGCGACATCTTCAAAGCGCTACATGGAATGGCTCCAAATTATATTTCCGAACTCTGTATAACGAACAAGGAAATCCACACTTCGCTCGGCGAACTCCTCGGCAATAGGAAGATTAGTTGAGCCAAAGCCTTGCCCTAGTACAAATTTCGGAGATCGAGCGTTTGCGGTAGCCGGTCCATCGGCTTGGAAAAATCCTTCACACCTCCGACAAATGATCCGACAGACTTCAGATCTAAGCTATCTTTTTCATATTTCATACCCAATTTAAAACTTGCATATTTTGTTCTATTATACTTTCTAATCGATCGCGAATATCAATCAGATGCAGCGTTCGCATTTAGATTTAAAACACGTCCTAATGCGCCCTTAAGAGGTGATTACATCACAAAAACGGCGCTATAAAAGTTAGCATATTATTATAATTATTATCGATACCTTTGGGTCGATTGATGTGCGTGTGATCTTACCGGCATTCTTAGAAGATGCTGTATAGATCAAAATTGATAAGAAATCACACGAGATAAATGTAACACTACACCTGGGTATGAGATTACGATAAAAATACATTTTCATCTCACGATCAAGATGAATCATGCACTTGCAGACACAGTCCGTATCATAAACAATCCGATTATCGTGTTACAAATTTCAGCTGGTGAGAAAATTTGCTCCACATACTACTTCAAAGAGCAAATTCGAGCGAAATTAATATTGATACATAGGTACTATGTTATATGTTGTGGGTCAAAATACACAAAAGAACTGAAAATCTAAATAAAAGGCAATGTTCATAGCTATAACACCGATAGACTCGATAAATACTGAACCAATTGTGACGAAAATTTTAATGTTTTAATGAATGGAGTTCGAGTGCCCACCCTTGTGTATGGAAGTAAAACTTGGAGCTGACGGAAGAAGGATAAAAGTTCACTGAGAAGAATGTGGAAGAAAACTACGTATGATAAGGAATGTATGGCAACTTATTTCATGAAATTTAATTGTATCTCAATAGAGACGAAGATGCAAACTGGAAACTGAATATGGTTGATCAAGGTGTTTACAGGACCTATGACCTGTCATTGGCTGGGTCAAGCGCACGCTTTATGTAATTACAACATTCCCCATTCAACCTATTTCTTTATGACCATGTAAGACAAATTTTTGGAGGTTGTATATATGTTACAAATCTATGCTTAATTTCACATGTCAGTTTCAATACGCCATCTATGTAGATTTGATTATCTTAATCATATGTTAATCTTTTTTAGATTAATCTATATAATCCACACACTAACCCCATCTATGGAGATTAATTTTTAGCATTGATGGAGATTTTTTTTAGCATGGCAAGACGAAATTAATCAATTAAATTAATTAATTAAATTTCATGTTACGATATTTGAATATAGAGGAAACTCTAGAGGTATGTCAGGATAGAGCGGCTGGGCAGTCCAGCATCTCTGCCTATTCCTCCGGGGAAACGATGTGATGGTTGGTTAGTTAGTTAGTTTTCACGATTAATGTTAGCAACATCTGATTATTAAGTTTTACCGAACAACATCTGAATATTCTGTTTAACCGATCAACATCTGAATATTGTATTTTGTGGATCAACGTGTGAATATTCTATTCTATCGATCATCATCTGAATATTCTATTTAACCGATCAACATCTAAATATTCAACAATATCAGTCAACATCTAAATATTCTATTTAACCGATCAACATCTAAATATTCTATTCCAAAGATCCATATATAAATATTCAACATTATCAGTCAACATCTAAATATTCTATTTAACCGATCAACATCTGAATATTCTATTTTACCGATCAACATCTAAATATTCTATTTAATCGGTCAACTTCTAAATATTCTATTACGAGAATATCGATCACCATCTGAATATTCTATTTTACCGAACAACATTTAATTTTTAATATTTTGTAGATCAACATCTGAATATTCTATTTTACCGATCAACATCTGAATATTCTATTTTACCCAGTGCCGGTACTCTCATAGAAGCCCGGCATGTGTAAGAAATTTTGAATCAATACCTCTTCTGGCTTACAGAGGTTCAGCTCTTGTGTAGCTATTCCTCTTACGTCTGATGGGAACATTGTTGGAAGGTGATTTGGTGGGTTGTAAGTTTATGCGGGAGCATGATAACCTAGATTTGGGGGTTTTGATTCAAAATTTCTTACGCAAGCCGGGCTTCTGGGCTTCTATGGGAGTACCGCCACTGATTTTACCGACCATCATCCGAATATTCTACTTTATCGATCACCGTACAGATACGATACAGCACTACGATAACGAATGGTTTGTAATTTTGCAATTAGGCAATGCATCTCGATCAGGTCGTGAACCCGTGACAGAGCGCACTTCTCTGAGGTTCGCGTTCTTGTCTCTGTACAACGAGGAGCGCACACAATGGATGTACGTGGCTGCTGTATAAACAGCGCCGCAGCGCGCCGGAGATGTCCCAACCATCCGAGCGACCGAGACAGATGGAAATTTTTGTTTAATAAATAATAATCTGATTCGTGGGTACAGGGCCGGGTCCAGGAATTAAATAATACCTAAATAAATAAAAATAAACATTGTTAGCAAAGTCACTACCGCAAATAGAAATATATCGACTGAAGCAAAGATGGCAATGCACAATGGAGTTCTAGAGCCGACCCTTATATATAGAAGTGAAGCTTGGAGTTGGCAGAAGAAGGAGTATGAGAGTAGGATAAATGCCGTAGAAATGAGGTCACCAAGAAGGATGTGCGGAAAAACAATGTATGATGGAATATCTAATGATGGAGTAAGAAAGGAATGGTATTCCGATTTTGAATCACACTTTGAATTTTGTTCTGATTATTGTTGTATGACAGTAGTGTCGAAAACAAAAGGAGAACAATTTGGTATTTTTAATTGTGAAATTTTTAACGTGTGTGAAAAACAATGATTTTATAACTAACTAACTAACTAACCATCACGCCGTCTCGCAGGATTTTGTACCCTTTAAAAACTTGTTCACTGCACAATCGTAATCATTAATAAGTTTTAAATGACTAACTAACTTACCATCACGCCGTCTCCCCGAAGGGGTAGGCAGAAATAATGGACTGCCACACTTTTCTTTCCTGACATATTTCTCTCGATTCCTCTACATTCATACATCGTGTCGTGCACGCGCGTCGATTTCTCCGACTCTCACATGGCCGACATTCAATATTTGATTTATTTGATCGTCCCACGTTTTCCTCGGTCTTCCTCTATTTCTGGTTCCATTTACATCGTTAACATATAATTTTTTTACCATTCTTTCTTCATTCATTCTTTCTATATGTCCAAACCATCTTAATGATCCTTTCATTATTTTGTTCATAACACCATCATTCGCACCGCATTCCCTTCTTATATTTTCATTCGATACTCAATCATACACAGAGTATCCACACATTCGTCTAAGAGATCTCATTTCTACTGCATTTATTCTACTTTCATCCTTCTTTTGCCAGTTCCATGCTTTGCTTCCATACATAAGGGTCGGTAGAAGAACACCATTGTGCACTGCCATTCTAGCTTTTTGGATAGGTTTTTGTTTGCGATGACAACTTTAAGTGCACCATTCACTTTGTGGCCTGCCCCAACCATTCTTTCAATATCCCTCTCCACTCGCCCATCTCTTGTAAACATACTACCTAAATACACGAACTCAACTACTTTATTTAAAACGATTTTATTTAAAAGCTAAAACTTATTACATAAACTTCCGTGAATATTTCACGGATTGCAACTAGTTTTCATTATTTACAATGAACTTCTACCATTATTTTTTAATATATTTTTTTAGATAGTTATCATTGATTTAAAATACTCAG
Source organism: Lepidostoma basale (assembly GCA_022606425.2). Lineage (NCBI taxonomy): Eukaryota > Metazoa > Arthropoda > Insecta > Trichoptera > Lepidostomatidae > Lepidostoma > Lepidostoma basale. The sequence goes on along the minus strand of JAHDVF020000896.1, from coordinate 178,329 downwards.
CGTTAGTCCTAAAAATGATGGGTGATTAAAATGTATTCGTCTAAAAATAAGGGATAATCCAAGTTGCTTGCGGGTGCGGCGAACAACGCAGGTAGCAAAATCTACAAACCCGACCTTCTTATAACTAAACCATAAATAATTGATATGTAAACAGATAAAGAAAGAGCATTTGAAGATTATAGAAATGAGTATTTTTTAAATACGCATTTCCATAATTTAAATAATTTCTTGGGTTCAGTTTTCGGGAATCATTATAATTAGCGAGTGCTCTAACTGGTTTTATATGTTAAAACCTTCTTACGAAGCAATTACTTGGTGGTTTGACGTAGTAATATGACTATTTAGAACATTCTCAGAGTAGCGGAAATGCGAACCCTACGCTCCATGGCTGGTGTCATTCAATGAAGCCCTTTGAAAACAGTCCAGCATAGTTTATACTACAATAAATTCTTTCGGGACAATTGAATCAGTGAAGATCTTTTAGATGTTGTGAAATATGAAAAAAATTTGGAACACCTTTTATAAGTCGTGCTGCCGCATTGAAAATTATTATTATAATTATTTTGTTGAATCACTCTTTACATCATGAGCCAAATCTACCTGCGACAGCGCCGACATCAATTGTTCTTTACTCCGTCACGCAGAATCAACCTGCCTTTGGTGATGCCAGTATGAAGAGCAATTCGGACGCTGAATCTAATCATCTCGGATTTGGACATTTTCAGTGTCAGTGAGGCAGTATTCATAAAAAAAATATTGCAAACTCTGGAAAGAGTACTGCCTCACTGACGTCGACATATTTGGATTCCTTCTGATATGTATGATTTTTTTGGTCTCATGTTGTTTTGTTTTATTTTATCTTTGTAATACCGTTTTGTGTCCAAATGAGTCGCCTAAATGTTTTATCGTTTGTAATGTCTCATTTGTGTATAATGTATAAATAAATAAAAATAAAATAAAATATGTAAAGGGTATTATTATAGCTATCATAGTGATTCTCGTGACATGTGATAGGTAGCTTATCTATCGCCATTTTATTGTCACGTGAATTCTACACCAGACCAAAGACAGTGTGACAATCAAACTGCCCTCGCCGGGAATCGAACCCGGGACCTTCGGTGTGTAAGTCAGAGCTCTTAGAAGGTCGTCTGCCACGAAGGTCAATGGTGTCTTAAATCATTGTCAGAGCGCCATTGAGGTGAGTTAGTCACGAAAACGGCGCTATAAAAATTAGCCTAATCATTATTACTAGTATTATTATCGATCTGTTAATTTTCTTCCATTCCATCTCTGTTTCAAACGATTTCCGAGATGTGTCTTGGGTCCTCATCTCGTGGCGGTTTACACAGGTGCAGTTCGCGTCCCGAGAATCACAAGAGTTTCTAGAACACATTTCACATAACAATAAGACAACAGACAAAAATGCGAGAGTACATAGTATCGAGTCCGCTGCTAGTTTACCAATATTCTATCATCATCTCGATTCTATGCTAAAACTAACTAATAGAGAACCGTCACAATGTATTACGTGGCCGACATAATGTTCTCTTCAGACGTAAAAGTAATAGCCATAAGAGAAGAACCTCCATATGCCAGAAGATCCAAGTCCAAGCCCAAGAAAAGGTATATCTAGAAAGTAAGTGTACTGAGGCTCTCACGACCGGATGAGTACATGAGATCAGTACGTCGAGAAGTGTCGACGCGACAACACGTTCGTGAAAAATGTCAATCCAATCTCCCGCCAAGTGTGAAATACGCGGCGCCGGACAAGAGTTATTGAGGCGCCGCAAACTCCATAGAGATGAATTTCTCCGCTCCATCGTTACTGGATTTGAAACTTGGGTTGCACACTACACCCTTGAAACTAAAAGGCAGTCTCAACAGTGGCGTCACACCTCTTCACCCTCCGCCAAAAAGTTCAAAACCACAATTTCAGCCAAGATCATGGCATCATGGCATTCGTGCTTTGAGACTGTCAAGGCATAATTTTAATTGAATATATGCCTCAAGGGGAGACCATCAACTCTGCAAGATATTGTGAGACCCTAAAAAATTGCGGAGGGCGATTCAGAACAAGAGCAGAGGCATGCTGACAAAGGGAGTCTGCCTGCTGCACGATAATGCCAGAATCTTTTGCTTCTTTTTCTTCCTCAGCCTATTCCCGTGCACTCCTGGACAAAGGCCTCCTCCATCGCTTCCATGTCACTCTGTCTTGTGCAACTGCACCCAGGTCATTCCGACATGTCTGTTCAGATCATCCTTTCACCGTAGTAGCGGTCGCCCTGCACTTCTCTTTGCCGTCCACGGTCTCCAAGTCAGCAGTCTTCTTGTCCATTTTTCGTCTGAGCTTCTGGCTCCGTGACCTGCCCATCGCCATTTTAGAGTCGCTACCCGGTGGATGATGTCAGCGACCTTTGTTTTTTCTCTCACATCACAATTCACTTACAATACATAATAATTAACTGATAAGAATATTATTTATTAGTTCTAACTGATAAAAAATAATTATTAGTACTTACAGCAATTAGTCCAGGTTAATTTTTTTTAATTTAAATGTACTCTTCTTTTGTATTGTTTCGATTTTTAAATGCGTTTTTTATTAGTCTTTCTATGTTTAGTTTTTATTATATATTTAAACCTGAAGATGGAGGTATCCTTCGAAACAAGTCGTGATTTTTTATATTTTGTGGATTAACAACGTTATTTCCAAACCGTGACACAACACATAATCAATACAGAGATATACATCATCAAGTAACAATAAATAACAAAAAAAATACAGATTGATACATCCTTGATTGAATCATTATAGTATTTTTTCTCTTCCGCTGATCAAACATCACGCAGCAACCCCGCGCATTTTCCATTCGCTCCGATTATTATTATTAAGGGATGAAAGCGTTAGTCACGCGGCGTCACCTCCCAATAATCCTAATTGCTCCTGCATCCGTCCTTCCCTTTTGTAATTACCCTTAATCACCGGAAAGTCCTGCAGGTAAACGTATGAGTCACAAGAAGCCCGGATACCTTAAAGTATCTCCTATATTTACATACAAGACAACGTCATTATCACCTCGGGACGAACTAATTTTTAATTATACCCATAGTTATCAATAATATATATAATGGAGATTGAAAAAAATAAGGTACATTTGTAATGTTTGCAGTACGTATTGATACAATATGAAAACAAAATGGTGTTTACTAATTAGCTCTTCAAAATATACCGGAATGGATACATAGGAACGATAGATATCCGGAAACTTTTTTTGGTTATTTAAAATTTCATGGTTCATCAATAATAATAATAATAATAATATGCTTACTTTTAAAGCGCCGTTTTTGTGATGTAATCATCTCAAGGGCGCATTAAGAAGTGTTTTAAATCTAAATGTGAACGCTGCACCCCGACAGAAAATCCTCCAGAGAAGGCTAGGGGATACCACTCTGGATATTTTTCCTCAGGTCATCACTTGGTGATAGTCAACGTTAGGGAGACCTGACAGGATACAGAGAGAATAAGTGAATGATTTCTTGGAATCAGTTTATAGGATAGAGTCATGAAGGATCGGCCCGGATCGCGAGATAAGAAGCTGGATGATTAGATGAGCCTGGAGATAAGGTGTATAATAATAATATTGTTTTGACGCTTCTTGGCGCTTGGGAAAACCCCCATTTTTAAATAGATCAAAATTCTTTCGGTTATCTTAAATACTCGCCGTCGCCTCTAGTACAAGCTAATTAAAAAATGTGTATCTTATATTTTATAATCTCTTCAACAAACGTGTGATAAATCGCTTTATTAAAACTAACTAACTAACTAACCATCACGCCGTCTCCCCTAAGGGGTAGGCAGAAAGAATGGACTGCCACACTTTTCTTTCCTGACATATTTCTCTCGCTTCCTCAACATTCATACATCGTGTCATGCACGCGCGTCGATTTCTCTGACTCCTCACATGGCCGACATTCAATATTTGATTTATTTGATCGTGCCACGTTTTCCTCGGTCTTCCTCTATTTCTGGTTCCATTTACATCATTAACATATAATTTTTTTACCATTCTTTCTTCATTCATTCTTTCCATATGTCCAAACCATCTTAATGATCCTTTCATTATTTTGTTCATGACACCATCATTCGCACCGCATTCACTTCTTATATTTTCATTCGACACTCTATCATACACAGAGTATCCACACATTCGTCTAAGAGATCTCATTTCTACTGCATTTATTCTACTTTCACCCTTCTTTTGCCAGTTCCATGCTTCGCTTCCATACATAAGGGTCGGTAGAAGAACACCATTGTGCACTGCCATTCTAGCTTTTATTAAAGATTGTTAAATGCAAATTAATATAAGAAGTGAACGTAGTGCGAATGAAATTGTTACGAACAAAACAATGAAATGGTTATTAACCCTTATCGGAGACTAGCTTTTGTATCCTTATTGTATGTTATTCTATCAATGCTGCCTGATTGATTGTGGGGCAAAAAAATACCGTCATATCACGCCGCTCCTGAAGGAACTTCACTGGCTTAAAATCCGAGAGCGAGTAAAATAGGAATTGTGTGTGACAGTGTTTAAGGCTCGATACCAGAGAGCGCCAACGAATATTTCGGATCTCTGCGTGACACCCATGCCAACGGAAAGGCAACGTTCACTCCGATCAGTAGAAACAAGTGCAAACAACATAGCGATTCCAGTCAGAGCCAATAATTGATTTTACAAAACGGCGCACTTAAAATATTAGCAATCAAAATAGTAATAAAATAATCATTTCATTAATATATCATTCATTTCTCGGCGCTACATCCCGGTGTGGGACTTGGCCTCCTCCACAACGGTCCTCCACTGACTTCTGTCTCTGGCCATCTCTTTCCATTTCCCAGCTCCTTCCATTTTCTCCCAATCTTCTTCCACGCAATCCGCCCATCTTTTCCTCGGTCTGCCTCTCGGTCTCTTCTCGCGAGGCACCCACCTGGATATAATTTGTGGTGTTCTACCCTCTGGCATTCTTTCCACATGGCCAGCCCACCGCACCGTTGGCGTTGAGACTTACAGAATCTCAAAGACAAAGTTCCACGAGGGGGACTGTGTAGCCAGAATGGATAGTGACCCTGAAATCCCCTCCGAATACCGCCCACCTGGAAAACCACCTAAAAGATGGAGGGACAGCTTGTTCTCATCATCCCAGGAGCCACGAATTGTCACGAATACCCTGTAGAGAGATATATATCCCAATCACTCTGACATAGCTCAATTTTCTTAGATTACTGATATAAACATTTGTGTTATTGATAACCAAGAAGTTGTCTACCTCGCCACACGCGTATTAAGCACAATACTACAGACTAAAACACCATTCAAAGAGGCGTAAATCAAATTTAGTGTCAATCAAAATAAAAAATATCAAAGTGAAGGTCAGTGGCATTTACTACATACAAGATATGAGTTTTATCTGTTCAGAAATAAAAACAATAATTAAATAAGACTTGGCCAACGTTAATAGTTATAAAACACAGCAATACAATTTGAAAAACATTGCATTTTCAAAACACTTGTTACAGACTATGGTTCTCATCCTTCTTCGGTGTACAAATTTGTACACCGAAGAAGGGTAAGAACCAACCGAAACATGTGCGTATAAAGTGCTGTGAAAATGCAATGTTTTTTACAAGTTATAGGGCGAATACAATAATAAAATTTTATCCCATATAAATATATCGGCTCAATAGAAGAGTTAAGGTAACAACCGTAAATAATGAGAAAAAAAACGTAAAAAATCTATTATAAATGTACAATATATTAAGTTAAAATCCAATAATGTTTGTGTCTTCGACCGATCGGCAGCTTCACCACAAGATGGCAGATAGCTGCCGAAACCGGTCGAAGACACGAGCATTAGTGGTTTTAACTAAATATGCATTTTAAAAATATTGTTTTAAAATTTCTTTAATTTTTCTTATTTAAAAATGAACATATTATGAAATTTTAAATTACCTTTTTTTTTTAATAACCATAGATAAAGGAATTTAATATAAAAAATTGTATAATTATAATTCCATTCGAATTTGATAGAATCCAAATGTCGATGGGGGTGACGGGTTCTGGATTGGAGACCGCGAACAGGATTCCGCAGAGTCGGACGTCCCCCTGCCCGGTGGATCGATGATCTGAAGAGGATTGCTGGGCATAGATGGATGGAAGCGGCAATGGACAGGGGGCGGTGGCGGGCTTTGGGAGAGGCCTACATTTAGCAGTGGATGGCAGACGATGACGACGATGAAATGTTTGATCGTCCTCGTTGAAGACCTCCTTAAAGACGGACATTCAGGGATCCACCTCATAAGAGAAGCAACCCTCTGAAGAACAGACCACATAGGTCTATAGCAAAGAAGAAGGAAATGTTTGATCGATTGTTAAACTAACATGGCAGACATATTGCAACGTTTATGAACTATTTTTTTGGATTTTTGGTTAAAAGGTACACGAAAAACGAACGTACGATTTAAATAATAAAAAATAAAACGTAAAAAATCGAGATACTCTCATGTGATTTTAATGATAACGATACTACAAAGCTGTATACGCGATAAAAAAATCTCTCGTTGAATTGATCCCACAACAAGATCGGCACGTACTCGTACAAGCCCAAATGACGTTGGCGATTGGCCAAATCTTTAATACCCGTCTGACATCAGACAAATCTGTTGATTCTAATAAACAGATTTATCTTGCTTTTAAAATATGTTTACATACGAGAAATTAAGGTGGATGGAAAAAACCTTAGCAATTTATGATTCGCACGAGTCAAGCTGAAAGAGAGTCAAATTTGACAAAAATACTTATTTTAAATAAGATAAAAATTAAATAAACACAAATGTCCGGATCGTCCAGCTGACGACAAGTGCACCATCTAAAATTATGTGTTAAATTATTTTTCTTTGTTATTTTATTTAATATCATTGTATTTCAGATAATTTGTTTTAGATTTATTATGTAGACGTTGAACGATCCAAGTGTGCGCGGGAGATGCCTTTTGGTGGCGATGAGGTTCGCAACCCATCACACCGCGTCTCTCGCGATGGCGAAAAGAGAAGGATGGAGTGCCGCATCGATTAAAGTGTGGCAGTCCATTCTTTCTGCCTACCCTTTCGGGGAGACGGCGTGATGGTTAGTTAGTTAGTTAGTTACTTATTTACTCTTGACATTTCACAATAAACGCTACATGCTTCAACAACGCGTTAAAATTGTTAAAATTTATAATCAAAATTAATGCCCTGTTCGTCAATTTATGGCATTCGTGGCCGTTCTGCAGAGTCCATAATACGTCGTTTAATGCATATATTTAAGACAATCGGATCGGTGGTCGATAAACCGGTACCTGTACGTCAAAAAAAACGCAAGATCAAAATATTGTGGCAATATCACTTAGGCAGGTTGTTAATAATAAAATCAAATAATATAGACCTAAAACTGAGAATACTCCTCATCAAGACCTATGTACGGAGTATCTTGATGTACGGCTGCGAGACATGGTGCCTATCCGAAAGGGATAAACGGAGACTAGAGGCTTTTGAGATGTGGTCCTATAGAAGACTATTAGGAATTTCCTGGAGAGACCACATCACGAATGTGGAGGTTCTTCAAATAATCGAAGAAGGAAGGCACCTGCTCAGGACCTTGACCAAAAAGCGTGCAAGATGGATCGGCCATGTAATACGACAAGAAGGCCTCTTGCATGTCATAATGGAGGGTGTGACCGAGGGGACAAACTCTAGGGGACGGACGCCCACGCCGAGAGTACCTGGAGAACCTGTTGGTGGACGTGCGCTGCTCATCATGTGCAGATTTCAAAAGAGCCGCACAAGAGAGGGAAGAATGGAAGAGAATAATAGAAGAAATTGCTGCAAATCAATCCCAGGATTGAAACTTAATAATATAGGTTGTTTTATTTCATTTCAAAGTTCGAACGCTCTTAATGAAAAACTGCTTATAAGCGAAAATGACGTATGGTGATTCGTAGTTTGTTCGAATCGAGATTAATAAATTTCAAAAGAACGCTCTTGCTAGACATCGTCACATGTTTATATAACAGTAATTAAAAGTAGCAGGATGTCGTGGTTCCAGCGGAAACCGCAAATCTAACCGTTTACCAACTATTTTATATTAATAATACTAATATTAATGAAATTTAGATCACGCAGGGGCGTTTCGAAAATCATACTTTGAAAAATTAATAAATCATTGTATTATATAAATAGGCGACTGGACACACCAAAGAATGGATTTCCGTACTTTTCTTTCCTGCCATATTTTTCTTAAGAAATATTTTTCATATAAAAACTTAAGTTTGAAGTAGTAAAAGATCGTTTTATTTAATTATTATTTTAAATGAATTTCCATCAAAAGATTTCAGTAAAATCGTTTGATTTCTTTGTTCAATTTTTATTATATTTTTACACCTAATGAGAATATACGAGTATTAAGCAGTACGAGTACGTGTATTCTTGAATGAAAAGTGATCTCATTCTAAGAAATACAAACGTCATTGGTGTAGATAGACATTTGCCCCTGTGGGTGGCCGAAATCCAAATTTATGTATGTATAATTTCTAAGAAATGGTAATTAAGTGTTGTCATATTTTTAAAATCCAAAACCTATCCAAAAAAGCTAGAATGGCAGTGCACAAAGGTGTTCTACCGACCCTTATGTGTGTAAGCGAAGCATGGAACTGGCAAAAGAAGGATGAGTAGAATAAATGCAGTAGAAATGAAATCTCTTAGAAGAATACTATGTGTATAATAGAGTGTCGAATGAAAATATAAGAAGCGAATGCGGTGCGAATGATTGTGCTATGAACAAAATAATGAAAGGATCATTAAGATGGTTTGGACATATGGAATGAATCAATGAAGAAATAATGGTAAAAAAATAATGTGTTAATGATGTAAATGGAACCAGAAATAGAGGAAGACCGAGGAAAACGTGGCACGATCAAATAAATCAAATATTGAATGTCGGCCATATGAGGAGTCAGAGAAATCGACGCGCGTGCATGACACGATGTATGAATGTTGAGGAAGCGAGAGAAATATGTCAGGAAAGAAAAATTTCTGCCTACCCCTTCAGGGAGACGGCGTGATGGTTAGTTAGTTAGTTAGTTATAACCATTTATTTTGTTTGTGTTACGTAAATATTTTAAAGATATTCCTTCCTTGTTCTGTTATTTGATTTTGGGCCCGCCTTTAGGACACTTAACATATACAGGTATATCGTCTGAATGTAGGAAGGTAATAATTAAAAGAGAGATAAAGATACCGTCACAGATTAGACACAAGGCTCGTATGGTTCCTTTATCAAGATCCAATATGTCAACAAACTGCACCTTAAAAGGATTTTTGTCACGATAATTAGGTATATGTCATTCCACGCCGTCTCATGGCCTCTTGATAACACCATCTTAAAATCATAAGTTAAATAATATACAGTTTTTTGTTATTTTGATAACATCGGAAACCTTTGTCCTGACTCTTATGTCCTCATTTCTGAGTCTGTCCCGTAAACTGATACCCAACATAGCTCTCTCCATTGCTCTCTGAGTGACTCTTAGCTTGTTGGCACTTTTTTGGCACTTTTTTGTGACATTTTGTGAATATATTATATAATTTCGATAATGCCTTGCAAGGAGAAAGATGTCGCTCCCTTAAATATTGTAATATTTGATGTAAACAGTTTGGTATTGTGATATAATTGGTTTCTGTTCCATCAGTGCTTACCCTATCCAGGGATTAGAGGCTGATAGCACAGGTGAGCGAGTCGGACCCTGCCCATATTTGCCTAAACCGAATACAAATGAGTATCGGAACAGAACCAGGCTCTGAGTAAACACGGTTTATCTCTCCCTAATAGATAGATAGATGGATACAGGGTGAACAATTAAAGGGCAAGAGTAAAAAAATTGAGATTTTTTTTTCATTTATTGTAATATAAATTACAAACATTACAGACATATTTCCAGATCGTTTGCAATTACATTATGAGAATTTAAAAGAGAAGCATAAAAATAAAAATAAGCTTAAGAATTATAAATAATCATAACATTGATACTGCATCCCTGAGGCAACTCACACTATCACGATATATGTCGACCTCCCAGGCGACCCGATTAAGCAATAAGATTGCCCTACCCACAGGCATAACCATTGCTAGGTTGGTTCTGCAGGGCGGCAAATAAAACAATCTGTGCTGTCTTTGACGAAGGTAATTATCAGGGACAAATAGACCTACATCACTCAGGACATCCGAGTTCTGTATACGGCCGCCAATCAGCTGAAAGAAGTGAACTCCCAAGTGAATATTCCTCCTTCTCTCCAATGGTTGGTAGCTTAGCATACCTAGCAAGAATTCAGTCGGAAAGAGCCACGGGTAATAACCGCGCTCCCTGAGGTAAAGAAAGGGAAGAAAAAATTTTCTGCACTCGCTCCACCATCAGAGAATATCGGATCCCAGGCGGTGACCAAATAACGGAATTATATTCCAGCCGACTTCTTACCAGGGAATTATACAACACCCGAAGTGCCTGTATGTTCGAAAATATCTTGGTATTCCTAAAAACAAATTCAAGCATTTTAATGGAACTATTACATAGAGCAACTATGTGAAGATTGAACGATAATTGAGCATCGAACAGAACACCGAGATCTCTGATTGTAGAAGCTCTTTTAAGCTGTACCCCATCCATAAGACATTATTGATGGTTATAGTTTTAATTTGGTAAATTCCATTATAATAGGAGTATCTATTAAAAACGGTTTTGAGAATGCCCTCGCAAAAGGCGAAAGAAATTTGTCAATATTATTTATACAATTTACTTACTTACTAACTATCACGCCGTATCGCCGAAGGGGTAGGCAGAAAGAATGGACTGCCACACTTTAACCGATAATAAATAATAATAATATGCTAGCTTTTAAAGCGCCGTTTTTGTGATGTTATCACCTCAAGGGCGCATTAAGACGTGTTTGAAATCTAAATGTGAACGCTGCATCTGATTGATATTCGCGATCGATTAGAAAGTATAATAGAACAAAATATGCAATTTTGAAATTGGATATGAAATATGAAAAGGATAGCTTAGATCTGAAATTTGTTGGATCATTTATGCAAGTGTGTGAAGGAAGATTGTTCCAAGCTGATGGACCGGCTACCGCAAACACTCGATCCGCGAAATTTATACATTCCCAAAAGAAATACTCATAATAATGACCTGGGAATGATATCCAGAGTGGTTTCCTCTTGCTCGGTGACATGGAGTCCCCACGAGGCGAGATACTCGACCATGTTAGAGAAGGTTCAGAAAAGATTTCTGAGATATCTCTAGATGAGAGAGTTTGGTAGCTATCCGTGGCTTTATCCCACTGCATTACTCTTGGGCATGCTGGGGACCAATAGTTTGCAGATAAGGAGGGATGGGTGACAACTTACCCATTTCTTCGGACTTATCAGGGGATTCTTTGAGAACTCCGTTATCTTGGAAGGCTATCCATCTTTATGTTCCAGATGGTTATCTTCGACAGCGTCAGCACAGACTGTTTTATCTCCTAGCATGCAGAACCAACCTGCCTCTGGTGATGCCGGTGTGGAGAGCAATCAAACTGCAGAACATGATCGCTTCGGAGATCGACGCCTTTCATATTCGTGAAAGTATGTTCAGAAGACAAATACTCTTGACTTTGGAGAATATCTTGTATTCTCATGCGTTCCTGGTATTATATATTTTTATGTTTTACCTGTTCTCAAGAGATGCTTTAAACTAAAATTGTTTGTGATATCTTTTGAGAAAATAAATTGATTTGATTTGATTTGACTTCTCTGGAGGATTTTCTGTTGGGGTTGGTCGGGTGAATCCTGTTTTATGGCGCTGAAAAATCGCCAATGGACAACCAACAACTGTGCGGATTTCCATTAAATCAGGCAAGGACCCAAAAGTATTAAAACATATCCTTCTTATACTGTTCAGCCTGTATCGTATGAACATATAATCGTCATGATCGGGGAAAGTGGGTGGTTTCCCAAATGATGACACGAAGACAAATAGATAACGCGGGCACACATAACCTATGATTAAATGAACGTGAATATAGCCGAACTCCCCTCGGCTAACTAAGCAATTGATGGAAATATGAATTCACCTAAATATAGCAGAATCTATTGTTATTTTTGGACGAAAATAAAGGCTCCGTTTCAATACGTCAGTAATTAAAATAACATTCTTATAGGTAGCCAAGGAAGTCTGGTTTTCTCGGCCCAATCGAATATTGTGTCCCAGGTATAGGTATATAATATATATTCTTGGACATTCTCAATTATATTGCCGTCCACGTTGATTTCAAGCCTTTCCGTGCCCATCACCTTGGTCTTTGCCAGGTTCATATTCAAACCTACAGATTTGGATATATCGTTCAGTTCTTTCAGCATTTCAGCTAGTTCCTCCGGAGTGTTGCTCACGAGCACGATGTCGTCGGCAAAGCGTAGATGGTTTAAATACTTCCCATCAACACGGATTCCTTTAGTTTCTAATTTTTTTCAACAAACTGCGAAACAATGTAGGTTTATTAAAATATCATCTTATCATCACATCACTTTCATAGCTTTTGTCAGGTATTTTAGGAAGAAATAGTGAATAGTTATCCCTATTATTGGATCAAGGGTACGAACGATCATAGCCCATAATCTCTCCGGGTTTTGTAAACGGTAACCGTATTGATAAGGAGAGCAAACATCCCATCCCGGCACCTGCACCTGCTGGGCGGATCCTATCGGATCCAATAATACCAAGATCGATCCCTGAACCAACGACACTTGGATGTGTTCGATTTCTCACCGATAAGAGATAAAGTATCGATATTTCTCTCTAGAGAATCGGATTATATTTGTACTTAATCATTTACCTGGTGACGAATGCACTCCAAGTTGCTTAGGACTGTCTGAAAACGGTCTTATTTACTGATATTAACTTCAGATACTTAATATTTGTTAGGTATTTTTTTTACAAGGTTTACACCTATTAGTATTACCCATAAAATGTTATATAAATAAATCACGACCGGATGGATTTTTATTTTCAACATGTTGGCTACACTTCCGTGTAGCCTGATCCTTTCCCTCCGCAACGAGACCGGTTCGAGGTCAGTACGTTGAGAAGTGTCGACGCGACAACACGTTTTGTGAAAAATGTCAATCCAATCTCCCGCCAAATGCGAAATACGCGGCGCCGGGCAAGAGTTTTTGAGGCGCTGCAAACTCCATGGAGAAGAATTTCTCCGTTGATGGAACTTGGGTTGCACACTACACGCCTGAAACCAAAAGGCAGTCTCAACAGTGGCGTCACACCTCTTCACCCTCCGCCAAAAAGTTCAAAACCACAATTTAGGCCAAGAAAATCATGGCACCCGTGTTTTGGGACTGTCAAGGCATAATTTTAATTGAACATATGCCTCAAGGGGAGACCATCAACTCTGCAAGATACTGTGAGACCCTTAAAAAAATGCGGAGGGCGATTCAGAACAAGAGGAGAGGCATGCTGATAAAGGGAGTCTGCCCGCTGCACGACAATGCCAGAAGGAACTGCTCGCCTCGTTTAAATGTCCTGAACCATCCCGCGCATTCCCCTAACCTAGCACCTTCAGATTACTATATCTTTACCTCCCTGAAGCTGTACATGGGTGGAAAAGGGTTTTCAACCGGCGAGGAGGTAAAGGAGGAGATGGAGAAGTGGACGAAGGCGTTGGCGGGAAACTACTTCGAGGAAGGCATCAAAAAGTTGACACCCCGCTTCTCCACTTGCATTGAAAGGAATGGCGACTATGTCGAATAATAGCTTACATATGTACTACGGCAACCACGTAATTTTTTTGTTTAAATAAAAAAAAATTGTAACCTACAAAAATTCAGTACAATTACTTTCTGGAGATCTCTCGAGATGTCTCGTAGATCCTTTTGCGGTTGAAGTCCAAAGATTTACACGCGATAGATGATTGAAATTGAATGTTTTTGAGTGGCACAGGACAAAAAGCCCGTTGGATAGGTGGTAAACATAAAATGGCGTCAGGCAACAAAAATAGGCAGGTCCTTAGGTGAAAATATAGTTGAATGATTAGTCCGGTGGACAAATAACATGATTACGTGTATCTATCGGATTGTATTTATGTAATCTAGCACTCAATTGTGGTAGGAGCAGTGTGGATTCGGTCTCTGAAGATGAAAACGAAGATCTTACACAATACCCTCACGTGTAAATATGTGATGGTGTTCACCAATGCGATAAATCCCTGAAACAGCTATATTAGATCGAAGATCGGTGGACATGCAACTACTGCATATCGACCAGGCCTGCATTCCACGGAGATTATCCAGCCGGTCGCGACGATAGACCGAATACGCATGTTTTTGTGACAAGATGATCGCGTATCGAGATTTTTTATTTGTTACGATCGAGCAAAAGAAATCGAATGCACGAACAGCATGGAATCAGATTCTTGCAAAGCGTGTGAAATTATATTGATGTAAAAACGAATGATATCTTTCGATTGTTTGTCAGCGATATTAATTATAATTTGTGTGTGAAAGGTGGAAGACCGAAATTTTGCAGCATTGGGCACTGACTGACCGTGATGAATTAGGTATACGATCAGCATCAAGGACGGTTGGCGATCGGTAAAAAGCAATAAATAAGATTTTAATATAGTAACTAACTAACCAACTAACCATCACGTCGTCTCCCCGAAGAGGTAGGCAGAAAAAATGGTTTGACACACTTTTCTATCCTGACATATTTCTCTTGCTTCCTCAACATTCATACATCGTGTCATGCACGCGCGTCGATTTATTTGACTCCTCACATGGCCGATATTCAATATTTGATTTATTTGATCGTGCCACGTTTTACAAGGTTTTCATCTATTTCTGGCTTCATTTACATCGTAAACATATAATTTTTTACCGTAATAAAACTCTACTTCTATTTATTTATGCAAAAATGCCAGACGGTTGCTAGTTTTATTTCATTTAATTTATTTTTAATAAAAATCACAAACATTACAGACATATAATTCCAGATCGTTTGCAATTACATTATATGAATATATAAGAGAAGAAAAAAAAACCCATTAAGATTAAGGAATTAGAAAGAATCATAACATTGATATTGCATCCCTGAGGCAACTCACACTATCACGAAATATGTCGACCTCCGAGGCGACCTGATTAAGCAATAAGATTGCCCTACGCACAGGCATAACCATTGGCAGGTTGGTTCTGCAGCGCGGCAAATAAAACAAACTGTGCTGTCTTTGACGAATGTAATTATTAGGGACAAATAGACCTACATCACTCAGGACATCCGAGTTTTGTATACGGCCGCCAATCAGCTGAAAGAAGTGAACTCGCAAGTGGATATTCCTCTTTCTCTCCAATGAATGGTAGCTTAGCATACCTAGCAAGAATTCAATTGGAAAGAGCCACGGGTAATAACCGCGCTCCCTGAGGTAAACAAAGCGCAGAAATTTTTTCTACACTTGAAAAAATACTAAGAGCGGACCAAGAAAATGATGGGCTGGCTGCGTTGAAGAGGATTAAAGAAAACTAGGAAGATCTGGATAATGTTGAAGAATTTCCAGGGACAGGAGGTAATAGATGACTATTTTAGAGGAGGCCAAATCCTACACCGAGATGTAGCGTCGACCAAACCAATTTATTTATATATAACTAACTAACTAACCATCACGCCGTCTCCCCGAAAGGGTAGGCAGAACGAATGGACTGTCACACTTTAACCGATGCGGCACTCCATCCTTCTCTTTTCGCCCCGCGGGAGACGCGGTGTGATGGGTTGCGAACCTCATCGCCACCAATAGGCATCTCCCGCGCACACTTCGATCTTCCAACATCCACAAAATAAATCTAAAACAAATAATATAAAATACAATGATAAAAAATAAAATAACAAAATAAAAATAATTTAATACAAAATGTTATTTTTAGATGGTGCACATTTGTCTATTTAATTTATGTTCCACGAATCCACCGTTTTTTAAATTTAGCACATAATGTAATAACACATAATGTTTTTCCGATGTTGCACATGTTGACATGGACGATCCGGACTTTTGTGTTTATTTAATTTATGTTACACGTATCCACCGTTTTTTAAATTAGCTGTTATATGATTAAATTAATGTTCCACGTATCCATTTTTTTATTTGGCAGTAATTAGGCACTTAAAACCAACCAACACCAGCAAGAACTTTAAAAGAATATTGAAGAAATTATTCAAATTGTCATTGGAACAAATGAAAATTTTATTTTGACACCTGTCAAAATTCTTTATATAAACGAAAAAACATATAAATATTTTTAACATAATAATATTGTACATATAAATATTTTTAACGTAAGTTCGCGTGCTTAAGAAGCGTATTTAGTATTTTGTAAAATGGATCGCAATAAACGCAAGAGTTGTGAATAAAAAAAAACATCCCGAACCATTGATCAACAGCGGTAATTGCGTGTCATATAGCGAGACACGTTATATACTTAAGTTTTCCTTTCACTCAGGGGCGCCTATCATCACAAATGGCGAAAGTTAACAA
This sequence comes from Lepidostoma basale, assembly GCA_022606425.2. Lineage (NCBI taxonomy): Eukaryota > Metazoa > Arthropoda > Insecta > Trichoptera > Lepidostomatidae > Lepidostoma > Lepidostoma basale. The sequence continues at coordinate 161,672 of JAHDVF020000896.1, read as the reverse complement.
ACGAGTCTCGGCGTGGGTCCAAACATGACTCTTCGATTCGAATGACCATCGGACAGACTCTCTACAAGTTGAAAAATAACTACAATATTTTTACAACATTTTGAATGTATACAAATACTTGTAGACACCCAATCCTAATGGATGGCGCTAGTGTAGATTGAACTAAAAAATAGTGAAGTGTTCCTCAACATTGTAGCATATATACATCTTCCAAAAAATTGTCAGACGTGGTGGTCGTAAGAAGGGCGGAATGGGTAATGTTGTTAAACATAAAGCGATCGCTTAACCCAGCCAATGACAGGTTATAAGTCATGTAAGCGCCACAATCACCATATTTTGTTCCCAGAAAACAATTTACATCTTCGTCTCTATTGAGATACAATTAACCCTTAAAAAACAATATTTTTATTTTAGTATAACAAGCGATCCATAATAATGATGAATGTCGGAAAATCAATGGGAAGAGCAAATGACAGTTTGTAATATAAGTGTGAACGATGAGGAATTTGGGTGTTTAGGTAGCATGTTCACAGCGGATGGCCGAACGGATAGTGACGTTGAAAGAAGGGTTGGTGCGGGTAACAAAGTGAATGGAGCTTCAAAAATAGTTATTGGAAACAAGAATTTATCAATGGAAGCGAAAATGGCCGTTCACGATGGAGTTCAGGTCCCAACCCTTATGTATGAAAGCGAAGCATGGAACTGGCAGAAGAAGGATGAGAGCAGAATAAATGCCAGAGAGATAAGGTCCCTAAGACGTATGTGTGGAAGAACGATGTACGACAGAATCTCAAATGCTGATATTAGAAAGGAATGTAGAGCGAAAGAAGGTACGATGAACTAAATTATGATAGGATCGCTGCGTTGGTTCGGACATATGGAGCGCATGGATGAATAAAAAATGGTTTAAAAAAAGTATACGTTAATGATGTAAATGGAGTGCGGAGTCGAGGTAGACCGAGGAAAACATGGCATGACCAAATTAATCAAATTTTAAAGGTTGGTCATGTTAGAAGCCGGAAGAATCGACGTGCGTGTATGACTGGCTGTATGAATGTGGAGGAATCTAGAGAGGTGTGCCAGGATAGAGTAGTGTGGTTGTACATTCTCTATGCCTACTCCTGCGGGAAACGGCGTGATGGTTTGTTGTTGTTGTCATTTTTGTTTTTGGGGCCGTTTTTTTTTATTTATTAGTTTGTGGACTGGGAACAATAGGCCATCGCAAATTAGATTACCAAGTATTTAAAATTTCTTTCTTATTCCATGTAAAATGATCGAGACAAAATAATCTTGGATATGGACAATATCATAGTCATAAATCCGTATCGTCTTGCAATTCGAGATGCAGTCGAGTTGGCTGTCACCCGACTGTAGCAGATACATGCTCTCTTCGCCAATCTGCGGGTGTACAATCATGCGCGATCCGGCAAGAAGCGCGGCCATTGGCTCCCGTGCCGGGCCGTGCCACTCTCTTGACCAATCACGGGTGTCCGCGCGTGCCGACTCGCGCATCGCGATCATCCATTTCTTTGCCTCATCTAACCCCCTGCGTCGATGGAACCGTAATTAGTTGCTCATTAAAATCATATATGTCTGTCAATCAATACCGTTGGTATCCACCTCTTGGCCAAAGACACAATCTCATTAACTGTAGATTCCGCAGGTAGGTACTGTTTCAAACCCCTCAAAATCATATTCGATAACGTTCTCTGGCCAAAGCATCTTCCAAACAGAAGTTACGAATACTCATTATGCAAAATGTCGCTCGTTCTGGGAACATTTTTTTCACAATCTGTTTTGATCGTTATGCGAATTACTCGCTATGAGAGCTTCTGCTTATTAACTTATTTACTTACTTACTTCCTATGGCCATACAACTCTTGAAGACTTTTAGCCTCCTAGATAATTTTTCGCCAATCTCCTCTATATTGCGCCTTTTGCTCCCAGCAGTCCGATTCGCCCAACCTAGCCAGGTCAGCCAGAACATTGTCCATTAGGCGCTGTCTAGGCCTTTCTAGAGGTCTAGACGCGTACAGGGTCTTGATTGCTTTGGTCTCTACGGCTCGGCATACGTGCCCAATCCATGCTATAACGACCGGCTCTTACGGTGCTCGTTATAAGGGGATGCTGTGTCATCGTACGGATCTCTTGATTGGTCATATGCCTCCAAGTTCGACGACCTTCGTGGCAGTGGTTACGAGCTCTGACTTCCATGCCGAAGGTCCTGGGTTCGATTCCCGGCGATTGCAGTGTGATTGTCACACTGTCTTTGGTCTGGTGTAGAATTCACGTGACAATAAAATAGCGATAGATTGGCTACCTATCACATGTCACGAAAATCAATATAATAGCAAAAAAAAAAAAAAATTGTATACAGTAATTGGGTCCTAACGACCTGTTGTGTTCATAAAAAAAAAAGTTCCCGCTGTATGGAGAAAATCATAAACTAAAATGTCAACGAATGTGTCTTCGTTATATCAGAGATTTCGCTTATACTGATTGTAATATCAGAGTTCGACTGTATATACTCGTATATATATTTTAATTATAGCGTGACACGAAAGGGTTAAGATCGCCAGCACATGGATGATAACAGAGAAGCACACGAAACTCTAGAGATGTTGCAAGCCAACGGTCTAATAGACATATTTATGATCCATGTCTGATTGGAGAACGGAGATTTTTTTACGAGGCCCAGATTAATAAAAAATATAAATATAAGCCGTGGTGCAAGAGGGACGGGCGATGCAGCGCCGGAGAGAGAGGGCCGTATCGATTAAATAAACATATTTCTCGATAAAAAGAACTTGGTTCGACGGCGAACTTTTTTTGGGGGAGATAATTCGCGGATAATGGTCGAACAATGTTAGTATTATTGAGCCCTGAACAAACACCCAGATATAAGATAGACGGAGAAACAATTAAATTAGATTGCTATCGAGTGCACGCAGCCTGTGTGTGAAGATACACCCCGACGGAAATATTGCCAGTAAAAAAAATACTTGAATGACTGGAAGTGCTACGGTGGTACATAAAAAGCCATGAAACGCTACCTTGGATGATAACAGCAAGACTTCCAGTAACGAAGGCGTAAGAGGATATTCCGAAGGAGGTCAGTAAATATGGTAAGTAAATATGTTATCAAATTGAAACCTTATAACATGTATGTATTGGGTTGTCACACCCACCATATTCTCCAGATCTGGCACCTTCTGATTATTATTTGTTTCGGTCTCTAAAATTTTTTTAGACGGTAAAACCTTTATTTCAAATGAGAAGGTTAAAAATCACCAGTATCAGTTTTTTGCCAGCAAAGAACAATATTTTAATTAGTGTGGAATCATCATTTATTAGCGTATACTACCAGAGTTTATAATATAAAATATGAAAAATTTTCTTGGGTCTTCTGAAAAATACTGTCCTTTACGGATGTGGGTCCTCATATGGCTATAGAGTCCAATCTTGTACCCACAATCACTTGGATATCTAGAGCAAGGGAAGGCTTTGGCAGTGGAACTGTCATCGCTTTCTGATTATCTCTTCTATCTTCCTTTTTGGGTCGTCGTCTTTGCGCTGTGCAACTAACTAACTAACCATCACGCCGTCTCCCCGAAGGGGTAGGCAGAAAGAATGGACTGCCACACTTTTCTTTCCTGACATATTTTTCACGCTTCCTCAACATTCATATATAGTTTCATGCACGCGCGTCGATTTCTCTGACTCCTCACATGGCCGACATTCAATATTTGATTTATTTGATCGAGCCACGTTTTCCTCGGTCTTCCTCTATTTCTGGTTCCATTTACATCTTTAACATACTTATAATTTTTTACCATTCATTCTTCATTCATTCTTTCCATATGTCCAAACCATCTTAATGATCCTTTCATTATTTTGTTCATAACATCATCATTCGCACCACAATCACTTCTTATATTTTCATTCGACACCCTATCATACACAGAGTATCCACACATTCGTCTAAGAGATCTCATTTCTACTACATTTATTCTACTTTCATCATTATTTTGCCTGTTCCATGCTTCGCTTCCATACATAAGGGTCGTAGAAAAATCATTGTGCACTGCCATTCTAGTTTTTTTGGATAGGTTTTTTGCCCTGCGCTTCTGAGCAGTATTCACTGTGAAGTACGTGAAATATGATAAATGAATATCCAAACACGAGTATCAAAGGCATTAGATCCGGAAGAGCCGGTGATACAGCGCTTACCATCCAAATCCACTCAGATAACGGGCAATGTATGCGTTTTTCACTTATGTTAATCCGCCTGATTATGCCATGGAAAGTAAGAGCACCCACAAAAAGAGCGCTCGGTAATAACAACAATAATAATAATCATAGTAATAAAATGATAATCGTACGCGATTTCAGCATTAATTACCGTGCGCAGAAGGTACCGCACATGCGTGAAGCGGACTGAATCCCCGCGAGAGGAAAAGTGAAATCTGCCTGCCCGCGCCGCGCCGCGCCAATCAGAGCGCGCCGCCAGCGCGGCTGCTGTGACATCAGCATCTCTGGCGATTCTGCCAAGTCAGACGATGCTTACGGTGTCAGAAACATCACATTTTCAGCGTGTCCTATCGTTTTTGATGACACGCAATTGGACATTGATCAAAATCGGCAGAATGGCCAAATATTTATATACGAGTATGTTATTTTTTACGAAAAAAAAACCATAAGAAACGTACAAAATTTGGAAACTCATCAGGTAAACAAAAATTTAACATATATAATTAAATATACACAATACATAAACAAATAAACAATATATTTTCCACTGAAGATTCCCTGACACTAGTCTAAATCTTTCAGAAAATTCAATATATTATATAGGTATAATATAATGATATAATGTTAAAACATTATGATATGAAATATGCCACCGCTCTTCGCGTAGTGGGTAAAGGGTGGATGTAGCACCGTAAATCGAGTGTTAAAACATGTAAAATATGCCACCGCTTTTCACGTAGTGGGTAAAGGATGGATGTAGCACGGTAAATCGAGTGTTAAAAGATGTAAAATATGCCACCGCCCTTCACGTAGCGGGTAAAGGATGCATGTAGCACCGTAAATCGAGTGTTAAAACATGTCAAATATGCCACCGCTCTTTGCGTAGTGGGTAAAGGATGGATGTAGCACCGTAAATCGAGTGTTCTTACATGTACATATAATATGCCACCGCTCTTCACGTAGTGGATAAAGGATGAATGTAGCATCGTAAATCGAGTGTTAAAACATGTGCTCTTTTTACGTAGTGGGTAAAGGATGAACGTAGCACCGTAAATCGAGTGTTAAAACCCGCTCTTTACGTAGTGGGTAAAGGATGGATGTAGAACACCGTAAATCGAGTGTTAAAACCCGCTCTTTACGTAGTGGGTAAAGGATAGATGTAGCACCGTAAATCGAGTGTTCTTACATGTTTGTTTAATATGCCACCGCTCTTCACGTAGTGGATAAAAGACGAATGTAGCACACATAACCGAGTGTTATGTATAAAATATAATAAAACTTCTCGAAAACTGTTTTCATCCGTATTAATGATGTACTATGGAGTTTTACATCATTGTTCAAGAAACAATTAATACCATTTTGATTCATATCATTTCGTTATTACGTGTTAGGTAGGTACTGCTTCAAAGGGTAACTTGGAAAAACGGAAACCATGAGTAGCTGTTAAAGCGGAATGTGACTAAGAGATAATGGAGATGTATCGACAGGGATAGATAAGCGCTGGATACAGATTTCGAGAAGACGACACGCCGAGAAGAAAGATTGTGTTTGGAGAACAAACATCTCGTATCTCATCCGCGCTAGATAACGGTAAAATACGATTTTGGAACGGAATATATCGAAAGAGTTATTTACTTTGGGCGGGAATGTACAAACAGGAAGAAATCAGATCTGACTTTAAAACTTGTAATTTTTTTTTAAATCGAAAGATTTTACTGAAATCTCTTCAGGCTCGCTTTGATAGCTAGGCTCGCTGGCATCGACAGCTGGGACCAGTCTGTCGATGCCAGCGAGCCCGGTGAAACCGGTCGCTGTCGAAATAAAAACATTAGTGGAAGTAGTTAAAAAAAACATCGTTTTATTTAATTATTATTACGAAAGAGTTTAAATAAAATATTCAGTCTGTAACATAATTAATACCTTTGTCATAAATAAAAATATTTTTTGAACAATGATGAAAAAGTCAGTAATCTAGAAGATTTGTAATTTAAAAAAATATATATTATTATTTTAAAATAATCGAAAGATTTGACTTGTTCATTTTAAATAATATTTAAATAAAACGATATTTTTTTAAACTACTTCCACATTTTTGTCTTTATTTAGACAGCGATCGGTTTCGCCAGGTTCGCTGGCACTAGTTTGTTGATGTAAGCGAGCCCGGCGAAAGCGATCGCTGTTGAAAAAAGACAAAAGTGGAAGTAGTTAAAAAAAATCGTTTCATTTAATTATTATTATTTTTATTTAATTTATTTTTTTAAAAACCCAATTGGGTTATATGGTTACATTTTTAGATCTTACTAGTAATTATGTATTGTTTCAGATATTTTTTATATTGAGTTGTAGTGAGATTCCTTTTGTCTTTAGGTAGTTCATTGTAAAGTTTCAGTCCATTGTTCAATATCCTTGATTGTCCTGTCTTAGTTCGTGCAATCGGTAAGTGATATCTGTCACAATTCCTGGTCCAGTGTCTGTGTATGTCTGAATTTTTAGTTAATTTGTAGCTGCTGTCTGTTGTCTTTTCTATGGTCACTCTGTGTACAATTTTTAAGGTCTCATATTTGGTCAGGTCTGATATGTCCATTTGTTTTGTTTGTCTGTAAACTTGTTTGGTTGGGGTAAGGTAGTCAATGTTATATGCTAATTTTATTATTTTATTTTGTTGTCTTTGGAGTCTGGAGATGTCCTTTTGGTTTCCTGTCCCCCAGAAGGGAATCATATATGTCAGTCGGCTTTTTACATACGCTTCGTACATCATAACTTTTTCCCTTCTTGGTATGTAATTCTGTATTTTGTAGAAGAGGGAGTATAGCGATGCTAACTTGTCTGTTAGGTTGTCTATGTATTTTGTCCATTTTAGTTGTCTGTCCATTATTAGTCCTGGGTACTTTACATAGTCGAGTTCGGTTATTGCGTCATTTTTTTATTTTTATGCATATATTTTATTGAATAGATCTTTACATCATTATAGTGCGAGATAAATCGATGTAAAATATGGGGGGAAAAATACATCGAACGAAAAATACACAGAACCATGTGAATAGAAATATGCTGTCTCCATATTAAATAATTAATACGAATGAAAACGTCTTTTTTCTAGAAGTTTTATAATAATTTATTGGAATGACTAAGGCATTATCAAATGGCGAAACATGTCATTTCCATAAAAATATAATAAAACTTCTATAAAACAGACGTTTTTATTCGTATTAATTATTTAATATAGAGTTTTAAACCATTTGTTTGTTTACCACAATGATTTAACTGACTAACTAAACATCACGCCGTCTCCCCGAAGGGGTAGGCAGAAATAATGGACTGCCTCACTTTTCTTTCCTGACATATTTCTCTCGCTTCCTCAACATTCAAATCAAAAAAAATCAGTTTATTTTCTCAAAAGACATTACAAACATTTTTTTTAGTTTAAGGCATCTATTGAGAACAGGTAAAACATAAGGAATATATAATACCAGGAACGCATGAGAGATGGTTCGACATTAGGAATACAAAATACTCTCCAAAGTCAAGAGTATTTGTCTTCTGAATGTACTTTCACGAATATGAAAGACATCGATCTCCGAAGCGATCATGTTCAGCAGTTTGATTGCTCTCCCCACCGGCATCACCAGAGGCAGGTTGGTTCTGCATGCTGGGAGATAAAACAGTCTGTGCTGACGCTGTCGAAGATAGCCATCCGGAACATAAAGATGGATAGCCTCCAAGATGACGGAGTTCTCAAAGAATCCCCTGATAAGTCTGAAGAAATGGGTAAGTGCGCACCCATCCCTTCTTATCTGTAAACTATTGGTCCCCAGCATGCCCAAGAGGAATGCAGTGGCATACATCGTGTCATGCACGCGCGTCGATTTCTCTGACTCCTCACATGGGCGACATTCAATATTTGATTTATTTGATCGTGCCACGTTTTCCTCGGTCTTCCTCAATTTCTGGTTCCATTTACATCGTTGACATATAATTTTTTTACCATTCTTTCTTCATTCATTCTTTCCGTGTGTCCAAATCATTTTAATGATCCTTTCATTATTTTGTTCATAACCCCATCATTCGCACCGCATTCACTTCTTATATTTTCATTCGATTTAAGATTATGATTTATGATTTAAGAAACAATAAATAAGGTAACAATGTCAGAAATAGTGAAAATCTTCTACCGCTTAAAAATTACTATTCTATTCTACTTAAAAATTATTCATTTAAACAAAATGGCGATCAATCGTAACAATTACGCACCGGGTTATATGGTATGTCTTGATTGGCACGTCTTCCTATACAGATTATTAACACGTAATCGCTTGAAATCTACGAATCCAGTTCATAGCCGATGATGCGTTGATGTTTCGACATTCCAGTGATATGAAAACATGGCTGATGGAAGGGTGTTACAATTACCCACCAGACTGATCTAACAGCGTTGCGAAATCGACCATTGGGATTTGCACGAAAGCCAGGGGAAGCGAGATTTCTATGGTCTGCAAGAGCCGAAACTAGTTTTGTTTTACAACACCCGTGTTGATTAAATGAAAGCGGAATGTATTCGATCAAAATGATTACCTTTTTCTTCTTCTTCCTCTTAGTTCAGGTCGTATGACCTGTTTGTGATGGTGGGCTGTCCTGGGATGATTTTGTCCAGCCATCTGTGATGTTCACAGTTGCAACACAAGACAAAGACACAATCTACACCCACCAGATACTCGTACTACAAAGTTTGGTCTTAAGTCTCTGCTGTACCTGGGTTGTAGGAAATATAACAGGCTTCCTGAGGATATTCGAGGCTCTTATAATGTAGCTAACAGCGTAAAGCTGTATTACCTCATGGTAAAGAAGGTATATGTAAACGGCGTGAACGGAGCTAGAAATAGAGGAAGACCGAGGAAAACGTGGCACGATCAAATCAATCAAATATTGAATGTCGACATTTGATAATGCCTTAGAAGGGCGAAACATGTCATTCCCATAAAATATAATAAAACTTCTAGAAAACTGACGTTTTCATTCGTATTAATTATATAATATGGAATTTTACATCATTGTTCAAGAAACAATAAATATGATATGAAATATGTCACCGCTCTTCACGTAGTGGGTAAAGGAAGGATGTAGCACCTTAAACCGAGTGTTAAAACATGATAAGAAATATGTCACCGCTCTTCATGAAGTGGATAATGAATGAATGGAGAGCACCGCTGATTGAGTGTTAAAATACCATATAACCCAATTGGGTTTTATAAAAAAAAAAAAAAATAATAATATAATAAATATAGCACCGTTAACCGAGTGTTAAAACACAATATGAAATATCCCAACGTGTAGTGGGTAAAGGATGGATATTGCACCGCAAATCGAGTGTTAAAACATGTGAAAAATGCCACCGCTCTTTACGTAGTTGGTAAAGGATAAATGTACCACCGTAAACCGAGTGTTAAAACATGATATGAAATATGTCACCGTTCTTCATGAAGTGGATAATGGATGAATGGAGAGCACCGCTTATTATTATTATTATTATTATTTATTTATTTGAAAAAACACCTTACATCTTCACATCGCAAGCCAAATCGATGTAAAGGGTGAAAAAAATAATATCAAAGGAAATATAAATAGAACCCTATGAATAGGAAAAGCTAGTTATTTGCTTGCTGCATTTATCATAAGGGTATTTACGAATTCGCCATAATTGCATCCAAAGAGTGTTAACTCGTATATTTAACCTTATGTCAGTTGTTATATAATATTTGTGGTAGCATGTTATTGGCCTTGTTTTGTTGTCTCTATGTGTTTATACTCATATACTGTAATTGCTGTTTGTTACCCTCGATAATAAAAAATAAAAAATAAAATAAAATAATATGAAATAGTCCACCGCGTAGTGGGTAATGGATGGATATTGCACCGCAAATCGAGTGTTAAAACATGTGAAAAATGCCACCGCTATTTACGTAGTGGGTAAAGGATACCACCGTAAACCGAGTGTTAAAACATGATGTGAAATATACCACCGCTCTTAACGCAACCAAATAATATTTCCTCTTACTCATTAAACTTTCTCGAGACAGATTATGTGCATATTAATGCGACGTACTCCGGCCAAATGGTACATACGTACATTTGTGAAGAAAATTAAAAATTAACGCACCACCCGGCCGGCAGAAGACCGTCGAAGGTGTCGTAACCGAAGAGCGAGCTTCTTACTACATAATAATAACCGGTGTGGCCGGTAGCGCAACGATTTTTAACGTCAAATAATTATGGCTAACTCGACGTTTACAAACACACGAGCAGATTGTAGTACCTAGATCATTACACGCGGCAATTATGACATCCTGGCAACGTCTAGTTTACTAGATCATTATTCTCCAAGAACACCGGACTCCTGATTATTGTGTCTGCTCGGACTGATGAAATTGTTGGACTATGACCAAATAAGATACACCAAATATTGTTATTAGGTACTGAAGGTCGTCTATTATCATTTAATGATACCAAAGAACTACAATATATGATAGACTAACTGCGACCTGTGAAATATTCTAATCTTCTTCTTCTTCCTTGTTGTAGACCTATGTGGTCTGTTCTCCAGAGTGTTGCTCCTCCTGTGAGGTATATTCCCAGCTGTCCTTCCATCTTTTAGGAGGTCTTCCACGATAGAGACGAATATGCAAATTGGAAACAGAATATGATTGATCGAGGTGTTTACAGGACTTATGACCTGTCATTGGTTGGGTTAAGCGCACGCTTTATGTAATACAACATTTCAAACAATAACTAGGTTATCCTTAAATGACAGAATGCTGAACAGGTTGGAAAGTTTAGATATCTAATAGGACTAGTCAACAAGGCTTCGGCGGTATCAAGTTGTCTCAAGGATATCATATGGAAATGATTAATTCAAAGAAGTATGGGTAATGGGATGCCCATCTCTTCGAAGCTGTAAAGAATTGGTTTCAAGCATTCCTAAAAGAAAAGCCGTGGGATAGAGCCACGCATAACTACCATACTCCCTCATGTACAGATATCAAACAGGTCACGTGTGGAGGACTGGCCAATCGGTCTTATATCTATCGATACTGGTTGGCTTGTGAAGCAGCCAGTCAGTGGCTGGCTTGCGGTCTCTCGCACGATCATCATAATTCATTTCATACAATTCCAACGAAAGTGAGAATGGATCAGACCCGCTTCTTGAGTCGGTGGAGCGTAGCATTGCTCGCGCACGGTTGCGTTATGCAAGGCGGGAGAATATTCATATAAAAAATAAAAAACATAACCAAGCAGAAATTCTAACACTACCCATCATTGCAAACGGTTGAATCTGGCCTCAATTATTTAAAAAAAATACTGAATTTCATATAGAAAGACAAAACTGTATTTCATATGGAAACAAACAAACCATCACGCCGTTTCCCCGCAGGGGTAGGTAGAGAGAATGGATCGCCACACTACTCTATCCTGGCAAACCTCTCTAGATTGTTCCACATTCATACAACGAGTTATACACGCACGCCGTTCTTTCGACATCTAACATTTATCAATGAATGCGAAAACGGCCGTTTACAATGGAGTCCTAGTCCCATCCCTAATGTGTGGAAGCGAAGCATGGAACTGGCAGAAGATGGATGAAAGTAGAATAAATGCGGTAGAGATGAGGTCCCTAAGACGTATGTGTGGTAGAACGATATACGACAGAATCTCAAATGCTGATATAATAAAGGAATGTAGAGGGGTAGAAGGTATTATGAACAAAATTATGAAAGGATCGCTGCGATGGTTCGGACATATGGAACGCATGGATGGAGAAAGAATGGTTTATAAAGTATACATTAATGATGTAAATGGAGTACGGAGTCGAGGCAGACCGAGAAAAACATGGCATGACCAAATTAATCAAATTTTAATGGTTGGTCATGTTATGAGTCGGAAGAATCGACGTACGTGTTTGACTCGTCCTATGAATGTGGAGGAATCTAGAAAGATGTGTCAGGATAGAGAGGTGTGGCGGTCCTCAGCCCTCAGTCATGAGGAATACGTCTTATAGGTTAGCACAGGAACACTTATTATTATTTATTAGATTAGCTACCTATGACATGTCATGAGAATCAATATGATAGCTATACCCTTTACATCGATTTGGCTCGCGCTGTAATGATGTAAAGAGCGATTCAACAAAATAATAATAATAACATAATATTTATCAATACCCAAGACTTCTTAGATCATCGAGTGAAATCTGGCCTTCGGAGGCTAAGTATTCAAATACAAGATTGCAGAATTTAGAAATCTCGTTCGATCTTCAAAATTTTGAGACCTATTAGTTAACAATGTTAAGATGGATTTCTTTTCCTGGAAGATATGATTTGATTATACCATCACGAAGTTGTTATGCGAAGACTTTCTACATTTCTGAATATGAAATCGATGATGCGTCATTGTTTTAAATACGCACAGTTATCGACATAATGAGGGCTGTCTAATGAAAGGGGAAACATATATTAATGTCCATATTGTTTACTTATATATGAATAATCGTACTTTTGCGAGGCTTACTGATGAAAGCTAAGATGGCCGTTGGTAATGGGATTATTGTGTCAACACTTATTAGTGCAAGAAAAGAATGGAGTATTCAGTCAAAATATTCTCGACTTTAGAGAGTATCTTGTCTTCCTAAAGTCGAACCATCTCTCATATCGCACCGTGAGTGTAAAACCGAGATATGGGAGTTTAAAGACTTCATATTGCTTGGAAAAACAGTTTTTTTTTTAAATAAAACAATGATTTTCGGTTTATATAATAGATATATTACTATAAACCGAAAATCATTGGTTTATTTAAAAAAACAGTTTTTCCAAGCAATATGAAGTTTTCAAACTCCCATATCTCCAAAATGTATATTTGCACTTATCTCGGTTTTACACTCACGGTGCGATATGTTCCTGGTAATTTTGGTATTATTTTACCTGTTTTCAATAGATGCCTTAAACATTGATACTGTTTGTAATAAAACTAACTTACTAACCATCACGCCGTCTCCCCGAAGGGGTAGGCAGAAAGAATGGACTGCGCAAGCGAAGCATGGAAGCGAAGCATTAAAATATATTATTTAAACAAATTGAATCTGTTTAATTTGAAACACTGTTATGGTACCACAATTGAATTATTCATTTTTTAAATAAAATTATCGCGAACTATAACACCACAAGTTGCCAACATCAGTTGTCGAAACACCTGTCACGACATTATCATCAAAAATAATTAAATAAATCGTGATATAATATAACGTTGCATCATAGTGTATCCGTCAAAACAATAGATTATCTAAGATTTTTTTTGCGTCTATTCCCGATTAAGTAGGAACGTACTTTTGCATATAAAAAGATAATGAAAAAATACAATTTTTAGACTAAACTTATTTATATGATAGAGCCACGTCGAAAGCTCGTAAGATTTCAGCTGTACTCACATATGAATTAAAAAATAATAATACAAAATCATAAATACAAGATTTTCTTCCGAATTTGCGGGAAATTACATCCGCCATGTTCGTTTGCGGAAGAATCACAAAATGGCGTCAATTCTATTTCCGAATCTGCGGCGGCCCGATCTCCCGTTTCCCTCCAACGCGCGAGAGCACGCCATCTTTTCTCCCTATCCCCCTCCCCCTATTCGCGTCCCTGTCGCTCCCGCCGGTGCTCGGCTGCGTTCATCTCGCTCTGTGCATAGATTTTCCCGCAGCCCAAGTGTATCTCGGAGTGGGAACACACTTTCCCGCCCGCCGGAGCGGCGCCATTTTCTTCTGGAATAGGATCGCGTGGGCAAGATATATTTCGGTTTTATACATCTACTCTAATAGCGATAACAGTACATACCAACGAAAGGAAACATAATTTCATGAATATATCGGATTTTTTTACGTTTTCAAATGTGGTGTTACGTATCCATATGTTAAGTTATGCATCTCTTGTTAATGAAGTCAAGTACTTACCTACTTTCTCCTTAAATAATTCATTACTTAGTTTGCAGATGCGAAGACTTACCTAAAACAAGAAGAAAAAAAATCGTTAATTTAGTTGTAAACAAAACAATACACGGCATGCAACAATAATGAAATGTTCATAAATAATAAAAAAATAGTTTGTTAAAATATATATTATTTTCATTGGTATGCGGTTTGAATTCCGCGCGGCTACCAGGAGCGCAGAGATGTCCAGTGGAGGTCGGGCGGGCACGAGGGAAAGCTCCGGCGCGGAGGCGTTCAGTACCGCGCGGGCGGTGGGAGGGGGCGCATCGCCCGCCCGTCGCCACGGCGACCACTGGAGCCACTGCCGCCGCCGATCGATACGGGCGACCCGCCCGGCTTCATGCCACCCTGGTATCCGGCCGAGCACGGCGCAGCATTCCTAGTTCTGACAAACTAGGATTTTATCGAATGGATTGATTTTGTTTATTGTGGGGAGTTCAAAATATAAACATTTTTGTCAAATAAACAAGTTAATAAAAATCCAAATTAATCAAATCAAAAGGCGGCCACATTCGAAGTCGGAAAAATCAACGAGCGTGAGTGTTACGATGTACAGGACAGGACAGAAGAGTGTGGCGGTCAACCCTCTCCGCCTACCCTCCGGGGAAACGGCGTGATGGTTAGTTAGTTAGTTAGACTTATTTTTAATAATGCCACACCACAAATTATGTGCTTCATACGAAAGTATATTTTTATTTAAGATATTTTTATATTATCTGACATATTTTGCCTCACTGGACGATATCAAAAATTCATATTATTTTGAAACCACATATTTACTGATGTCGGTTAGATATTAACATTTGTCAGACCGATAATGTCATATGGCATTGAAACAAGAACTGACACAGTTCGTACTAAATCACTTCTCAGAACCACAGAGATGAAAACGCTGAGAAAAATAGCAGGCAGGACTCTACGTGACAGAATTAGAAACACGACTATCAGAGAGATGTATTATATCCAGAATGTTGTCAGATGGGAGAGGCAGAGAATAAGATATTGGTGGGACCACGTGGAAATAATGGACACCCAAAGATTACCACACCTTGCTCTACATGGGAAAACAAAGGGAAAGATGCCAGGAAGACCCCCAAGAGATGGAAAAACTGCCGGGAATCCGCATCGCAAAAGGCAGCAAATTCTGCACAAATAGGTCCCATGCGGTCTCCAATCAGTTTTAGAAAGAAGGTTTGATATTGAGAATCGTAATAGTAAAACACCATTTGAGTTCAATTCACTAAATTTAAACAATTAGATTTTATTTGATTGTTTCTAATAGCAACCTTTGTTTAGCGTTTCATTAAAAAATAATAATTGATAATTATTAAAAATCGTAGATTACTTTAAATTATCATTGTACGTATTGCGCCATTCACTCGGCGTCTCTCACAGCGGGTATCGCCGATGGGCCACAGTACGCCGATATCTATGTAGGTCGTTGGTGGTACAATTGGTGTACTAGGCGGCGATAGGTAGAATGTGCAGGCGAGTGCAGGCCGCTACTATGGTGCATAATACCCGACCCGACCTTCGTCGGCCGCCTGCTCTCCGCGGATACCTGCGCCGCCCTAGTTACTAGAACAAGCCGCGACAGCGCCATTTTATAAACTTTTCCTAGTCACTTGGAACACATGCATACTAACTTGCAAATGGCGTATCACTTGTATATTATAAAAGACAAATTACAATCTAAGTTTCTTACCGGAGTGATGAAGAGAGGATCAACTTCTCTGGCCTCTTTAACATATTGAATAGCTCTTTACATCATTACAGCGCGAGCCCAATCGATGTAAATGGTGAAAAAAAGAACATCAAATGAAATATGTATATAACCATGTGAATAGAATTATCACTTTGTTGTTCTTATCTTTAGGGTATTCAGGAATTCAATATAACTGCAAACCAATATAACTGTCAACCACTTGCAAACAACAATTAAACAAACTTCAATCTGCGTTCAATGCAGCAGCAAGACTCATTAAAGGCATTCCAAAAAATTCCCATATAACACAACACCTCAAAGAACTTCACTGGCTTAAGAGTCCAGAAAGAATCCAGTATAAACTCTGCTGGACAGTCTTCAAAGCGCTACATAGAATGGCTCCAAATTATATATCCGAACTCTGTATAACGGACAGCCTAAATACAAGGAAATCCACACTTCGCTCGGCAAACTCCTCGGCAATAAGAAGATTAGTTGAGCCAAAGCGTTGCCCTAGTACAAATTTCGGGGATTGAGCGTTTGCGGTAGCCGGTACATCAGCTTGGAACAATCTTCCTTCACACCTCAGATGCATAAATGATCCGACAGACTTCAAATCTAAACTGAAAACCCATATATTTCATATTTCATACCCAATTTAAAACTTGCACATTTTGTTCCATTATACTTTCTAATCGATCGCGAATATCAATCAGATGCAGCGTTCACATTTAGATTTAAAACACGTCTTAATGCGCCCTTGAGGTGATTACATCACAAAAAGGCCCTTTAAAAGTAATCATATTATTATTATTATTATTGACATGACACCATGTGTGAATATGGAGAAGACTACAGAAATATATCAGGATAGAAGAGTGTGGCATCCACCTTTTCCCTTAAATAAAACAGTGCTTAAGTTCGTTAGATTAATATAATACATTTATACTATAAAATCATGGGCAGTATACACATGTCGTAGACCTTTCTTTTGAGACAAACCGGTATTTCATCATGACATGTGTATTACGCACTAGAGACGACAACTCTTACAGCAAAAAGTGTCCACAGGCTCAAGTGTACACAGAGGTCCATGGAAAGACAGATCTTGGTGTGAGCTTGCGTGACCGCATAAGGAATGAAGAAATCAGACGCCGCACCAGGGTTGCTAATGTCATGGACCGAGTGGCAAAATTGAAATGGCAATGGGCTGGACACTTGGCTAGACAGGGTGGCAACAGATGGGCACCCAGGATACTCAGTTGGAGACCATGGGCAAATAGGCGAAGTGTCGGAAGGCCACCGATGAGATGGACCGATGATGTTGTCAAAAGAGTTGGAAAATCTTGGATATAAAGGGGGCAGGATAGAGACGAGTGGAGGAAATTGGAAGAGGCCTATATCCAGCAGTGGAGGGAAGAAGGCTAGCAAAGAACAAGAAGAATATACTATAAAAATTACCTTAATGGCTGAGTAAACATATTTGATACAAAAAAAGGTTTGTTTATTATTGTGATGATATCGAATGCGTAATGTAGTCAGAGTCCATTTAAATAAGTATACCTATGATACAAAATCATAATATATTCGACAACATTTCACAATAATATAAAATTTTGTCAATTTTTGACACTTAATTATGTTTGCATACCTAAATAGATTTCTAAGAAAATATGTTATCAGATAAGGCACTGCTTAAAATTATAAATACACCCATAGCAGTTTCTTGGAAGATGAGTAACCTAGGTGTGGCGAGAATATCTCATACAGAGTGTAGGGATACCCAAGATAATGTGCACCTTTACTTACATTTTGTTAACAAAAATATAACAAATGCAATACATTATATTATAATATGTTATATTTTATATACATAACATGTATACATTTAAAAAAAATTGTAAAGGCTTTAATGTTCCTTTTTAATACGATGAGTCAATAAATAATAGATTAAATGGTATTGTTCGTATATGCACTATACACGAGAGTTGTCCGTAAAATATGTTTCCCTATTTTTTTTTTCACAATGAAAACTATTTTTATTTACAACGATCAATACATCATTGGAAAGCTTAGACTTTCAGCTATTTTTCTACATAGTCCCCGTTGACTTCGATGCATTTTTTCATCCGGGTCACCATCTTTTTGATTCCCTGGTCATAGAAGTCTCCCCGCCAGGCCGTGAAGGTAGCTCAGAACCTCTTCTTTCAGCTCCTCTTCGTTTGCAAAATGCGTTCCACCGAGGTGCTTCTTCAAATCAGGGAAGAGATGGTAGTCGCTCGGGGCCAAGTCCGGACTGTATGGTGGGTGTTGGACGATCTCTCATCCGAATTTCACTATGAGCGTCGTTTGTGGTCCTCCGTAAGCATCCTGGGCGGCACCCACCTTGCAAAAACCTTAGAATAACCTAAATGTTAAGATCTTGTCTTTAGTTAAGGTCTCTCGCTAAGCTCCCGAACCGTCAGTCTTCGATCTGCCGGCATTGCCACTTCCACTTTCGCAATCGTTTCGGCACTGACCGATGGCCGTCCGGACCGCTGTTCGTCATGGACGTCTGTGCGCCCTTCTTTGAATTCGTTGCACCACTTGCGCATCATTTGAACACTCATGCACGTTTCTCTATACACTTCTATTAGTTGAGAATAAATTTCCGTCGCCATGTGAAAGGCTATGCCAATAATCATACAATTCTTTTTAAACTAACTAAAAAGCTCACGCCGTTTCTCTGTATTCGTACATCGTAACATGCACACTTGTCGATTTTTTTCCTACTTCCAATGTGGCCGCAAATTAGTTAATTCCCTCATCAATGAGCTCTTCACTGCGTTTATTATCTTTTCATCCTTTTTCCGATTTAATGTCGTCCATGTATTAAGATGTCTGTATATTTTTTTGGCTCACCCAACGGTCGAACCAGGTATGAGAATGTTTTGAAATAATTTCGCAAGCATGGGTACATTCTGCCGATAAAATCGCCTCTCCGAGATAAGAAGGAAGAGCATTCACTAACCAAACACATAATTTATTTCTGTCAATAATCATTACTACATTCTACCTTACGATGTTACAATATATCTACCCGGCAGACCTAATCGCCACAGCTATCATCCATCGCAGGGAAAATGAAATTAAGATAACATTAACATCCTATGGTACCTATATAATATTAGATTTTTATCTTATTATCACAATTAACTAACTAACCATCACGCCGTCTCCCCGAAGGGGTAGGCATAAAGAATTGACTGGCACACTTTAACCGAAGCGGCACTCCATCCTTCTCTTTTCATCCCCGCGGAAAATGCGGTGTGATGGGTTGCAAACCTCATAGCCACCAATAGGCGGCATCTCCCGCGCACATTTCGATCTTCCAACGTCCACAAAATAAATCCACAAATACAAAATACAGTGATGTAAAGTAAAATTAACATAACATTATAAAGTTTATTTTATGGTGCACATGCCAGCTGGACGATCCGGACTTTTGTGTTTATTTAATTTATATTTCACGCATCCACCGTTCATTTAATTAACTGTGATTAGGCACTAATAATAATCATAATATAAATAGGCTAAAACCCGAATGTCGTCAAGAAAGAGTAAGAAAATATGTTGAATACAAGAGAGCAAAAGAATACTACGATTCTCTCCGAAAATAAATTCGACATGCACACAATGCGCGTGCCCGAGAACGTTTCTGGATTTTTTGTTTAGTTATTGTTGTATGAATTTTGATCGTGATGGTTAGTTAGTAGTGTTATGGAAAAGGGGACGTTGGAAATTTGTTTTCTCGTAAAGGGGTCGGTGGTCCGGAAAAAGTTGTTCAATTATTTAACTAACTAACCATCACGCCGTCTCCCCGAAGGGGTAGGCAGAAATAATGGACTACCACATTTTTCTTTCTTGAAATACTTATCTAGATTCCTCAACATTCATACATCGTGTCATGCACGCACTTCTATTTCTCCGACTTCACACATGGCCGACATTAAATAGTTGATTGTGCCACGCTTTCCTATTTGCAGTTCCATTTACATTGTTAACATATTCTTTTTATACCATAATTTCTTCATTCATTCTTTCCATGTGTCCAAACCATCTTAATGATCCTTTCTTTATTTTGTTAATAACACTATCATTCGCACTGCATTCCCATCTTATATTTTACATTATACACAGTTTTTCACACATTCGTCTAAGAGATCACATGTCTATTGCATTTATTCTACTTTCATCCTTCTTTTGCCAGATCCACGCTTCGCTTCCATACATAAGGATCGGTTACAAGATTACCACTGTGCACTGCCATTTTAGGTTTTTCGGATAAGCTTTTGTTTTTCGATTTATCAAACCATCTTAATGATCCTTTCTTTATTTTGTTAATAACACTATCATTCGCACCGCATTCCCTTCTTATATTTTCATTCGACACTCTATCATACGCAGATTTTCCACATATTTGTCTAAGAGATTACATTTCTACTGCATTTATTCTGCTTTCATCCTTCTTTTGCCAGTTCCCTGTTTCCACAAAATATTGTAATAATACTATACACATACATTTTTATTTATTTAAACAAATTGCTGTGTCATAATCTATATCAACAGTTTAAGGAGGTTTTTTCTCGGAAATATAATCGAAAGAACGTGAGCAGATATGTCGCTTGTGAGGTACATAATTTTGCATATTGGCGTTTTTTGTTAATTTTTTTTATTTATTATCGTAAACCAGAATCAAAATCCAACGGCCAATAACCCGATAAAATATCCTAAGTACACAGAGTTAAATGCAAATTACGGAGAAACTGTCGCTTGAATTGGTTGAAACCAGATATCGAAATCTAATGGATAAGAAGCGAGGATGGGACGAAAATCTTGAAGATAAAAATATTTATCGTCAACATTTGGGATTGTATTTAATACAGTATGGTTCAAACATAACTTTATTGTCGTCAAACAGCTATTTGATGGCTTCTTTTTCTTCTGATGTCGTTTCAGGTCTTCCCGATTTTGACTATCAATCGAAAACAGCTAAACAAATCAAATCAGTTTATTTCATCAACCGACATTACAAAATTTATTTTTAAGGTAACAACAGATATATTGTGTATAGTATACTATAGTAAAATCGGCAAGAACTGAGTGTTCAGGCCATAAATCATTTCCCTATGCCTATCTTGCTTGCACTTACGGGCCTTATGGAGCGGTTTAGGGATGGGCGTAACAATAAAATAAATATATAAATGTTCATAAACTCTAACGAGTTAACAAAGTTTTGATATTAAACTTTATTTATGGGTTTTATGTGCGTTTAAATAAGTATGAAATTAGTGACTACCAGATACTAAATTAAATACCAGTAAAAACCGAAAAGTTGTTTAATTTTAAAATTTGTATACCGTATGTCTATAAACACAGAAAGAAAGTTAAGTATAAAAAACAAAGTAGATCATATTGTGGCCCTTAAAAGAGCCGTTTATATTACGGGCTAATATCGCCATGTAATTTCTTCAAATCAACGTTAGAAAATAAACTATCCATAGTGCGCAACGAGTGGTGACATACGAATATATTTATTTAATTGCTGTAAACACATCTATAGCAAAAAACACGAACTGCAATTGCATTTGGTAAAGACCAATCATTAGTGACTCATGGTACATGTCATAACGTACAGATCATTATAAAATAATTATTATCGATTGTATCGTATATCGATCGATGAAAAAACGGTCCCGGCGCGCTTCCCATCCCTATCTCTATTGGCATTTATGGCCTCAAGACTCAGTTCTAAACGGCCGAAGTATACCAGAAACGCATGAGAGATGGTTCAACAATAGGAAGACAGGATACTCTCCAGAATTAAGAGTATTTGCCTTCCGAACGTACTTTCACTAATATGAAAGACGTCGATCTCCGAGGAGACCGCGTTCAGCAGATTAATTGCTCTTCCCACCGGTGTCACCAGGGGCAGGTTGGTTCTGGCGGCCGGTAGGTAAAACAATCTATGCTGTCGGAGATATCTATCAGGGACAAAAAGCCAAACACCCTCCAGCACGGCCGAGTTCTCGAAACATCCCCTGAGTAATCTAAAGAAATGGGTTTTGAGATGCCCATCTCTTCGAAGCTGCAGAGAGTTGGCTCCAAGCATTCCCAAAAGAAATGCTGTGGGATAGAGCCACGGATAGCTACCATACTCCCCCAGAATTTTTTTCTGAACCCTCTCCAGCATAACGGATAATCTCGCCTCGTGAGGACTCTGCATTACAGAATCACTTTCGAGTCTGCTCCGAACCAATATGTTGTATAGGACTCTGAGCACATGAGAATCCCTGAAAACTCTGCCGGTCCGGACAGCAAACAGCAGTATATAATCAACAGTCAGCTTATACGTAATAGGTTGTTTGGATATTGTGAGATTTTTTGTTCTCCTCACTGATATGCAGATGATGCCGCAATAGTAGCTGAATCAGAAGACGACTTGCAAATAATGTTATGCAAAGGTCACATACCATTTATATAGGTTGGTGCATTTTTTAACAACCAGGTCGGAATCGGATCAAGTGAGCATTGCTTATTTGGTGATCCTAGAATTAGTTTTATAACAGCAAGACTCATTAAAGGCATTCCAAAAAAGTCCCATAAACCACAACATCTCAAAGAACTTCACTGGCTTAAAAGTCCAGAAAGAATCCAGTATAAACTCTGCTGGACAGTCTTCAAAGCGCTACATGGAATGGCACCAAGTTATATATCTGAACTCTGTATAACGGACAGCCTAAATACAAGGAAATCCACACTCGGCAATAGGAAGATTAGTTGAGCCGAAGCGTTACCCCAGTACAAATTTCGGGGATCGAGCGTTCGCGGTAGCCGGTCCATCAGCTTGGAACAATCTCCCTTCACACCTCAGATGCATAAATGATCAGACAGATTTCAGATCTAAACTGAAAACTCATCTTTTTGTATTTCATACCCAATTTAAACATTTATACTTTGTTCTACTATACTTTTTAACCGATCGCGAAAATTTAGATTTTTAGATTTAAAACACGTCTTAATGCGCCCTTGAGGTGATTACATAACAAAAATGGCGCTTTAAAAGTTAGCATATTATTATTATTATTATTATTACAACAGTGATAATGTTAGTCTCGAAGAAAGCGGGTTTTATATTTATGAAAGATGGTGGCGGAGACGAAGCAGTTGATAGGCGATTAAAATAAAAATATATTTATTTAGTAACAATTTAAAAAAATAAAAGAATGTAAAGGGAGGTAGAGTACAGTGGCGGTACTCCCATAGAAGCCCAGAAGCCCGGCTTGCGTAAGAAATTATGAATCAAACCCCCCAAATCTAAGTAATCATGCCCCCGCATAAACCAACAACCCACCAAATCACCTTCCAACGTGATTTGGTGGGTTGTTGGTCAGACGTAAGAGGAATAGCCACAAGAGCTGAACTTCTGTAAGCCCGACGAGGTTTTGATTCGAAATTTCTTACGCAAGCCGGGCTTCTGGGCTTCTATGGGAGTACCGTCACTGGTAGAGTAAGATTAACATCAGACAATTAAAAAAAATTAGAACAACGAAAAATATTCAAAAAATATAAAGAAACAATGTCGAACAATTAGAAATACAAGATAGAAAGGAACAATAGAGTAAGATAAAACATTAAAAAGAAAGGAAAAAATGTAATGAAACTAATTTCTACTGCATTTATTCTACTTTCATCCTTCTTTCGCCTGTTCCGTGTTTCACTTCAATACTTATTTATTGTTTCTCGAACAATTTTTAAATGAAAACGTCTAGATGCCATGTTTCGACTTTCGAAACATATCATTCCCATAAACTATAATAAAACTTTTAGAAAACAGACGTTTTCATTCGTATAAATGATTACACCATTGCTTAAGTAACGGCGAATTTCAAATACATATTTATTAGAGAGATACCTTGCGCAATGCCTAAAATGATAATGAAACAACTTACTGGTAGCTAGGCGACTAATTAAGAAACGTCTTCACACATCAGGGGCGGAATATTAGAAAGATATGCGCAGATGCGTTTCGAAATGCGCTCGGATGCATGTTAATGATCATAATTGCAATTCCTGTTTCAAGGTAACTGTTTCACAAATTGGACAAACATCACACAAGCACGCGGGGTATGAATGGTTTAAATCTACTTTTGATAATACCTTAGAAAGGTCATTCCCGTAAATTATAATAAAACTTCTAGAAAACAGATGTTTTAACTTTTATTTTTCTTTGATAAATTTCATTTTTAACAATGTTAAAAAAAAATTACAAATAACACATTAAATAATATTAAGCCAATAAATACAAATTAAAACGTGGTTAGAGGCATTTGAAATGTGGCTTCACCGAAGAATGTTCAGGATCCCATGGCGAACACAGAAGTTCTGAATCGTGCAGGAGTAAATAGAGAGCTGCTGACATTAATCAAAGTCCGCAAGATTGCATATCTGGGTCACGTTCTGCGAGGAGAGAAGTATCGCCTGCTGCATCTAATATTGAAGGGAAAAATAGAGGGCCGCACGGGGGCAGGGAGAAGGCAGATATCCTGGCTGCGCAATGTGAGGGAATGGACGGGAATCAGAACTGTGGAGGAGCTATTCCGGACAGCGCAGGATAGGGAAGAGTTTACCAGAGTGATCGCCAACGTCGGGGGGACCTGACAGGGCACTTTAAGAAGAAGAAGAAGCCAATAATCATAGGTCCTCACCAAAAATAAGTACTTCTGTGCTTGGTGAGGGATATCACTACATAAAAATATACATACGTAGACTTAGACTTGAAAGTACAGAGAAAGGTGTTTTTTATAGAGGATTCAAATTATTTAACGAATTGCCAGATGAGGTAAGAGATGCCGGTTCTCTTGCGATCTTTCGTCGAAAATGCTTTAAATATGTTGTAAGTACCGATGTTTAGGGTTTTTGTTGTTTTTTTTCTTTTGTGTTTTTATATTATTAATTGTTTATAAAATGTTGTTTTATAAGTTGGAAAATGTTAATGTAATTTTTTATAACTTTATTAAATAAATAAATAAATATAATATAAGAAAGTTTACAATACAAGGTAAAAGTATAAGGTACTACATACTAATCAATACAAAAGCATAATAAAGTATAAAATATTACACATTAATTACAAAAAATAATGTAAGGATGTTAGCTCATACCCTATATAAAATGAATTTAGGTATAAATTTAGTTTCATTTTAAATTGACTTAAATTTTTTATATTTTTTAATTCCTCCGAGAGAAGGTTGTAATTCTAAACTCCCAGGTAAATGTGGCAATTTTGGTAAAACTTTGTGTTAGCTTTTGGGATATAGATGTTATTTGGATATCTCAAGGATGAATTTGCGATTAAATATTTTTTTTCTTTCTTTTTTCTTTAACTTGTATTTATTATTTATACCTATTACTTGTATTCATTATTTAATATGGAGTTTTACATCATTGTTCAAGAAACAATTAATAATATTCCGAGCGAATTTATAATCTCCATTTCCCCTGAGTGCGAGTTACTTCTTCTCCCTAGCCATCTCTCCACTTCTGGATGCAGGAAGTAACTCTCTTCAAGTCTCCATTTTTTTCTGACTTCAAAACAACAAAATAACTAACTAACCAACCATCATGTCGTCTCTCCGAAAGAATAGGCAGAAGGTACACGAACGCACGTCAATTTCACACGACTCCTCACGTGGTCGACATTCAATATTTGATTTATTTGATCGAGTCACATTTTCGTCGGGTTTCCTCTATTACTAGTTCATTTACATCGTTAATAATTTTTTTTTAACCATTCTTGGTAAAAAAAATAAACGTTAATGATGTATATGGAGTACGGAGTCGAAGTAGACCGAGGAAAACATGGCATGACCAAATTAATCAAATTTTAAAGGTTGGTCATGTCAGAAGCCGGAAGAATCGACGTGCGTGTATGACTCGCTGTATGAATGTGGAGGAATCTAGAGAGGTATGTCAGAATAGAGTAGTGTGGCGGTCCATTCTCTCTGCCTACCCCTGCGGGTAAACGGCGTGATGGTTTGTTGTTGTTTACCATTCTTTCCATGTGTCCAAACGGTCTAAATGATCTTTTCATTATTTTGTTAATAACACTTTCGTTCACTTCTAATATTTTTACATTTGACACTCTAAAATTCACAGATTTACTACAAATTTGTCTAAGAGATTTCATTTCTGCTGTAATGCTTCTTTTTACAGTTCCATACTTAATTTCTATACATAAGTGTCGGCACAAGAATACCATTATGGACTACCATATTGAGTTTTATTTATTTAAAAATAACTATTTTATATACATTTTGTTATTAATACATCTGAACTGGCCTAGAAAACTTGGGGACCAAAAATAACAAGAATTTCATTACTCTGCTTATTTTGCATTGTTCTTTGAATGACCTTATTTTAATTAACAGTTAACGAATCGATTGCTTGAGTAATTAATCATCTAACCTAATTGGGCAAGCGATTCGAGGAATTTCAGCAAACTGTGCAGAAGATATTGCAATGTGGATTTTATCGAAGCCGGTATGTCGATACGTATCAATTGTATAGGAGCAACTCGAGGCTCAGTAAGATTGTAAAAAAGAAATGTTCACTCCAATTTGGTATTTAACACTTTGCATTTTTCCGTCTACACTGCAAAAAATCTATTTTTTAAATTAATATAAAATGACTATCTTAAGGTTTTCGGTACAATCTGTTTGTTACCCTCATACATGGAAGTGAAGCTTGGAGCTGGCAAAAGAAGGATGAAAGAAGGATAAACGCTGTAGAAATGGGATCACTAAGAATAATGTACGGAAAAACGTTGTATGATAGAATACCAAACGATGAAATAAGAAAGAAATGTAAGGCAGATAACTGCATCATGGATAAAATTAAAAAAGGATCCCTGAAATGGTTTGGACATACGGAACGAATGTATGAGAGTAGAATGGTTAAAGAGTTGTACACAAGCAGCGTGAGTGGAAAAAGAAGCCGAGGACGACCGAGGAGAACATGGCATGACCAAATTAATCAATCACTAAAAGGCGGCCAGATTCGAAGTCGGAATAATCGACGTGCGTGAATGGTACGATGTATGAATGTAGAGGAATCCCGAGAGGTATGACAGGACAGAGAATGTGGCGATCCATCCTCTCTGCCTACCCCTCCGAGGAAATGGCGTGATGGTTAGTTAATTAGTTAGTTTTTTATACATCATTGTTTCAGAAACTATTTAGTTGTTTTTTTTAACATAAAAGTGAGGGTATTATTTGCAAACCTGGCAAACTCCATCATTAGATGTTTTGAGTAAATCGCAAAAAACTGATACGCTAATAAAATGCGCTTTTTTACGATATTTTTTTTTTTCATCTCAACCAGTTAGTATTTTAAAAGTAATCAGCCATGAAATAATCATCATTATGTTGATAATTTAAGTAAATAATGAATTTCATTTTGGAGGTTGCCATGTTTGCAACAAACCCTATATTTTAATAGCAAAATTCTTCAGAATGAAACCGAATTTGAAACTGAAAATCAATAAAAATTGTGTGCAAATGTATTATGAATAAGACCCATTTCATATCTCACTTTTGATTGTTGGTGGAGTTTGCCGGGTTTGCAAATAGTAGGTACCCTCAAGTGTGAAATGTTTTTAAGAGGTGCGGAAAAAGAAGTTGTCGGGGAAACCGTAGGAAGGCGGCCGCGGTTCAAAGTGGAAAGTGGAAAAGGGAAATGGGAAAGAAGAATGTGACACCGCCGTAATGGTAATAAATTCAATCCTACCGCCAAAGCAGATTGCTACTCGCACACATCCGACAGGAGAAACCTTAGATTTGTCTCTGTCACCGATCCGGCCATTTGTATGGCTTTTCTGCCGCCCGCGTCCGTTGCTCTGCGTATAGCAATAGCCGCATACGCTTTCAGTACCTACACACACACCACGTGGGTATAATAACTATAAGTTAACATATTCGACACCCTATCATACACAGAGTATCCACACATTCGATTTGAAGATATATGAAGCGCATGCATGGAAAAATAATGGTTATGAAAGTATACATTAACGATGTAAATGGAACGATGTAAATGGAGTACGGAATCGAGGTAGACCGAGTAAAACTAAAACAAGACTGTTCTGTGGGTTGATTTTTTACAGCCAGGTAACATGTATTTGTTGTTTTAGAAAAGGTCATACATTTAGTAATTAACTAACTAACCATCACACCTTCTCCCCGAAATGGTAAGCAGATTGCCGTCTTGGGGATTGCCACACTTTTCTTTCCTGACATACTAATCTCGCTTTCTAAACAAAACATTAATACATCGTGTCACGCACGCACGTCCATTTCTCCGACTCCTCACGTGGCCAACATTCAATATTAGATTTATTTAATCGTGCCACGTTTTCCTCGGTCTTCCTCTATTTCTAGTTACATTTACATCGTTCACATATATAATACTTTTTTTACTAATCTTTCTTCGTTCCTTCTCCACATTTGTCCAAATCATCTGCGGGGCACTGCATTCGCTTCTTATATTTTCATTCGACATTCTATCATACACAGATTTCCCCACATTCATCTAAGAGATCAAACGTCTACTGCATTTATTCTACTGCATGCTTCGCTTCCATACATAAGGGTCGGTTACCACCATTGTGCACTGCCATTTTTGCTTTTTTGGATAGGCTTTTGTTTTTCGATTTATATTTTTAAGAATTTTCGATTTGTCGTTTTAAAATTGATAAATGCCAATCTTTTCGATCTTTCGTTTATTAGGGCTACAATGGGGTATGTTTCGCTGGAAAGCATGCCTCTACAAAATGTCGTAAGGCGCTATGTTGCATTTACAACAGCAACACTACTATCAAGTCCAACTCTCTAGCGTCCACGAGAGGTCTTTAAAGACCCCGCGAACCCCGGGCAATGAGGCACATATTACTTAGTGCCATAGCAGATAGAGAGAGGACGAATGGCGAGCTTCCAGCGCCATAAAACTGGATACACCCAGCTAAGGGAAGGTAACCCCGACAGAAAATCCTCTAGAGAAGGCAAGGGGATACCACTCTGGATACTTTTTCCCAGTTCATCACTTGGTTATCACATCAACGTTAGGGAGACCTGACAGGACACAGAGAGAAGAAGAAGAAGTTTAAAAATTGATAAAAAGATTTATTACTGTGAATGTCTCAAGCTGATAGTATGTGGTATAAGGAGCTATAATGTGTTTCTTATAGTATACTATTGTATAATCAGACGGAGTAGACGCCGACAGTGGGGCAAGCGTCGCAGGTGTTGTGTGCGTCACGGTCTGCGCTCCCAACGGTCTTGTGTTCGATGCACGGTGACGGCGCAACTGTGGGACACAGGACGAGAGCTGTAAGGGTGAGGCACCCGAATCCTGATTCGATCGTTTCATCCAGTAGTCGGCAATCGCAGAATATTACAACAGTCTACGTCATATCCCGCACTCTCCAGCCTTCACCGTCATGCACAGGTCCCAGAATTCTGCGCAGCACCTTTCTCTCAAAAGTATCCAGTCGCTCTGCGGATTTCGCTGTCATTGTCCAAGCCTCACATCCATAGGTCACTACTGTTCGGATGATTGTTTAATACAGGATGATTTTGGTTTTCCAGTATACGTTTCTTGATTTGAGCGCTGGTAGTAGAGAGAAGAATGTTTTGTTGCCAAATGTGATTCTTCTTTCGATTTCCTTGTGATCTTCGTTTTCTCTTGTAATAGACGAGCCCAGGTAAGTGAAGTCCTCCACCATCTTAAAGTTGTATCTATCCTTGAATCTGATGGTTCGTCGTGAGTTATGGGTTGCCTTCCTGGTTTGTTTCATTATTTTTGTCCTTTCTTCGTTTATTTCGAATTCATAAAAAATTATGTGTTAAAAAATATGAATTGTAGAATTATTTTGATTCACAAATTATAATTATTTCCACTTTTGAGTTTATCTTTGTTTTCGAAAGTTTTATATATTTATCATCGAAAGAATGATCTAAACCTACCAAATATATAACACAATAGACATAAATACAACATGTGATAAATGGGTTATTATTGTTTGTTTGTTGAAGACGAAATTATGAATGTTTTGTTCAATGAGCATTTGTGGGTAATTTATTACCTTCAAGATACATAGTATTAAGATAAGATTTTAAAATTGAATCTATTGTGTGCGTAGATCGTCACGGTTGGTAGAAATATATAATCTGGGATCTTGGGTATGTCTGCTTCTCGTAGTATCCTATTCGAACGACGTTTCATAGATTTCAAATACCCTGAATATGGAGTCTGCAATGATCTCTGTGCTTTCCATAATTCAGATGGGCGTATTTTATGCCATTATTGTTTAAATATGATTTCGGGCATATGAGCGCCACGGCTAGCTCGAATGAAGCGCAATCGTGAAGTCTAATTTTCGACAATTGTCGTCTTTATGGATGCGTATTATCCAATAGAGTGTACTTGATGCGAAAACGATCCATGGTTTTCCGAATAACTTGCTCGGATGGACGATTCGATCGTAAAATGGACGTAGTGCACGATAAGTTTGGCGAACCGAACCATGATTTTCAAAATAAATTTGCATAATTTGCAAGCGCTGTTCTGACGTCAGTCTATTCATGGTGAAATGGCAAAACGTAGACTACAAATTAACTGTCAACTTTCAAATCAAACAGTCTGTAGAAACAATATTGCCAGTTTAAAAACCAAACCTCTAAAAAACACACCCTATGTAACTAAAAAAAAGATTTTTTTTTTTGATATTGAACACTAACACGGGTTAACAAATTAACACCATTGTTGAAGAAACGATACATAAATTTATTTATTTATTATTCAATTCTTCACGATAAAAGTTTCACTACCCCTTGCTTGAAATAATTATTATATACCCAACTATAAATTGTGTGCGTATGTGTATGTAAATATCTCGTGTGCTGTGCTTACATATGTGCTTGTGTGTGTGTGCCATTTATACACCTGCGAAAATTTGATTGCAACCCGAGCACAATGGAGATTACAGGTACAACGCTTTTATTCGGCCGGGTGGGTACCGCGGCCAATCAAGGGGCAGGAAATTAAAAGTTTATACCCCTGGGGGTGGACGGTTTGTGTGTTTTGGGGCTGATCGGATGGCTCGTAGGGACAGACGAAAAATTAGAAAATTCAAAGACAAAAAATGTATACTATTGAAATTAAGAGAATAAATAATTAATGTTTAAAATAATTAAAAAAATCGATGTTTTTTTATTAACTACTTAATGTCTTTATTTCGACAGCGACCGGTTAGCTGGCATCGACAGACTGGTCTAGTTAATAATAGGAAGTAGTTAATAAAAAACATCGTTTCATTTAATTATTATTCAAAATAAACTTCTATCAAGACTCATCAGTAAATTTTTTTGTTTATAATAAACATTTTTTTATAAATATATAAATATGTGGTAAACCTAGAGGTATATGATAGAGTGCCAAATGCAAATGTAACAAATGAATGCTTCGAGAATAAAAGTGTCATGAATGAAGTAATGAAAGGATCATCGTAAATAATGAATTAAGAAAGAATGGTAACGTATGTAAACGGAACTAGAAATAGAGGAAGACCGAGGTAAACGTGGCACGATCAAATAAATCAAATATTAAATGTCGGCCACGCGATGAGTCGTAGAAATCGAAGTGCTTGCATGACACAATATCATTCTTTAGTCATGACTTTTAACGTGGTCAATTATTTATAATTATTAATCAAATAGTCTTCTTCTTCTTTTAATAGATCTGACGATCTGTGGTACGAAAATCATGCCTCCTGGGATGAGGACCAGCTGTCCTTCCATCTCTTAGGCGGTCTTCCAGGTGGGCGGCGTCCGGAGGGGATTTCGTAAGCGACTGTATACCTATGCGAGTCTGTCACTATCCATTCTGGCTACATGGTCCCTCCAGTATCTTCTTTTGGATCTACTCCACCGAAATTATTATTTATTTCGAATATTTTCTTAGGTCGGTCGGTTTATTTCAATAATCGTAGGAGTTCTCGAGAATTATAAATCCGAGAGTGGCTCGTGAGCGATCACGAAACGGATGTGGATGGTAGCGGCAGAGGGTAGAACGGTTACGGTTGAAAGGAGAGACGTGGGGAGACGTGAGGACGAGGGTGAACCAGCAATAACCAGGAGGAAATCAAAAATATTGTCTCGTTTTATGATAGTCACAATTTATAATTTTCATTTCATCTCTTGATAACGAATATTTTATTTTATAACTGTTAACCAAAAAACTTTGTTTTTTTGTACCACAATTGTATTTTATTTTACGACAGCTGTTTCATCAAAATTACATCAAAGAAATTATTTAAATTGACATAGGAACAAATACACATAAAGATTCGAAAAATCACGAAAATTTGACATTTGATATATTATTGTAACCCCCTGATGATGTCAACATTGGTTGATAAAACAGCTGTCGCGTAAAATAAAATACAATTGTGATTAAAAAAAACAAAGTTTTTTAATTAACAGTTATAAAGTGTTAAAGTATCATAGTGTTTCGGCCAAAACGATGGAATATTTTATTAATAATCAATAAAAAATATATAAATAAAATTAAAATCTACGCACTTTCTAAATCTTTATAATTTTTTCGTGGTTAATTATAAAAATCTCTACATCAAAATTTGATGTAAAGATACATTTAATGTAATGTAGAGGAATACATATATTTTGTAAAATTTTAATTATCTTTTAGGGGAGTGAGATATTTTTTCTTGCAAGCATGTTATTAAATTTGATAATACCCTAACAAGGCAAATATGTCATTCACGCAAAAAAATATATAATAAAAAAGCCTTAAAACTTACGCATACAAGATTATTGAACTAACATGATGAACGCGGTCTCTTCGGAGATCGACGTCTTTCATATTAGTGAAAGTACGTTGAGAAGACAAATACTCTTGACTTTAGAGTGTCTTGTCTTCATAATGTCGAACCATCTCTCATGCGTTCCTGGTATTATATTGTATATATTATATGTTACCCATACTCAATAAATGTCTTAAACATTAATATTGTTTGAAATAACTGTTGAAATAATAAACTTATTTGATTTGATTTGATTAAGTTCCAAAATATTAATATATATTTTTTGACTTTAGGCCCAGAAGATGACAGCGAACTGCCAAACACGGTCGAAGTACGATTTGTAGTTTTATTTTCACTATTTACAATGAACTTCTACCAAGAAATTTCAATTAACAATATTAATATTTAGGAGAGATCATGTGGAAAGAGCGTGTTCTGAAAGAGTGATCAATATAGCCGCAAATAAAGTACCAACAGGAAATCGACCGGCAGGAAGACCACCTAAAAGATGGCGAGACAGTTGGACATCTGTATCACAGGAACAGGCTCAGAGAAATAATAGGACACAGTCCTAAATAATGCAGAAGAAGAAGAATATTTAGGATTGTCTTCAGCCAAAGATTGGACATAATCTATGAAACGGTACATATTTCAAACCAAAAGGGCGAGATTAAACTAAACGGTAAGAGTGAAGTTTTTCTCAAGATTCAATATACCAAAAATAACAATAAAAGAAAATCACAAATATCACATGCAATTTCTGTTAACTATTTATTACCAAGCAAAACAAATTGGATGGAAAACTAATGCGAGATAAAAGACCATGCGGTGACAAAGAGGTTTTCTGATGGTTGGCGCGGGCAGAAGGGGGTGGGGTTTTGGTGCAGTTGGAGAGGCGACCGGATCGATACGAAGTCAGCAACTGGCCGGATGGAGGTCTCCAACCCACGGAAACCGGTGAAAAATATACCAGGGGCGCATAATAACGGAGCGGCGAACGTGATTTAAGTACAGTGCAATGGACAATAATCATATCTCGCGCTTCCTGGTATCTGCGAATGTCGGATTGCGTATTGGAAAAGATAGTTTGGATATACGAAAAAAATATACATATCTTGAACAATGGCGTAAACTTCATACATTATTAAATAATTAATACGAATGAAAACGTATATTTTATAGAAGTTTTATAATAATTAATGCTTGTGACATATTTTGCCTTTCTAAGTCATTATCAAACTTTTGATGTCATTCCCATAAACGGCATAAACCATAATAAAACTAGTAGAAGATAGCCGTTTTCATTCGTATTAATTAATAAGACAAAATAAATGTTTTACGTAATAGGTAAATATATATTTTGAAACTGCTTTTCTAAGGTCTTTTACCAGTAGCTTTCCACTTAAGATGAGCATCTTTGATCTTAATATTTTGAATAATATCATCTGCTTAACACTTCGGGTATCTCCGTACCATAAATTAAAAGTAAAACTTAATTTCGTAACACTCGAAGTGTACAATTGAGGAAGATTGAGGAAAACGTGGAGCAATCAAATCAATAAAATATTTAATGTCAGAACGCGAGGAGTCGTAGAAATCGACGTGCGTGCATGACACGATGTTGAGTAATTGAAAGAAGTATGTCAGGAAAGAACAGTGTTTCGATCTATTATTTCTGACTACCCCTTTGGCGTGAAGGCGTGATGGGTAGTTAATTAAATTGCACAAGCTTTTACGATCTATCCGAATAAATTATTCTGGAGCATTTGTACCACTGAATAAAAACATTAATTAAAAATATGACAGACAGTTGATAATAAATTAAAGAAAACGGCATACGTGAGAGATGTAAATGGTACTCGAAATCGAATTGGACATTAGAAAACGCACAAGCCAAATTATAAAATAGCTATCGGAGCCATCAACGTAATCCAACATGGAAGAAATTTGGTGTCTATCCTCTCAACCTAATCTCTTCAGAAAACATAATGGATGATAAATTGCTTTGGATAAGTAATTTAAAAAAAAGTCGGTTGTTCAAACCTGGTCAAAGTGCCGATAATACCAGGGCGACAGGTGCGATCAGGGGGTATGTCACTCCGAATGCGAATGGTTTCCAATATATTATGTATACATTTTCCGTTGAACCCAGAGCGCGCGCTCCAACCCATATCGATTCATGTCACCCTGGTAGAAATACCGGGTACAAAGCGATTACGTACGGTGGCAAGTATCAAAATGATCGGCGTTTTCAACAAAGTGTCTTGAATTATATAGGTGTTTCGTAGGGTACAGTTCGTTCTAGTGTTGAAGATAATTTCTCGAATAATGCATGAGTGCTCGAGAAACACGGACGTGAAGGATAGGTGTATTTTGGTAAAACGATACGGGCGGAAGAAGTGAGGATCATTGCCGGATAGTGGTAAATTTTATGTTGTATAATATATTACTCTTATCAATACGGACTTAATGCAGCTGCAATGTCATACTGACGCTATTTCAAACTGAAAAGGTAAAATGGTTTAAACAGCATAATAATATTTTTATAAACATTGATTTTTTTACTTTTGAGTTTGTTTTCTAGACATATTTTGAAGGTTTCACCTGATTGAACTTGTAAAACCTTCGAAACATGTCGAGAAAAATAATATTAATGGTGGAAAAAAATAGTGTTTTAATTCATAAAAAAATCGTCATAGAAATTCCACATTGTTAACGCCTTAAGATTGTCATTTAAAAAATATTATTCATAAAATAATGAAAGGTTCATTAGAATAGTTTCAACACATGGAAATAATGGTAAAGAAAGTATACGCTAACGATGTGAACAGAACAGGAAATCGAGTAAGACCGAGGACAACGTGGTATGATCAATAAGGAATTCCACATTGTTAACGCCTTAAGATTGTCATTTTTTAAATCATTATTCATAAAATAATGAAAGGTTCGTTAAAATAGTTTCGACAAATGGAAATAATGTTAAATAAAGTATACGTTAACGATGTGAAGAGAACAGGAAATCGAGGAAGACCGAGGAAAACGTGGTATGATCAAATCAATCATATATTAGTCGACCACGTGAAGGGTCAGAGGAATCAACGCGCGTGCATGACAAATTGTATAAATTTTGGAGAAGCGAGATAATTTTGCCAAAAAATGAACGGTTTAGCAGCCCATTCTTTCTGCCTACCCCTTCGGAGAGACAGCGTGGTGGTTAATTAAGTATCCTTGCTTTTTTATTAACAAAAAAAAATAGTGAACGATTTGCAAAAGATAATATAAATTGTGTTTTCGTTTAATCAGTTTTTTGGCATTTGACTCAATTTATTACTACACCGTCCCAATGTCTTGATTAATTCATTGAACAATCTTGATTATTTTGTTTTTATTTAGAATTATCGTAAAATTATCTATGAAAAGTTTGTTTTAAGAATCCCTGAACCAAACGACCTAAGAAACTTATCTCAAATAAAAATACCAGGGCAGCATGAAACACGGGAGGCCCGACTGGCTGCGGGCCAAAAAACAATGAGATTTAATGCAGGCAATGTGTACCTCAAGATCAGCGCATATTATCGAGCGTGCGAATGCGCCGCGATGAATCACGTATTTGGTATTTGATTCGCGACCTCGCTACATATGATATGGGACAAAAACGTACAAAATAATCTCTTATGATTTTTGCTCACCTGGTATTCAAAGTATGATTTTCATTTTTAGGGATCATTTTTTAAAAATTAATCAACATAAAGGGCATTTTATTTCAAATCAAAAACAGCTTTTGTGTAAAATATGAGATGAAAATAACCTCTTCTGATTTCTGATATCCTGGAGTTCTTTACGTCTCTACATTCTAGAAATTGTATGATATGTTGGTGTGGATAATGTTGAAACGATATTAATATTTTAATTAAATTAATCACATTGCAACAGTAAAATGATTGCTTATCAAGAATATTTTTAATACAATTTTTGAAACGAATTACGCAATTGCTACAACTAGGATATAGGATGGAAGAGGAAATTGTTAATGTGGTCTGATAATGTGCGACGATGAATCATAACTGAAAAATAAGAATGATACACAAAAAAATATATAAACAGACTACACAATGCTTGTAAAAAAATAAAACATGACAGTTTCTACAGAAAAAACGCATACGGTGTTGAAGCAAGTCAAGACCGAACAAGTTTTGAGGACTTCCAAGATGAGGACATTGAGGATGATAACAGGCAAGACAAAAAGAGACCACGTGAGGAACATCGAATATATATGGTTTGTGCAAGGTTGAGGATATTATAAGGTGGAGTTGACAGTCAATAAGGTACGATCAAGGCCATAATTCGCACGCTCAGATAAAGTGTCGAGAAACTACCAAGTGACCAAAGAGCAATGTTAGGAATAAGCCTAAGAGACAGAATCAGAAACGAAACGGTGAGAGAAAAAAACAAAGGTCACTGACATCATCCACCGGGTAGCGACTCTAAAATGGCAATGGGCAGGTCACATAGCCAGAAGCTCGGACGAAAAATGGACAAGAAAACTGCTGACCGTGGACGGCAAAGAGATGTGCAGGGCGACCGCAACTACGGTGGAAGGATGACCTAAACAGACATGTCGGAATAACCATGGATGCAGTCTGCACAAGACAGAGTGACGTGGAAGCGAATGCAGGAGGCCTTTATCCAGAAGTGGACGGGAATAGGCTGAAGAAGAAGAAGGTACGATTATGTCCAAATAATGGTCATCACCAGATTCTTCTTATATTGCACTATATAATCAGTCTCCTCGTGGAAGGCACCCTAAAATATGGAAGGCCACCTCGAATCCACCTCACAGGAAGAGCACCCCTCTGGAGAACAGGTCGCATAAGTCATAAGCAAGGAAAAAGAAGGAGATATAGCATTTAAAAAAAAAAATTGGCTACTTAAAGTATTTTTATAAGAATTTTTGAAACGAATTATCTTCGAATGTTATTTTAAAATCACGTCTGGTATTTCACGTTTTGGTCGATTGATTTTAACAATTGCGGTATTTTTTTTATATCACGAACAAGAACCGCACTGTCATCAGGATAACTATTAGATAGCAATAAACCCCTCGTCGCTCCATTTGTAGCGAATGTGACCTTCTCTCAGAAATGCCAGAGTAACATAAAATGTGGGAGAGACTAATGACAAAGACAGATGATAGAGAAAGAACGATATCTTTACTTTGTCGCATTTTAGCTGCAAAATACAAAGAAGAACATTGCGCATTTAGTAAATAGGTATGCAATTGCCACTTCGAAGTAATACAGTTTCATTCAATGTGTTATATTATATTATATTAGAAGTTTAATAAAACAGAAAAACTGAGTTTTTTGCAAGCAAAGCAGTTTTAAAATTCTTTTTGATGTTTAAAATAAAAAAAAGGTTAAAAATAATGTAATTTCCCTTGCACCTTCTTCTTCATTTTCTTCCTCAGCCTATTTCCGTCCACTCCTGGAGAAAGGCCTCCTCCATTCACTTCCATGTCACTCTGTATTGTGCAGACTGCATCCAGGATATTCCGACGTGTCTGTTCAGATCATCCTTCTACCGTAGTTGCGGTTGCCCTGCATTTCTCCTTACCGTTCACGGTCTCCAAGTCAGCAGTCTCCTTGTCCATTTTCATCTAAGCTTCTGGCTACGTGACCTGCCCATTGCCATTTTAGAGTCGCCACCCGGTGGATGATGTCAGTGACCTTTGTTTTTTCTCTCACCGTACCGTTTCTGACTCTGTCTGTTAGGCTTATTCCTAACATGGCTCTTTCCGTGGCTCTTTGGGTCACTCGTAGTTTCTTGGCACTTTGTTTTTGTACAATGTTACAGTTTCAAGACCATAAGTAACAACTAGCAGGACACAGGTT
Organism: Lepidostoma basale; assembly: GCA_022606425.2. NCBI lineage: Eukaryota > Metazoa > Arthropoda > Insecta > Trichoptera > Lepidostomatidae > Lepidostoma > Lepidostoma basale. Next base: position 122,877 of record JAHDVF020000896.1, on the reverse strand, counting down.
TCATAGACTTTTCGTTTCAGGTTGATCGGTATTTTCCCGTTTTTTAGGGTTTAACCCATGTTTCTGAAAGCTGCTCAGCTTAGTCCAATTCTTCTCTTGAGCTCTGCAGTTTGGTTATCTCGGCCCAATCGAATATTGTATCCCAGGTATCCCTTACATAACAAACAATTTTGAAATGCCGCCGCATATAATACAAAATATAAAGAAAATGTGCATTTGTTTTCAATAATCAAAATATGCTACAAGGAAATCATAAAAAATGAAGTAAATAAATCGAATGCCGGGCTGAATTTTCAGTTTCAACAAAGTTTTCAGAATTTATACGCCCTAATGGCTGTACGAAATACCAGGGCATCATGAATGTGGAAAGGTCAACCGCAACCACCGAACACAATGCATGACGTCAGCATCAAATAGCTGCCTGGCATCCTAGAGCGCGCAGACTCTTCCGAATCCCCCCGAGATGACGTGACCTTCATCCTTCGTGACATTATCTCGTAATTACCAGGGGAGCAAGGGAGGTTGCCGGCTTGCAGACGCGGCAAAAAGGTCGCAGAGATTCCCCTCTCTTATCGAGTTGGATAAAATATGGCCTGATAAAATTATGATTTATTATGTACATATAATTTTTAAATGCTCAATTTTACACCCGTTTTTTTCTTCGTTTCCTCACTGCTGAAGGTCGTGATCCGTGGAGTCTTCTGTGACACGTCACAAAACGTTTCCAATCCTCTCTGTTCTCCGTAGCCCACACCTTCAAGTCAAGGTTTCCCCTAATCTTCTGCTTAATCTTTTCACACCTTTGCGCAGAGATCTGCCTCTACTTCTTTTGCCTTGAACATTTGACTCGTCAACTGCATACAGACAGTCTTTCTGTTATATTAATCTCACCAAGTACCGCATCATTCGTGCTTTTCGCAGTCCACGGAATGCTCAACATCTGACGCCTACACCACATTTCAAAAGTCTTAATCATGATGCGATTACGAGATTTTAAAATTTCAACTATCTTTATGTAACAAGTCTTTCTTTGGTTCTTCTTCTTCTCCGGTCTCAATCTAATGATTGGTCTGCAGCAAGGCGACGCATCTCCTCTTCCACTCCGCTCGGTCCTCGGCAACTCTCTTCAACTCCGCATAAGAGGTGCAGCCCTTCGTGGCCGAGTGGTAAGTGCATTGACTGCCACCCAGAAGGTTCCGGGTTCGATTCCCGGCGAGGGCAGTGTGATTGTCACACTGTCTTTGGTCTGGTGTAGAATTCACGCGACAATAAAATGGCGCTATCACATATCACGAGAATCACTATGATAGCTATAATTCCCTTTACATTGATTTGGCTTATGCTGTCATGATGTAAAGAGCGATTCAACAAAATAAAATCTCGGCAAATCTGGTCTAGGTACTCTTGGCGAGGTCGTCCTCTGCCAATCGATTCCTCGATCATTCCCTCCAACACTCTTTGGTTAGAGTTGATTATTCATTTGCAAGCTAATTTGAACTATTGTTGATGTAACTATTGTCTTCAACCAGTGCATATTGCCAGTCATAACGTATGACGCCGACATGTGGACACCGACAAGGAGTCTAGTGTACAAGTCTCAGGTCACCCAGTGCGCCATGGAAAGAGCCATGCTTGGAATAACGCAGAGCGACAGAATCAGAAATGAATTTATTCGACAATAAACCAAGGTGACAGAGATGGTTCTGAGAATAGGCGGACTGAAGTGGCGGTGGGCTGTCCATATTTGCTAGAGAACTGCCAACAGATGGGGAAGGCGGGTTTTGTATAGTAGACCGCCGCACAGGATTCCATAGAGTTGCTCGCTGGACCGACTATATTGTAAGGATTGTTGGACGTGGATGGATGACAGTGGCAAGGTAGCAGGCAAGACACTAACAGGGGGAGGGCACGGCATAAGAAATTGGCTTCGAGATGGGATTTTATAGGATGATAGTACCCCCAAGAGTCGTTCATAGTCAAATTTAGAGAGCGCACTAAGGATCGTGCAGCAATTTCAATAAGATCGTCCCTCTCCTGCTGGGTTGACGACGATATTATTAAGATTGCTGGACTTGGATGGATAGGGGACAGTGGCGTACTTTTGGAGAGGCCTACGTTCAGCAGTGGTAGTCACACGCCTGATAAGAATATGTAAAAAAAATCATATTTAGAGTGTGAAATAGCGTGGTTAGGTGATATTAACGGCTGCTTAAAAAATATCATGTGAAATGCTTTACGCGAAAACGTCAGAAATTTGACAAATGCTCATTTTTCTATTTTAAATTTTGCATAAAATAAATAATATTAATTTGTCATTACAACATGCGCCATTTTGCAATGCACGGATACATAAAATGGCCGCCGTGCAATTATAATCAAAAAGGAGAAGAAACCAACACAGGCGCAACTGTCATAATAAATCAAGTTTGGAATATTTTAAGCCATTACACAAAACAATAATCGTGTTCTATATGTACATAATTAGTTATTTTACACAAGTTTTTTTTTCCCAATTCTCAAACAAATTAACGTTACCGTTACTGGAGCGGAGCGAGTTATAAAGGATGTTGAATGAATTTTTTCCATCCATTTATCGTACACATTATACATACAAAAGTATGCTTAAATTTCGCCAGACACTCGTTGCTGGTACGTCACAACGATAATAATATGTATGAGAGTATCTTGCGTACGACGCGTCAAGGCGTAACGCACAGAGGAGTCGGTGATTACGCATCGAATAGAATGAAACTAATTGAAAAAATATATTCGGCAGCAAGACAGTAAGTAAGTAAGACACGATGCATACTGATAAGCAGTGGCGTATTAATATACGTCATTGTGGCAAAGCATTTGTGTCAATCAAATGTCAAAATAATTATTTTACTTAAAAGGCATTTACACTGTGGAATTTTCTCCCAATCTTCCTCCACGCAATCCGCCCATCTTTTCCTCCATCTGCCACTTGGTATCTTTTCGCGAGGCACCCATTTTGATATAATTTTTGGTGTTCTACCCTCTGGCATTCTTTCCACATGGCCAGCCCACAGCCGTAGGCGTTGATTACAGAATCTCACTACTGTTTAATCAGTACTTCATGTTCAAGGTTTCTTTTTATTCTGTAAGTCCCATCCTCCAGCGTTATCCCATTTCCTCTCAAAAACTGCCAGCCTGCTTTCCTCTCTCTACGTTAGTTAGTTAGAAAGTTTCAATCCTGGGATTGGTTTGCAGCAATTTATTCTATTCTTCTCTTCCATTCTTCCCTGTCTTGAGTGGCTCTTTTGAAATCTGCATATGACGAGCAGCGCACGTCCACCAACAGGTCCTCCAGGTACTCTCGGCGTGGGCGTCCCCTAGAGTTTGTCCCCTCGGTCATACCCTCCATTATGGCATGCAAGAGACCTTCTTGACGTATTACATGGCCGATCCATCTTGCACGCCTTTCGGACAAGGTCCTGAGCAGGTGCCTTCCTCCTTCGATTCCTCAAAGAACTTCCTCATTCGTAATGTGGTCTCTCCAGGAAATTCCTAATAATCTTCTATAGGACCACATCTCAAAAGCCTCTAGTCTCTGCTTATCTCTTTCGGATAGGCACCATGTCTCGCAGCCGTACATTAAGATACTCCATACATAGGTCTTGATGAGGAGTATTCTCAGTTTTATGTCTATATTATTTGATTTATATTATTTTTGACCTTGTATTAAATGCAAGCCTAGCCTGATGTATACGGCTGTCGACTTCGCTCTTAGACCGACCGTCCCATTTTATTTTGCTCCCGAGGTAGACAAACTCCTTGGTGTTCTTTAGTGGAACTCCTGACATCACTACTCTCATCTGATGTTGCGTTCGGCCTACGTTAGTGACCTGATTACTATTATATACTTCATCTGAATTTCAGCTTGTTTTAACGTAATGCCGATAGTGCAACACGTACTTGGAGAATAATCTAGCATTTCCATGGCCCTGTTGTGCGAGTATGTATGATACATAAACATTATTGTAATCGTCGGAGGTTCTTACAAGACATTTCAACTCGCCCGGGCGGGAGAAAGTGCACGTATGAATATTTTCGTGATAAACATTCATATCTCGGGGGCCCGCAATAAAAATATTTGCAATGCATCTCGCGTCGAATCGGAGAATTTCCAAAAAAATTAACAAGCTATCAAATTATGAAAGTCAACACGGCGGATTCATTTGAATAATATGCCTCTACAAGACGCCTAGCAGAGGAACAAACCGGCGTAAAAATATGCAAATTGGTATAAAGCTTTACTAAAAAAAAAACATGGAATTATTACAATTTTATTACGCTATCTTCAAACAGAACAGAAACTTCAATTAAGAAATTAAAATTTAAAATTGTTGAAGTGAAGCTTGGAACTGGCAAAAAAGGATGAAAGTAGGATAAATAATGTGCGGGAAAACGATATAATATTATAGAATGCCAAACGACGAAATAAGGAAGAAATGTAAGGCAGATTATTGCATCTTTAGTTAAATTAAAAAAAGATCCCTGATATGGTTTCGACATATGGAACGAACAGACGAGAGAAAAATGGTTAAAATGTTGTATACAAGTAGTGTGTGTAGAAAGAGAAGCCGTGGAAGACGAAGGGAAGCATGGCAAGACCAAAATAATCAAATATTATAAAGGGTGATGCAAATGTTGTCACCCGATGTTTTTTGGCTGTAATTTTTTTTATGAATGAAATATTTTTGTTCTGCTTTTGGATTGTGTATATCCGATATCTTAATTTTCTTACCATTAAGATGAAAAAATGATATCGGCCAAGTGACCGCCGCCAGAATTGAAGCCTACATACGGACGATTTATGGCATTTTCGATCACTCTTTCCAGAACTTCCTGCGATAGGTTCTCGCATTTCAATCTCTGTGGATATGTGAATAAGCAGAATTTTCGCTTCCTGAAAATACGCGTAAAACCCAAGAAGAGACATTACACCTGCTCAAAGTTACTGCATAGTGTGGTGTTTACGCTGGAGGCGTCATCGGGCCTTATTTTTTCGAAAACGCCGCAGGCTAAATGAACGTCGAGCGCCACAGAGCCATGCTCAATGGATTTTCTCCTTCATCAATTGGATGAATTGGGATTGGAGAACATGTGGTTCCAACAGCATGGAACAACGGCGCATACTGCACGAGCCACAACCAATATTCTGAGGGCTGCATTTTCGGGTCGCCTAATCCCTCGTTTTGGTGATTTGCAGTGGCCGGCAAGATTGCCCGATTTATCCATTCCAGACTTATTTTTGTGGAGTTTCTTGAAATACAAGTCTATGTCAACAAGCCTTAGACTCTTGAAGCCCTCAAAGAGAATACCCGTCAATAATGCGAGAACAGCTGTCGCGTAAAATAAAAATACAATTGTGAAACATAAAATAATATTTTTTTTTAAATTTAACAGTTTATAAATAAAAATATAGACGCAGTGTGAATGGCAAAATTAATCAAGGAAGCTCATAAAAACATGTCACGATCAATTTGATCAATTACTTATTGGATGCTGGAAAAATTTAATAGTCGACAGTCTATGCTCTCTGTTTAACCCCAGAAGAAAACAGCGCAATGTTTGGTAAGTTAGTTATATTCAAATTAATCACATTATAGCCGACTATTCGGTGTGTGGTTATTTGAGTGATTTGTAAGCTCTCGCATAGTTAATTGGTGTATTTTGTAATTAATTAATGATAAAAATGTCTTACGCTATCATAATGTTATGTTTTAATAAATCGTACAAACGATACGATGAATAAAATAAATAGTAATTGAGTATTAAATGTGAATCCACAACACAAAGTAATGACGAATATATAATAGAAACAATATATCACAATATTGTAATACAAACAACATGTATGGATGATCAAAAGAGGCCTACACAACGTTCGGAACAGACTCGAAATTGGTTCTGTGATAAGGAGTCCTCACGAGGCGAGATATTCCGTTATGCTGGAGAGGGTTCAGAAAAAATTCTGAGGAGTATGGTAGCTATCCGTGGCTCTATCCCACGGGATTTCTTTTGAGAATGCTTGGGACCAATTCTCTGCTGCTTCGAAGAGATGGGCATCTTATAACCCATTTCTTTAGATTACTCAGGGGATATTTCGAAAACTCGGCCGTGCTGGGGGGTGTTCGGCTTTTTGCCCCTGATCTCTGACAGCACAGATATATTTCTGCCACGTTCCGTTTTTGTGATTGTGGTGTCCACCCTGCACTCGATCCCATATGCCATGATAGGTCATAGACATTACAAACAATATTGCTCGTAATGTCTGTTGATAAAATAAACTATTTTGATTTGATTTCATATCAGATATAGAATTTTGGTTTTAATTAATCGTATGTCGAACGCAAGACAGTTAGGCACAACAGCTCTGTTCATAATTGGTTTTAGCGAAAGTGTTTGGGCGCCTTGAGCACTCGCATCAGACCTACAGCAACCGACCGTCACGGTCCGCCAGGCAGACGCACGTGTGCATACCCGAAGAGACTTTTCATCATAAATATGTTAAATCGCTGTTCATTTCATTTTTCGTTGGACAATCGCTCTCAACGAAGGAACAGCGCGAATCGAAACATTCGATTTTCTGATGGGTTCCGTTTGATCGGGTACATAACGATCGGAAAAGCAATAATCTGATTCGATTTTTTAATGTTTCGATATTCTGCTTCCACTGCTACATCCTATAAGTGAAACCGCATTGACGACGTTCGTGGCAGAGTGGCAAGAGCTATGACTACCACATCAAAGATCCCGAGTTCGATTCCGGTGTGATTCTCACACTGTCTGGTGTATTATAGAATTCACGTGGCAATAAAAATGGCGATAGGTTAGCTAACTATCACATGTCATAAGAATCAATATAATACATTCACTAATATGAAAGACGTCGATTTCCGAGGAGACCGCGTTCAGCAGACTAATTGCTCTTTCCACCCGTGTCACCAGAAGAAGGTTAATTCTGGCGGCCGGCAGGTAAAACAATCTATACTGTCGCAGTCGGAGAAATAATAAATAATGGCGTAGAAAGTATACTTTAACGATGTGAATGGAGTGAAACATAAAGAAATACTGAAAAGACTGCAGCCTCACTGATGTAAAATTTGGAATCCTTTCTGTAACATATTTTGTCTTGTTGAAGTGAATCTGCTTTAAGAATTGACGAGGATTCATTTCGTACGGTAAAAGATCGAGAGATGTGATGCCATATCAGTAAACCACGACCTTCGTGGCCGAGTGGTAAGTGCATTGACTGCCACCCCGAAGGTTCCGGGTTCGATTCCAGGCGAGGGCAGTGTGATTGGCACACTGTCTTTGGTCTGGTGTAGAATTCTCATGACAATAAAATGGAGATAGATTAGCTACCTATCACATGTCACGAGAATCACAATGATAGCTATAATACCCTTAACATCGATTTGGCTCATGCTGTCATGATGTATATAGCGATTCAACAAAATAATAATAATAATAATATAATGGCGGTTTTTTGTAATTAAGTAGTGTCAATCGATTATATATAATATAATTAATAAAAACGATTTCAGGTCACATCCTCGAGTGAACAAAGAAAATCCATTTTCGTTCGTTCGTAAAAGAGGAAAAGAAAGATGACTTCCGTTCGAAATTCAAACGCTGCCGATAAAGGCGCGCAGGGAACTTTTAACCGTCGCGTTGCCATGTGGTAAATTGAGTTTCCACTGCCAATTTAAAGTTGATTTTCTTAAAACCTATGGACCCTAATATTATAAAAAAAATTGTAATCCTCCATTGAAGTGTTCTCAATATTTCGTAATAAAAAAAAAAGCAAAAAATTACTTCCTTCATCCCAAAAAAAAATATTTTCTAAGACTGCCCTCACCTTCATTCGTGTTAAGGTAGAATTTGTTTTGCTAATATTTACAACTTTATCAAAAGTGACAAATACTTACTCGCTGTTTTGAACGTATTATAAATTATATCTTTGACCTTTTCAATATGTACGTAATAATACCACTGTGGACGGAAACGCAGGACGCAACTTAATAATATCAGAACTGTGAAAATATTAACACTTTACCAAAAGGGACAAATATTAATACGTACTCGTTGTCTTGAACGTACTATACATTTTGCCTAGGTGCCTTTATCCTCGCCCCGCCACAGACAAGTTTCGACCCGACCCGACCCGATGTTCAGTCAGCCGTATGCTGTGACGCATTACATATCAGAAATCGCATGGTTCCAGAAAAAAATTAATAATGATATGTTTTTCAAATAATCCATGTATGTTATAGATATCGATCTATTCCTAATGAAATTCCCTACAAGATGACATAAATTAAATTTTGATTCATCTAGTCATATGCTTGATATTTAGATAAAGTTAGCGGTAAACTGAACTTACCACATGGGAGCGAGCGTTTTGTTTTGAACACGGTACGTTAAGGGTTAAGACGGATGCGTATAAAATTTATCAAGCAGGCCGTATTGCTCAAGTACGGCTAATAAAATTGATCCCACGATTAAAAAAATCTCATTGTTTGCGAGTGTTTTTTTTTGTGTCCCATTTAAATGTTTCGTTCCTTTTTATTAGCGTTTCCGATAACAGGTGAGGTGATTACTCGTAGGCGGGCAGCGAAGCGGGAAATGGTAAATTAGACCAGCGACGCGGCGGGAAACAGACTGTCAACATAACCTCAAATCGCTCCCTGGCGCGGCGCGGGCGGCCGCCATCTTGGCCGCGACTTTTTCCCGCGCTCCTCCGCGAGATGGCTTGTTTTGTCTCGTCAGGGTTGCCATGGCTACGGAATTTATACAAACACGGGCAGACAGGTAGGTACCTGCCCACCCAATCAATCTAATCATTTAGCATGTTTTCTTCGTACGTAATCAATAGGCTATAAATTGCCGGCAACGGGCGCTTTTATCCGTGACGATGACAACATTCTACGAAAAACGACGAAGAATTATGTGCGCAGAAAGAGGAAGAAGATAAACGATGGCGTTAATTTAGGATAAATATAATACATATACACCTAAAATTTATTGATCAGAAAGACACAAAACATATCATCTTTTCAAATCAATCTAATCAGTTTATTGCAGTGCATGACAGTGCAGATATGATGACAAAGAGTGTGTAGAAGACGGAAGGAGAGACCATAGAAGGTTACCCACCGCTTACCTGAAGCTGTTATAGGACGCAGCGGCGTCCTTTCGTTAGCTTCGCTCATACAATCCCTAGGCCCGCCCCCGACCACGCGGAACTTACATTAACTGGGGAATGCCACTTTCCAGTACAAAAAGCAAAGGGGTATCCAGGCCACATTTAATCTAGTTTAATTTCAATTCACTTCTATGTCCCAACAGTGACGGCTCCACTGTCAACGTCTTCCCCTGGTCTAGATGTCCCAGATAGTTTGGGTCCAGGATTAGACTCTATAGCCACACCAGTGAAGGAAAATCTTTTTGTTGAAAAAAAAAACGTTATAGGTTAAACTCCAGCCGTTTATAAATAGGTGCCTGTGCTCAATATTCAAAATCTATTGGCCCCAAACAGTGTCAAATGCCGTTCTCTGGACCATGGCAGGCGAAAAGCCAATTAGAGAACAAGTCTCTAGACGCAAATGGCAGTGGATCAGTCACACTCTGAGACGGAACCCAGCCTGCATCGTTCAGGGTGCACTAGACTGGTCCCCTATGGGGGCAAAGAGAAAGCGAGGCAGATCTAGAGCCACGAGAAGAACCCTGCAGGACGAGGTTAAGGCAGCAGGCCTCACTTGGGATGATGTTAGGCATCAGGCATGCGATAGAGTCGGGTGGAGAAGGCTCCTTGAGGCCCTATGCACCACGGAGGTGTGACAGGACAAAAAGAAGAAGATACATTATTTTTGATAAAATATAAAGGAAGTTTATTATATTCTTCAATCTTTAAAATGGTCCAACCCTGTGTGGCTCGAGGGGGCGCGGACAGGACTCCCTCCGGAATTCCGGGGGAGGCAGTGAAGCGAAAAGACCTGCAGACACACTCATGCACTGCCCACTCCGCCACGTCCATCTCCCTTCTCCTCTCACGAGGGGGTCTCGGAATATTAGAGGGAAATAATCACTAAAGTAATATTGAATACAAGTAATGGAAAAAGAATTTTAAGCCACGGAAAAGAAGGTAACTTATGTCCCGCATGGACGGGGGACGGGCCAAGCGGAGGGAGCCCTCTATCGCTTGAATATTATTATTAGATCTATAGAATTTAAAGTAAACACAGAATATAGAAAAAAATAGTCTTTGAGATAATCACCAGCAAGGATCATAATAATAATAATAATAATAATAATATGCTAACTTTTAAAGCGCCGTTTTTGTGAAGTAATCACCTCAAGGGGGCATTAAGATGTGTTTTAAATCTAAATGTGAACGGTGCACCTGATTGATATTCGCGATCGATTAGAAAGTATAATAGAACAAAATATGCAGGTTTTAATTGGGTATGAAATATGAAATCTGTCGGATCATTTATGCATCTGAGGTGTGAAGGAAGATAAACGCCTCGACTACCATATTCTGTTTCCAAAAAAATTTACATCTTCGTCTCTATTGAGATACAATTTAATCCTTAAATACAGACATGTGCAACATCGAAAAAAACATTATGTGTTATTACATTATGTGCAAAATTAAAAAACCGGTGGATTCATGGAACATAAATTAAATAGTCAATATGTGAACCATCTAAAAAGACCATTTTGTGTTAAATTATTTTTATTTTGTTATTTTATTTTATATCATTGTATTTTATATTATTTGTTTTAGATTTATTTTGTGGGTGTTGGACGATCGAAGTGTGCGCGGGAGATGCCTATTGGTGGCGATGAGGTTCGCAACCCATCACACCGCGTCTCCCGCGGGGCGAAAAGAGAAGGATGGAGTACCGCATCAGTAAAAGTGTGACAGTCCATTCTTTCTGCCTACCCTTTCGGGGAGACGGCGTGATGGCTAGTTAGTTAGTTAGTTGGACTAGTTTATAATTAATGCCGTGGATTTTTCGAGCACGCCTCGCGCCTCGCCCACGTAGACAAAGGAGGATAGCACATATACATATAATGCGCCCACTTAAACACATAATGTGAGGCACAAGAAGAACCAGTTTAGTTCAGGGACACCGAAAATGATTATCGCCGCATCTTATGGGGCTACTTTTTTTGCTAAATTCTCATACAAAGGAGCGTTCTCGGCCCAAACAAAAAAATATATTATAATAGTAACAAGCATAATCTCTTTGGTATTAAATTAAATTAGCTTTGTGTTTCGTCTAGCTACGCAACACGTACACACATGTTGAGTTTTATATAGTAATTATCACCGTCGCAACAAAGCATCTACTGGTTAGTGAATAGGATCTTAAGAATGATTCAGGGACCTGATGTTGCAGCGTGAAATTTCAAGGCATAGCAGCAACCAGGAGATCCGTACAATGATCCAGCAGCTCCTTAACGGTCACCCAGCATCGATTGGGCGTTGTATGCCGAGCCGAAGAGACCAGAGCAAACAAGAACCTGTAGGCGTCCAAGACCTGGCAGAGTAAGACCTCTAGGAAGACCTAGACAGGGCCTAGCTGATCTGGCGAGGTTGGGCGAAACTGACTCCTGGGAGAAAAAATGCGCATAATTGAGGAGCTTGGAATAAAATCAACAAGGAGGCTAAAACTCTTCAAGAGTTGTATGGTCACAGGATGTAAAGGTAATCAATTATCTCAGTTATCATCGTGGTATTAAAAAATAGTTCAAAAGACAGCGTACGTAAATATAACTTTGATAACATTGCTGACATGCATCAACCTGAAACGAAGTCTATGAAGCCTGCGTTCTGCCAGTTGGTACTTATGGTCTTGAAACTGTTACATTGTCCAAGCAAAGTGCTGAGAAACTGCGAGTGACCCAAAGCGCCATGGAAAGAGCCATGTTAGGAATAAGCCTAAGAGACAGAATCAGAAACGAAACGGCGAGAGAAAAAAATAATGGTCATTGACATCATCCACCGGGTGGCGACTCTAAAATGGCAATGGGCAGGTCACATAGCCAGAAACTCGGACGAAAAATAGACGAGAAGACTGCTGACTTGGAGACAGAGATTATACATAGGAAATTGGAAATAACAGGGTGGTGGTCTAGGGGATATAACGCTTGGCTCCTGATCCAGGGGACATGGGTTCAAGCCTGGACACGACCAGATTCCTTCCTCATAATAATGTGATATTTTGTGCTCACACTGAAGATTGTAAATAAAAATTCTAATATCACTGATATAAATCATTGAGATTAGTCTTTAAAAAAAAAAACGAGTAAAACGTGGTACGTTCAAATAAATCAAATATTAAAGGTCGGCCACGTGATGAGTCGGAGAAATCAACGTGCGTGCATGACACGATGTATGTAGGTTGAGGAAGCGAGAGAAGCATGCCAGGAAAGAATAGTGTGGCGTTCCACTAGTTAATTAGTTAGTTATATAGGAAATTTAATACCATATAGAATTACGTATGGAATCATGTTAATTTGTGATGTAGATTATCTTTCATTAAGGAAGTACAATTAATTTTATCCCGACCATGTATTGAATTACACGTTAAAATGGGCATGCCTTTAGTATTGTGAAATAAGTAAATAAATAATAACAGAGCATCTACTTTATATGTACGATTATGTACCTACGTAATGTTTTCCCAGAGACACGCTGTCCTTTGTCATACGAAGGGGAAAAAAACAATAACAAGTAGGTGCTTACCTAAATGGTAAGTAATAATTATATTTGTTTTGTCGTGGATGTGGCAACACTTTCGCTCCGTGTGACGCACTTGGGTCTAACCTTAACCCCTTGGCTGCTCCGAGCCCGTTTGCGAACGCACCTGCGCGTTTAGTTAAGACGCAAAAATATATTATTTTTAATACAATTGGTCGTTCGAACTCAATTACTGCATGCAATTTATTTCTTTAGCTATTTATATTGATTATTTTAATTGTATCTCAATAGAGACGAAGACGTAAACTGGAAACTGAACATGGATGATCAAGGGGTTTACAGGACTTATGACCTGTCATTGGTTGGGTTAAGCGCACGCTTTATGTAATTACAACATTCCCCATTCCACCTTTGTTATTGTGATCATGCATGACAAATTTTTTGGAAGATGTATATATACTTCAAAATCCATATTTATCTTCACGTGTCAGTTTCAGTCAGCCATCTATGTAGATTTGGTTGCACTAGTGAATTTTTTCAAGAATTAACCTATACAACCGACCCACTAACGCCATCTATGGAGAATGATTTTCGGCATTTAGCAAACTACCTTATTAACACAATGTGAAGGCTGTCGACCAACATATTGTTAGAAGCCGCTAGGAGTATTATTCCATTATATATGCCAAAGAATTTTGACCAGAATATTTGAAGACCAAATATTTGTGAATGTATACTTATACCTGTATACAAATCCTGGATGGATTACAAATACGTTTTAGGCACCTCATCTCTACCGCGTTTATTCTGCTCTCATCCTTCTTCTGCCAGTTCCATGCTTCGCTTCCACACGTAAGGGATGGGACCAGAACTCCACTGTGAACATCCGTTTTTGCTTTTATTGATAAATTCTTGTTTCCAATAACTATTTTTAAAGCTCCATCTTTTTCCACTCACACGGCTTGTATACGCAATTTTTTTTATCATTCTTCTCTCATCCATTCTTTCCATATGTCCAAACCATCTTGGGGATACCTTTTAAAAATTACCTTTGATAAAATTATTAAAGTGGGAATTCCTACCCCATCCGCCGTATTCTCCAGACATTGCTCCCTCTGACTATCACTTGTTTCGATCAATTTCCTGGCTGACCAGCACTTCCGTTCTTATGGAAAAGTGAAAACTTGGATCGATTCGTGGATCGTCTCAAAAGATTACGAGTTTTTTCGACACGGGATTCTGTCCAATGCGGTCCAAAAGATGGGAGTTATTCATAATGAAGCCTTGAATTTTGAAAAAAAAAAAAAAAAAACGGCGGAAGCAAAGTTGTACACCTAATATCTGCCTTACATCTCTCTCTTTTATTTTGTCGTTCGATATTCAAATCTAAAATATAAAAAAAATCGCTGCATCTCTCCCAACTTCATCTTCCCATCGTAAACTTTGAATACACGACAAAATGGCGAAGTTCTAGAAGAATCGACGAATACGTATAGGTATAATAAAAAATATTTTACGATACGTAAGATTTTCATGCCCTTAAGTACGAGAAAAACTATAAATAAAATCGTTTAAATAGCTCACGAAAATCGTAAAAAAATAAAATGGAACATAAAATGGATTTTTTTTTCTAACGTAGTTTATCATATTATTAAAATTTATGATCTGACGCGCACTTTTACGGATTATTAGAGAGTTTAAATACTTATTTATCAGTGTATATATAAATAATAAGAACAATTCGATGCGCTTTTAATTATTTCCAATTTATTCCACTGGCACGAGTCTCACGATGGGCGAGGACGGTAATTTATTACTCCACATCGTCCAAATGGCGAAAACGAAACGGCACCCATTATACACTTAACCAGTGGCTCTCAAAATGGGCGGTACTAACCCCCCCCCCCTCCCTCCCCGGTGGGCGCTGAAGCCTTCATTGGGAGCAATAGTGTCTTCAAAAACATTTTAAGGGAGTTAGGATAGTATAGGGGTCGGTAGTTTATCATAAAATAAATTACAGTAAACTCCCGCTAATCCGGCATTTGACAGTTCGACACTTTCAATAATCCGGCATCCAAATGTTTGATATAATAACAGTATACCTATGCGAAGCTTGATATGAATATAAAATCTTAGAATTGTCTTCTGCTTTGTAGGCAATAAAGTTCAATAAAAAAAAGTTGTGTATTTTTTTTATCCATGTTAATCCTGACAGATGGTGTTATGAAAAAAATATTGAAAGGATCATTAGAATGGTTTGGACATATGGAAAGAATGAATGAAGAAAGAATGGTAAAAAAATTATATGTTAACGATGTAAATGGAACCAGAAAAAGAGGAAGACGATCAAGTCAAGCCGAGTGTCACGATCAAATAAATCAAATATTGAATGTCGGCCACGTGACGAGTCAGAGAAATCGACGCGCGTGCATGACACGATGTATGAATGTTGAGGAATCGAAAGAAATATGTCCGGAAAGAAAAGTGTGGCAGTCCATTATTTCTGCCTACCCCTTCGGAGAGACGGCGTGATGGTTAGTTAGTTAGTTTTTTTATTAAATCGAAACAATACAAAGGAACACATAATCCGCACATAATTAACAACAGCAGTAAATTAAACAAATTAGAATCTTTATTCTTGATTCTCATGACGTATGATAGGTAGCTAATCTGTCGCCATTTTATTGTCATGTGAATTCTATGCCAGTCCAAAGACAATATGACAAACACACTGTCATAGCCGGGAATCGAACCCGGGTCTTTTATTCCAAAACATAGGTTTACATAAATCACTAAAATAAAAATATCATGACATATGGGATCGAGTGCAGGGCGGACACCACAATCACAAAAAACGCGCTCACAGTGTCAGAAATATATCTGGCAAGACACTGCAAGAGAGGTTAAGGAATACGCGGATAATGGAGATATGCGAGGTTGAGTATGTCGTTAGGTGGAGAAGGCAAAGGGGAATACTGGTATGCACACGTGAGGAGAATGGATCCATCCAGACTCCACTTCATTGTGTTACACGGCCAGCCCCATGGTGGACGGCCCCCGGGTAGACCACCAAAGAGATGGATCGACAGCTGGGAGTCGACGGGGCAGAAGGTCAATTGAGGACCGTTTTCACAAATGGGTTCTTCCATGTGAGCTCTATTTTTCAAAATTTTTAACAGAACGGTATATGTGCGAAGTTGTAGCGGTTCAAATATCGCGATTTCATACAAAACGTACCATTTTTAACATGAAAAAACCTTCTGCTGAAAAATTTACATTTTGAAGATATTTCACTTTGTGAAAACGGTCCTCAATTCCTCTTAAGAAACAGGCCACTAGGCCAACACTAAGAATAAGAAGACAACTCAAATTTAGTCAAAAAATATCAGACAGCCTGAACGTGAAAAACTGTTAAAATAGAGGGGTATTAAAATTGTTTGATTTTGCTAGGGGGTGTGGTGCCCCGAAAAAGTTTGGGAACCTTTGCACTAAACGATCATAAAAATAGATTGGATCACAGCGTTGGCACGAAGAAAAAATGATAAAAATTAATAGATCGATACTGCGCTTTGCACGATTCAGAGAAAAAAAAACACATTGAAGAATGTCTCATGCGAGCTGTTATTCACAGTGAGAGCGAGATAAGAAGTATTCGTGTTTCACATATGAATATGCAAGTCGTAAAATATATGCTCACGAAGATTTAAAAGCAACATAACTCATCGATACATCAAAAGTATTGACGTGTCATTTCTATATGTAAAATAATACGACATTACAAGACGCAATACTACGACCTTCGTGGCAGAGTGGTTACGAGCTCTGACTTCCATGCCGAAGGTCCTGGGTTCGATTCCCGGCGATGGCAGTGTGATTGTCGCACTGTCTTTGGTCTGGTGTAGAATTCACGTGATAATAAAAGGCTATAGATTGACTACCTAACACATGTCACGAGAATCAATATAATAGCTAAAAAATAAAAATTGTATACAGTAATTGGGTCCAAACGACCTGTTGTGTACGAGTACATAAAAAAAAAATGTCCACGAAGGATCCTAATTCTGAAATGGCAGGACAAACGGACAAATAACAGCATATTTGGTAAGGTTTTTTCTTCTTCTTCTTCCTCAGCCTATTCTTGTCCACTTCTAGATAAACGAATCCTCCATTCGCTTCAATGTCACTCTGTGGATGGATCTCCACTTCCACTCCGCTCGGTCCTCGGCAACTCTCTTCAAAACAGCTTCATATCTCGGCAAATCTGGTCTAGGTACTCCTGGCGAGGTCGTCCTCTGCCAATCGATCCTTCAAACATTCCCTCCAATAAATCATGCAGGAAACATTCGTGTCGTAACACATGACCAATCCATCTCGCGCGCCTTTCCGCTATGGTGTTCAATAATGGTGGAATAAGTAACATAATAATATTCAAGCAAAGAATATATTAACAACTCACTCTCTCTCTCTCTCTCTCTCTCTCTCTCTCTCTCTCTCTCTCTCTCTCTCGCTACTTTTATATTTGCAAGCGCGAGGGAGACAAATTATTTGTCTTGTTAAGTCAATTCATATATAGAATCAGTGGATTTTAGACGCTAGTAAGCATGACCTCTCGCTTTATGTTTTTTTTTTTAAATATTTGTGAGTGTATGCCGATTATTTCATGTTTTTCTTTCGATTTCAGATTTTAACTCTAATTTAGAAATGCGTAGTGATGGCACAGCACAGATATGGGCGTTTTTTTATTAACACAGCAAGGAAAAGGTTAATCACGCATCGGTGCGTCCAGGAGACGTTGCGGCGCCGATGAAAGGTTAAGATACGTTAAGGAAGCATTTAAAATATTTTTTAATTAGGACTCTACCCGTCTAGGCCGTCCATAGAAAGACTTAAATGAATGTGACGATAGCGTTCCATGGACAAAAATAAATCATCAATAAATTATCTGCAAATACCATGCACAAGCTGACATTAGGTATAAATACATATGTATTATTATACTTAAGACGTGGACTTGAAGCAATGCATGAACTCAGGAGTATAATAGCAATGGTCCGACGTTAAGAAGATACCAATCAATGAGAATCAAACTGTCATCGCCGGGAATCGAACCCAGGACTTCGGTTTGGCAGTCGTAGATGTTGCCACTCTGCCACGAAAGTCGTCGATAGGTATGTGTCAATATATCAAATTACAACAAGGTACTACTTAAAGTTGTCATCGCACACAAAAGCCTATCCGAAAAAGAAAGGCAGTACACAATGGTGTACTTGTACCGATCCTTATGTATGGAAGCGAAGCATGGAACCGGCAAAAGAAGGATGAAATTAAAATAAATGCAGTAGAAATGACGAATGTGGAAAATCTGTATATGATAGAGTGTCGAATGAAAATATAACAAGTGAATGCGGTGCGAATAAAAGTGTTATGAACAAAATAATGAAAGGATCATTTAGATGGTTTGCACACATGGAACTAGATATATAGGAAGAACGAGGAAAACGTGGCACGATAAAATAAATCAAACATTGAATGTCGGCCACGTGAGGAGTCGGAGAAATCGACGTGCATGCATGACACGATATATGAATGTTGAGCAATCCAGAGATGTGTGTCAGAAAAGAAAAGTGAATGGTGCACTTAAAGATGACAACTTTAAGTGCACCATTCATTTTGTTGCTTGCCCCAACCCTTCTTTCAATACCCCTCTCTTCTGTTAATGATGGGTTGAATTCAACAATTTTAAAATATTTTAAATATGTATCACTGAAGAAGGACTGGTTGTCCGAAACATGTCTGATATGTAAGTTAGTGTGGTATAAACAAAGCATAATAAAAAAGATAAAGACAAATACAAAAATCTCATTTCAAAACGATATCAAAGGGGGTAGGGTAGGGAGTCTTTGTTGTAGCAAGAAAAACTCGCCAGAATAACCGCGTAGATACTCGCATTTTTTGCTTGCGTCATGATTTTCGCGCTCTGTAGCTGGCAACTCGCTCGGGGTTCGAATTCGGAACGGAAACAAAGATGGCGGGCGGAGAAAAGCAGAAAAGCGGCGATTTTCCCGCCATTCATCATCCATCCCGTACAATGGGACGGGGACTACAATGCGTACCAGGGCGGCAGGCTGGCACCTTTGAGCTGGCGAATAATTAATTTGAAATTCTTGAAAAGCCCGCCGAAACGGCGGAGCGCGGCTCGGAAGCGGAGGGAAGAGCGCCGATTGGCCGGGACGCGATAATGAGTCGGATCACAATAGGCGATCGGGTATCTCTCGGCTTTTGTGCCGCCCTGGTAGAATATTCTAGCTTGAGAATACGCATTATTCGAACAATAAGCGAAAATAACAGTCATGATAACAAAAAAAAAACATGTTAGTTTATCGAAATGACATTAAAAACATTCCAAAGTCGTCCGAACCATTATGGATACCACTTCAAATCATCATAGAATATTGATGAATGGTGTAGATATCTCCGTTTTATTTTTCTCTATTATTTTATTCGTTGTTTAAACTCTTCAACCCATCATAAACAGAACAGGTCAAGGATAATATCGACTTGTCTTTCATGCCACCTTCACTGAAGGAATATACAATTCGTAATTTGTATGATAGAATATCTAATGATGAAGTAAGAAAGAAATGTAAGGCGGATGAATGCGTTAGAAATAAAATTACTTTGGATATATGGAACGAATGGATGAGGGAAGAATGATTTAAAATATATAGGTATACGAGTACATCGAAAGAAGGGTTGGTGCTTGGAATAAAATAAATGGCGCACTCAAAATCATTACTGCAAATATAAATATATCCACAGAAGCAAATATTGCAGTACACAATGGAGTGCCAACCCTCATGTATGGAAGTGAAGCTTGGAGCTGGCAAAATAAGGATGAAAGCAGGATAAACGCCGTAGAAATGAGATCACTAAGAATAATGTGCAGTAAAACGTTGTATGATAGAATACCGAACGAAGAAATGTAAGGCAGATGACTGCATCGTGGATAAAATTAAAAAAGGATCCCTGAGATGGTTTGGACATATGGAACGAATGGATGAGAGTAGAATGATTAAAAAGTTGTATACAAGCAGCGTGAGTGGAAAAAGAAGCCGAGGACGACCGAGGAAAACAAGGCATGACCAAATTAATCAATTACTAAAAGGCGGCCACATTCGAAGTCGGAATAATCGACGTGCGTGCATGATACGATGTATGAATGTAGAGGAAGCCCGAGAGGTATGCCAGGACAGAGCATTGTGGCGATCCATCCTCTCTGCCTACCCCTCCGGAGAAATGGCGTGATGGTAAGTTAGTAGTTAGTTAGTTACAAGTTGTGTCAATGGGAAAATATGTCGAGGAAGGGCAAGGAAGATACGAAATGACCCCATTAATTAATTAATGAAAGGCGGAATTAGTGCTTCGCTTTTCCGTACACGAGGGTTGTAACTAGAACCCCATTGTGAGCGTCCATTAAACCACCCTACGTATTTGAACGCACGTGATACGTTCACTGTGACTGTACCATTCTGCGCTATCCCGTATCACGGACGCGCTTGAGAAAAAGTAATGTACCTAAAATGTACAAACTGTTAGGAATACGCGCGTGTGCCAACAACACTCGAGTACAAGTCTTCATAAATATGATAGTTTTACAAGGGGCAGGCGAAGTGTGCGGCCTAGTATTTGACGTATCGTAATTTTAAAAAATAAAATTAAACTAACTAACTAACCATCACGCCGTCTCCCCGAAGGGGTAGGCAGAAAGAATGGACTGCCACACTTTTCTTTCCTGACATATTTCTCTCGTTTCCTCAACATTCATACATCGTGTCATGCACGCGCGTCGATTTATCTGACTCCTCACATGGCCGACATTCAATATTTGATTTATTTGATCGTGCCACGTTTTCCTCGGTCTTCCTCTATTTCTGATTCCATTTACATCATTAACATATAATTTTTATTACCATTCTTTCTTCATTCATTCTTTCCATATGTCCAAACCATCTTAATGATCCTTTCATTATTTTGTTCATGACACCATCATTCGCACCGCATTCACTTCTTATATTTTCATTCGACACTATCATACACAGAGTATCCACACATTCGTCTAAGAGATCTCATTTCTACTGCATTTATTCTACTTCCATCCTTCATAAAATTAATATATAATTAAATTTCATTAATTGCTCGTTTCTCGGAAAATAACCCAAAGGTAAAGTACGTTTTTAAATATTAAAAAAACGAACAGAATGCGTTAGTTCCAGCGGGGCATGTATTTTATTATCGCCACGGTCGTATTAAACATCTTTACGTCGTCTGTAACCCGTTTCTGTTACACTTATCAATGCGGCAGCCATTACTCGGAATGACAATTCGAAGGGGAAAAAAAACAAGAGAAATTAACCTAAAAAGATAAGACTATTATCTGAGTAACTCGCTTCTTCTATGGAATATACTTTGGATATTTTTGCTAATTTTCTTGTGGCACCTACGCAGAGGTCCCTGGTAACCCATCGCGGACTTAACCATCGCTTTTCTGAGGTATGCGAATATAACTGCAACGGTAAATACCGAGATATGCATTATCTACTATAGAAACAAGTTTACATAGACCACACACACAAACAAACAAAACATATACAGATGTGTACGTGTATTTAAATTTGAAAAAAATCCTAATTCCTAAATTTGTTTTAATGAATACGAAAAAGCTAAGACTTCCGAAATGAAGACACTGATGGATCGCGTGAGGAACACCAGAATAAGAGAGATATGTGAGGTTGAGGATATTATAAGATGGAGCAGACAGCGAAGCAGGGACTAGTACGGTCATGTCCAAAGAATGGACACCACCAGACTCCCCTATATTGCATTGCATAATCAACCTCATGGGACTCGTGCTCGTGGAAGACCTCCTAAAATATGGAAATCTACCTCACAGGAGGAGCAACACTCTGGAGAACAGACCACATAGGTCTACAATAAGGAAGAAGGAGAAAAAGCTAAAAGCGTTGGATGCAGGTGCCAAAATGAGCGGAGTGTCAGCAAGCTGTCTGTTGTATGCGATGCGAATGAAAATGTTGTAAACAAAATAATGAAAGGGTCGTTATGGTGATTTAGACACATGGTAAGAATTATTGATAAAGAAAGTATATGTTAACGATATAAATGGAACAATAAATAGAAGAAGACCTAGGAAAATGTGGTTAGATCCAATATTAAATGTCGGCCACGCGAGGAGTCGAAGACTCAACGTACGTTTATGACACAATGTATGAATGTTGAGGAATCGATAAAAGTACGTTAGGTAAGGTAACAGTGTGGGGGTCACTGTTTTCTGTCTATCACTTCAGGGAGACGGCGATAAGGTTAGTTAGTTTTTTGTACTGCACGAAAATAAATACAAAATGATTTCACTATTTCTTTATTCTCGTAAGAATATATTATAATATATTGAGTAACTACTTCTTAGATTAAATGAGGTCTGGGGTTGCCTTGCTTTGCTCCATTAATTATATGTAAGTTGACGTCATTCCCGCATTGACGAAAGGGCGTCGCTGCGTCCTAAAACTATTTCGGATGTGTGGTGATATACCTCTAATTTTTCGCCAAGTATTTTTTCTTCTTTTCAATACGCTTTCTATCCGCGTTAGCAAACGTATTTTTTGTCCATCTTCTTAAATAGATAAAAACAAGTTTGATTATTCATTCCAAAAAGGTTGCCATCGAGAGTGTCGAAAGGTTAAACGTCAAAAGTGTGCTCTTATTTTAAATTATAAATTTGAACCAATCGTGTGGTCGCGTTGGCTCCAATCACCGATTCGCTCCACCCCGATCACCAACCGGTTTGAAGACACTTAACCCGCTGTGCGCACTTTACATACATCCTATTCTACTAAAAAAAAAAGGCATACAAGCCGACAGATACAGGATGTTTCAATTGATACAATATACTCGTATATGTTTTACCTATCCAAAAAATCTAGAATGGCAGTGCACAATGGTGTTCTTCTACCGACCCTTATGTATAGAAGCGAAGCATGTAACTGGCAAAAGAAGGGTGAAAGTAGAATAAATGCAGTAGAAATGAGATCTCTTTGACGAATGTGTGGATACTCTGTGTATGATAGAGTGTCAAATGAAAATATAAGAAGTGAATGCGGTGCGAAAGATGGTGTTATGAACAAAAGAATGAAAGGATCATTAAGATGGTTTGGACACATGGAAAGAATTAATGAAAAAGAATGGTAAAAAAGTATATGTTAATGATGATAATGGAACCAGAAATAGAGGAAGACCGAGGAAAACGTGGCACGATCAAATCAATCAAATATTGAATGTCGGCCGTGTGAGGAGTCAGAGAAATCGACGTGCGTGCATGACATGATGTATGAATGTTGAGGAAGCGAGAGAAATATGTCAGGAAAGAAAAGTGTGGCAGTTCATTCTTTATGCCAACCCCTTCGGGGAAACGGCGTGATAATTTGTTAGGTATATGTTTTACATATATTAAAATCTTATAAAATAATATATTATATAAACACTATTCATTAATGTAGAAATGAAGACTCTCCGATTCGTTGCGGGAACGACACTCCGAGACAGAGTAAGAAATTCTGAAATAAGAAAGATCTGCAATGTGGAAGATGTCGTGAGAAAGGGAAGACTGAGAAGACGCTACTGGATAAATCATGCGGAAAGAGCATGTTTTGAAAGAGTGATAAATATAGCCGCAGATAAAGTAGGTACCAACAATGTTAGCATAAGATTACTAACAAATACTAACAATCCGCCATGTTACTAACAATTCCACTAACATGCTATTTTATGTAGTTGTCGCGATACACGCCATTCCTAGTAATAATAATAATAATAAGCTGCTAACTTTTATAGCGCCGTTTTTCTGATGTAATCACCTCAAGGGCGCATTAAGACGTGTTTTAAATCTAAAAATCACAACTTTAGTATGGTAGTTATCTGTGGCTTTGTCCCACGGCATTTATTTTGGACATGCTTGGGACCAACTCCCTGCAGCTTCGAAGAGATGGTATCTCATAACCCATTTCTTTAGATTACTCGGTGGACATTTCGAGAACTCGGCAGTGCTGGAGGTTGTTCGGCTATTTGTCCCTAATAGATATCTCCGATAGCGACAGCATCGATCTCTCTAGTGACACCGGTGGGAAGAGCAATTAATCTGCTGAACGCGGTCTCCTCGGAGAGTGTGACAACTATAGTCTATAAACTTTTTTGTCAAATTAATGAATAACATGTAAAAGTAAAAAAATATTTAAAAAAAACATTATCAAAGGTCTGAACTATTTGATTGACCTCATTTATTTTTGTAATTTTGCTCCTAAAACAAGATATTTTGCTTTTTCCATATTTTTAGAAAATTTTCAAAAAGTATACGTTATTTTTAAGGACATCCTGTAAAGCATTAAGACAAGATGGTTACGTGCTCAACCCGCGCTCCCCTCATCATCTGTCCTCCCTTTCTCGTTATCTCTCCTCTCATCTCATCTCCCGCCGGCGTGACCGCCGTCCCGTGACCGGAGAGGGGTCAGACATTTAAAAATAGAACGGCCGGTGTTCCAATGTTCCAAATACGAATTCAATACGCATAGGTACACGTACGAGTATTTGAATAAGGCTCACAGACAAAATCCTATAAGATTTATAATAATATAACATTACTGACAAATTTAAAATACAGAATTTTGTATAAAAAATAATTTAATATTTCAGCCTTTATTTTTTAAAGTGGGATAAGTCCACTTTTGGAAAAAAATGATAATAGTAATTTTGTAAATTCGTTCAAACGCCAATTATTAAATATCTCGAAACGTGAAAAAATTAACTTATTCCACTTTTAAAAATAACGCATGAACTACAAGTCCTGGTGAATAGTATGTATGAGGTATGCATGTGAAATGATCTGATGATGAATGTGAATAAGTCCAAGGTACCTAATTATTTTTGAAAAAGAAGAAATCATGACAGTCTGCAACATTAGCGTGAATGGTGAAAATTTGGACCAGGTAGATGAGTTCGTGTATTTAGGTAGTATGTTTACAAGTGGCGAGGGATATTGAAAGAAGGGTTGAGGCAGACAACAAAGTGAATGGTGCACTTAAAGTTGTCATCGCAAACAAAAACCCATCCAAAAAAGCAGTGCACAATGGTATTCTTGTACCGACCCTTATGTATGGAAGCGAAGCATGGAACTGGCAAAAGAAGGATGAAAGTAGAATAAATGCAGTAGAAATGAGATTTCTTAGACGAATGTGTGGATACTCTGTGTATGATAGAGTGTCGAATGAAAATATAAGAAGTGAACGCGGTGCGAATGATGGTGTTATGAACAAAATAATGAAAGGATCATTAAGATGGTTTGGACACATGGAAAGAATGAATGAAGAAAGAATGGTAAAAAAAAGATACGTTAACGATGTAAATGGAACTAGAAATAGAGGAAGACCGAGGAAAACGTGGCACGATTAAATAAATCAAATATTGAATGTCGGCCACGTGAGGGGTCAGAGAAATCGACGCGCGTGCAAATATGTCAGGAAAGAAAAGTGTGGCGGTCCATTCTATCTGCCTACCCCTTCGGGGAGACGGCGTGATGGTTAGTTAGTTAGTTAGTTTTTCTATGAAATATGTTTTTATAAAAATTTTCGGCGTGAGCGAAACCAGTTGGTTAAAATGGTGCAAGTATTTTAAAATTAAAAAAAAAAGGTTTGTAAAAAATATATGTTTATATTTAATGAATAATTAAGAATTTTTTTTGGACATTAAAAAAGAAAACGGGAATTAAGGGGTTAAGATATTTGAATGTCAAAAAAATGTTCCAAATTCAAATTCAAAGCATCTTCGAACACGGACGAGACGACAACACATTTCTCGCGTTCGACTTTCAAACGATTCTGCGCCCTCTGCGGAGATTAAGGACGCCCGAGGTGTAACGACCGCGGGAGGGAGACGGGCGCACACGTGTCCTGCGGGAGAGAGCGAGAGGTACATACGGGGGTCCGAGCGGGCCAATAGCGGGCCGCCATCTCGGGCGTGGGCAGACCAGCGAGATGACTTATTTTGGAATGCCAGATTTGTTTTTTTTTGAAAATTGATGTTTTGTTTTCCGTAACGTGATTGGTCAACTTTTTAAAGATATCCTTTGTCTTCGATATACAGAGCACATACATTTTCACAGCAGTAATACATCGTATTAAACAACCTCGTCAATTGTTATTGATCAATTTAATTTATTAGATTCAAATAAACATGGATTTTACCAATAAATAATACGAATGAAAACGTCTGTTTTTAAGAAATTGTATTATAATTTATGAGAATGACATACAGTGGCGTTATTCCCATAGAAGTCCGGAAGCCCGGCTTGCGTAAGAAATTTTGAATCAAATCCTCTTCTGGCTTACAGAGGTTCAGCTTTTGTGGCAATTCCTCTTACGTTTGATGGGAACATTGTTGGAAGGTGATTTGGTGGGTTGTTGGTTTATGCGGGGGCATGATTACTTAGATTTGGGGGTTTTGATTAAAAAATTATAATGCAAGCCGGGCTTCTGGGCTTCAATGGGAGTACCGCCAATGATGACATGTTTCGCCTGTCCGGCATTATCAAATGTGACGTAGGATAATGCTTAAGACAGGTGAAACATGTAATTCCCATAAATTATAATAAAACTTCTAGAAAACAGACGTTTTCATTCATATTAACTAACTAACTAACTAACCATCACGTCGTCTCCCCGGAGGGGTAGGCACAAAGAATGGACTGCCACACTTTTCTTTCCTGACATATTTCTCTCGATTCCCCAACATTCATACATCGTGTCATGCACGCGCGTCGATTTCTCTGACTCCTCACATGGCCGAAATTCAATATTTGATTTATTTGATCGTGCCACGTTTTCCTCGGTCTTCCTATATTTATGGTTCCATTTACATCGTTAACATATAATTTTTTTACCATTCTTTCTTCATTCATTCTTTCCATATGTCCATTCATTCTTTCCATATGTCCATTCATTCTTTCCATATGTCCATTCATTCTTTCCATATGTCCATTCATTCTTTCCATATGTTCATTCATTCTTTCCATATGTCCTCTTTATCTTGTTCCCTATAATACCGCTGTTCATCTGTCTTCTAGAAAGTTTTATTATAATTTATGGAAATGGCAAGTTTCGCCTGGCTAAAGCAGTATCAAATGTCCAAACACCGAAACGCAGTCGCGGTGTTTGAATGTAGAAGATTCGCGAGAGTTACGTAAATATAGAAAAGTATGGCGGTCCATCCTCTCTGCCTACCGCTCCGAGAAAACGGACTGATGGATAGTTAGTTAACTATGTACCGAGGTATGATATAGCATTGAGCGTTATCTGCTCATTCAAATTAGTAATTGAATGACACGTTCCATTGTTCTATCGATGTGAGAGCATTTAAAAGCGAAATTGTTCCGTTCACACCATTGGATGGATGCTCCGCGAACCGCGAAAATTCTTATGCACACACAGCACTCGACGAAAATAAAGCGTCGCGCGCGGCGAAACGAAAATGTAAAAGCGAACGCGGCATACGATTCCGAGACGATTCTGTCGATCGCGCAATTCGATAATATCATAATTAATAAATAGTTTAAATTCTTATCAAATCAAAGATATGAAAAAATCTAATTTTTTCAAAAGTCGGAATATCGTAGGTAGGTACCTACTCGTAAACAAACCCTGGAGAAACTGGGTGATTGATTGAAAAAAAAATTGGTAAAAACTCGAATGTCGTCAAGAGAAGTACCTAATCCGAAATGCACACGATGCGCATGCCCGAAAACATTTCTGGATTATTTTTATTATTGTTGTATGACAGTAGTGTAGAAAACAAAAGAAGAACAATTTGATATTGTTAATTGTGAAATTTTTGACGTGTATGAAAAAAGACGATTTACATTAAAAGTTAAATCTTATTAAATTACGATTGTACAGTGAATCAAGTTTTTAAAGGGTAAAAAATCTTCACTTCTGTGAATATTTCATTGGTTGCAACTTGTTAATTTATATTTGTTGACGACCTTCGTGGTAGAGTGGCAATAGCTATAACTGCCGCGCTGAAGGTCCCGGGTTCCTCTCGGTGATGGTAGTGTGATTGTCACATGGCTATTGATTAGCTAACTATCACATGTCACGAGAATCAAAAGTAAAAAAAAAAATGTATCCAGTAATTGGATTCAAATAGCCCGCTGTATATAAATGTAGAAAGCAACGGGAAACTTCCATATTAAAAAGGCCCAAGTGGCATCCCAAGATTACACTTATTATTAATATTATTTATTACACTTAAAATTGTCATCGTCAACTTTTCATACATGGTGTTCTTGTACCGACCATTTTGTATGGAAATGAAGCAAAATTTAAGATGTATTTTCATCTTATATTTTTGAAGCAGGATGAAAGTATAACAAATGCAGTAGAAATGAGATATTTTAGAAGAATGTGTGATAGTCTGAATAAGAGCGTCAAATGCAAATTTAAGAAGAGAATTCAGTGCAAATGAAAGTATTATGAATAAAATAATGAAAGGGTCGTTAATATGGTGTGGGCAAATGGAAATAATGAATGAAGAAAGAATGGTAAAAAAATTATATGTTAACGATGTAAATGGAATAAGAAATAGAAGAAGACCGAGGAAAACGTGGCATGTAAAAAATGGAATATTAAATGTTGGTCACGTGATGAGCCAATGTGCGTACATGACACGATGTATGAATGTTGAGGAAGCGAGATAAAATCGAGAAAAAACAGTGAGATTCTTTCTGTCTACCCCTCCTGAGAGATGACGTGATGGTTAGTTAACCAATTAACTAACTAACTAATCATCACGCCGTCTCCCCGGAGGGGTAGGCATAAATAATGGAACGCCTCACTGTTCTGCCCTGACATATTTCTCTCGCTTCCTCTACTTACATACTGCACGCACGTCGATTTCTCCGACTCCTCACGTGACCGACATTCAATATTTGATTGATTTGATCGTGACACGTTTTCCTCGGCTTTCCTCCATTTCTAGCTCCGTTCACGCCGTTTACATATACCTTCTTTAGTATTCTGTCTTCACTCATTCTTTCCATGTGTCCAAATCTTAATGACCCTTTACTTATTTTGTTCATAACACTTTCGTTCGCATCACATTCACTTCTTATACTTGCATTTGTCACTCTATCATATACAGATTTGCTTTCATATACAGATGGTTAGTTATTTATATTTATTAATAAATTATAGTTAATTGAATGTCAATTTTATATAGTCCCATACCATTCGACCGCGAAATTTATTCAGAAACGAGATTATAATGACCCCGAGGGCGCGTGAGTGAAACAAAGGACAGGCGAGTCTGAGTGGAAAAGTTTTAAAATTCGAATCGGATTCTAATAAGCGTGTCTCATTTTCGTATTGGCAACACCATCTCCAGAGACTTCACGTAATAAAGCTCCCCCGGTAACATCGGTGGGTAGGTACTCATCTTATCGGTGTCGTGTTGGAATCGCTCTGAAAACTCATTGGCCGCTCAAAATGGATTCCGAGAAAATTCGAAAAAGGAACGTCTCGTTTCAGAAGGGAGCCGAGAGATCCGCAGATCAATGGGGGAGAGAGAGAAAGCGATCGCTCTCTCCCCCTCGTTCCTATCCCGGGAGGTGGAGGAGTCATAGCCGCTGTTACGAAAATGGAATCTTCTGTTCTCCCGGGAGCGGGGGAGCGAGAGGGCACCAGGCCTGGGTGCGCGGGTGCGAAGAGACCGGGTAGTTTTCCGTTGCGTGTTTGTGCGGCCGGTTGCCTTGGCGACCGGCGCGCGCCGGCCGAAACACACAGAGATAAATATGTATGGGTGAGCTTTAATAATAATATCTCTGGGAGATATACCTTGCACGTTATGTGCTCCCGGTTGGCTTTCCCGTCCCCGAGGGGAGAGCAAATCGGCGTGTGTCGTGCAGAACGGCATTAGGTGAACACAATGTGAACATTCTCGTTACGACGATCATTTCTCACTTCTGCGGCCCTTTCACGTCTAAAAGAGCCTATTTATCATGGTGGAAGATATGGCAGTGCAACGAGACTAACTTAAAAAAATAAAAATAAGTTCAATGAATACAAAATCCGAGCGCAAATTTGCAATGAAATTGTTTAATAAATGTTATATTTACAAATACGTTGGCTCCTGATCAAGTGGACATGAGTTCAAGCCTGGACATGGATCACATTCATTCTTCATAATAATGAACTATTATCTGCTCATCTTGAATATTGTAAAATAAAATCTAAAATTTATTGAAAACCATTTGAAAATCTGGTAACCCTCAAGGATTCAATCTTAGACCACATATGTTTACAATTTATCAGACTGAATAGACTGAGATGGGCCGGCCACGTGCAGAGGATGCCGTCATCACGAACCCTAAAAAGATTGCTGGAGTGGCACCCAGGTGGTAGAAGACCAATTGGACGACCAAGGCTGCAATGGAAGGATGAAGTTGGGAGAGATGGGGCGAAATTGTTACGAATGTCAGATTGGAGGGTCGAAGCGGAGGACAGGAGGAGTTGGAGGCGAAGAATACTGGAGGCTAAGGCTCGATATGGGCTGTAGGGTCATCGAAGAAGAAGAAGAAACTTGGTGTTAATTAATCAATAATGCAAACGTTTAATTTTAGTTTTAAATTAATATATTCATTAAAGTGTGATTAAAACATCTGTATTATTGGCTCCTCTGGAAACGACACAAAGTCGGCCAAACCTTCCGCCACAATAATAAGTGAAATAGGAGATCAAATACTAATTTAAGGACAATCTTAAGATATGCAAGACTAGCTTGGCATTGACAATAAGAAGATGAGTGAATTATACCACTTTTTATTTATCTTGATCGCTTCTTTGAATCAGATAGATAGATAGATATATTTCATTATTCACTACGTTTTTAAGGAGGAAAAAAATATTTATATTAATTAATTGATTTTCACTATAAATTCTACAATACAATGCCTAGGTGTCACGTGTATTTAAGTATTCATTAATATTCCCAATGGCACAAGGAAACTATGAAACAATACATGTAGCCAGCCCATACCAGGAGACCAGCTAATTAAGAAGATTACATTGTATACTGCAACGAGTGCAGTGCGGCCCTGTGTCGCGTGTGCGAGTACAAAATTTATGCGTGTATCTCTCTCCCAAAAGGCACAAAGCCGGGTGGGTAAAAGTCCAAAGGTCCTACCTGTACGGCGGCGATATTTCGAGGGAGGATGCCGCCCGATCATAAAACAATAATATAATCCGCCAGTTCGTGTGTGCAGCCGCGCTCTAGACTCTATAGCGATACCGAGAACTCTCCGCTATTCATGCTTTCCTGGTATCATTCCCAATGACTAACGCGAAAAGAAAAAGTGTCTCCGGAAAACACAATGCGGTTGGTTTATTTTACGCGCTTTAACATCCAATTATGCAAAACGCAAATACTTTAAACATCTTACAAAAAAAAAATATATCAATGAAATATTTTAATTGAATAACACGCTTTTAGTAGATACCTACATACGTAAAAATTGTATCTAGGTTTTTCCTTATTATCGAGTAAAACTTCTATTGTTAGAAACAGTACCTACCCACGTATACACATATAAAAACAAACTTTAATCATTTCAGCTTTTACATTGCTCTTATATTGTAATATAACTGAAAATAGTTTCTTCTATGTTCGCCATACTTTGTGTTGTAGATGTCTCATATGTCTTTTTCTTTTTTATATAGGTACTTTTTATATATAATACAACACTAACTTAAAAAATTAAATTACATATCATACATGTTTCGGACAACCGGTCCTTCTTCAGTGATACATATTTAAAATATTATAAAATTGTTTATAAATATGATCAGTTTTGACAGAGACTGATCTGTCAAAACTTATCATATTTGTAAACAATTAAATATTTTTAATATGCATCTTTATAATATAAGTATCACTCAAGAAGGATTGGTTGTCCGAAACATGTCTGATATGTAATTTTTTTTTAAAGTTAGTGTTGTATATACAAAGTATATAAAAAATAAAAATACAAATAAAAATATAAGTGCTATAAACAAAGGATCATTAAGATCGTTCCGATACATAGAATGAATGAATGAAGAAAGAATAGTAAAAAAAAGTATATGTTAACGATGTAAATGGAACTAGAAATAGACTGAGAATAACTTAGCACGATCAAACAAATCAAATATTGAATGTCGGGCACGTGAAAAGTAGGAGAAATAGACGTGCGTGCATGACACGGTTAGTTAATATGAATATTGAGGAATCTAACTAACTTACCATCACGCCGTCTCCCCGGAGGGGTAGGCAGAAAGAATGGAATGCCACACTGTTCTGTCCTGACATACTTCTCTCGATTCCTCTACATTCATACATCTTGTCATGCACGCACGTCGATTTCTCCGACTCCTCACGAAGCGAGAGAAGTATATCAGGAAAGAAAATTATGGCAGTCCATTCTTTCTGCCTACCCCTTCGGAGAAACGGCGTGATAGTTAGTTATGAAAAGTATTATTTTTTCTTTCTAAAAATTGGATGACTATTGCGCTTTCTTGCATTGACTACGGACGATTCTTAGGGGGTACTACAATCCCGCAAAATCCTATTCTGAAGTCAATTTTCTATGTCGTCCCTTCCCCTTGTTAATCCTTTGTAAGCTTCTATTCATACTACGGAAACAGTATTATTTTTTAAATATAGAACATAAACATAACCCTACCCACGTTAAAAATCTGACACCTTCGCCGCCCCCTGTCGACCGTATAAAGGTTGGTTTCGTCAGCTCTGTTGATAGATAACCGGTAGCTTGGCAACCACGGGGTTGGGTTTATCTCCCAGGATGGGGGTAGGGGCTGAAAATGGGGAGATAAAGGCGGCAAACATTGGTCATTTAGGTGCCTGGCTGACTACATTAATAAACTATATGGCCAGCGTTGAAAGCTTGCGAGAAAATTAGAAAAAAATGAGCTAAAACGAGATGGAAATAGGAATTGAAATATATATAATACTTAATACGAAAAAGTTCAAGAAACAATAAATAATTATTTATCGTTTCTTGAACTATGATGTTAAATCCATATTAAACAATTAATACTGGTACGAATGAAAACGTCTGTTTTCTAGAAGTTTTATTACATTTTATGTTTCGACATGTTTCTGTTGTCTAAGGCATTATCAAATTTGAAATTTATAATAATACAAAATAATAATATGCTAACTTTTAAAGCGCCGTTTTTGTGATGTAATCACCCTCAAGGGCACATTAAGACGTGTTTAAAATCTAAATGTGAACGCTGCATCTGATTGATATTCGCGATCGATTAGAAAGTATAATAGAACTGCGTGGTATTAATTATTTAATATGGAGTTTTAAATCACTGTTCAAGAAACAATAAAAAGAAAAATATATATATTTGTACATAATAAATATGTTTATCTAATAATTAAATAAAACTATAATAATTAAATAAAACGATGTTTATTAACTACTTCCAGTTTTGTCTTTATTTCACAGACAGACCGGTCTCCTTGAACAGACTGGTCTTTCGGTGCCAGTTAGCCTGGCGAAACCGGTCGCTGTCGAAATAAAGACAAAAGTGGAAGTATTTATTAAGAAACATCGTCTTATTTAATTATAATAATATGCTTACTTTTAAAGCGGCGTATTATTATTTATATTAAACTTTCATCAGGAGATTTCAGTAAAATCATTAGACTGTCTTGCCATATTATTATTATTATTATTATTATTATATAAAAAGCTCGTAGATTCCGATAAGAATCGAACCCGAAAACTTCTGCACTCACGTGAATATTTCACGCCCCGTTTTTCCACATGAAATGCCCCGTGTATTCAGTCTCCCCCCAGACCGTTTTAAAAATTCCGCCCTGAGAGGAAGGCTTTCGGCCATCCTTTGTCGGGGGTGTTTACCTTCCAGATCGATCACGAGGGGCGGAACACCCCTCACCCCTCCCGCGCCACCCTCTACATCTCTTATCCCTCTCCTGAAAGAGAAATCCGAATAAAACTACCCTCTTTGTACGTAGGCACCAAATAATATTTTGTGTATTTGAATCCTGTAACATATTTATGTAGGTATATCTAAACGAATGCCTTATTGAAAAATGTTCAACTTGTTAAACAACACTAACATTATTAAATAAATAAATAAAATACATGCATGTTTCGGACACAGAAGCCCCTTCATCAGTGTTTTATTAGTTTTTGTGCATAAAAAATATTTAAACAAAATTTTCATTGTTCAATAAATCCGCATCACAAAGTTATGTCGAATATAGAAGAAGTAGTAGGTACCTATCTTTTTTTTGGAATCTTGAGGAAATTCGTATATTTTGTCTTTCTCGACCGACGTTTCCGAGATCATTGTAGTTTCCATCTTCAGGATGCAAATAACTCCGAAACGTCAGTCGACAATGCCAAGTTACACGGATTTTTTCTAGATCACAAAAAAAACATTTCTACTAACTATAAAAATTTATGTCAATATCATTTTATTTATATATACGTTGGATGTGGGTTGCATCATCCTTCCTCTCGCTACTCCTCTGGTTCTCCCCAGCACCGTACGGACAGTCAGTCTCCCGCTGTGTTCGAGTTTCAACGTGTCATCTCGTTGTCATTATTTATTCGAGATTACGTGTGTACATTATCATTGTTATCCGGAAAATCGGTATCCGTAACATTTCCGGTCACAATTAGTCTGGATAAACGACGTTCCACTATAATTTAAACACTGATTGAAGCGAAAAATCTAGTGGAATAAAACGTATATTTAATAAAGAAAGTCGAAATATGTCATTCCCATAAAATAAAACAAATCTTCTAGAAAACAGACATATTCATTCGTACCGGTATTAATTATTTAATATGGATTTCACGTCATTGTTCAAGAAACAATAAATAATAATTTATTTCACTTATTGAACGCTAAGGCATTAACACTGTGGAATTCCATAGTAATATGCTTAGGAAATTTAAAAAACTTTGTTTAATTCACTAATTATTTTTAAATATTAAAAAAAAAAACACGCCATGTTTCGAAGAAAATCTCCATCTTCAGGTCTGAAGATACCTGAAGATGGAGGTATCCTCCGAAACATGTCGTTTTTAATAATTTTTTTAAATAATTAGTGGAATAAAAAAGTTTATTTTTAATTTCCTAAATAATTGATTTATTTTCATCTTCATACTATATTCAAAACATTAATTTCATATTTTGTTACTAAAATTTTATTTTGTTTCATGTGAATAAATAATGAATAATTAAAATAAAACGCTGTTTTAATACCTTGTCCTGGATAAGGCAGACATTAATAGATCATTCGCTATCATTAATGTCATCTCATCATCATAATTATAATAGGCGACCGCCGCGCGGATGGGGCGTCTTCCCCCGGCATGAAAAATGGGATAGACCGCGTGAAAAATGGGATAGAGTTGCCCATAAATGGGATAGATTTGGAGCTACCGCAGCGTAAAATTGGGATACATTATTTGATTTGAAAAAATAAATGTATACAAATCTAAATAATGCGTAGGTACTTACTTACCCCACCTAACATATTGTGTATACGGCTATAGGTGCATGATGCTTACCTGAAACAAAAGATAAAAACGTTAATTAATTAAAAATAACCCAATGCAAAATGTTTTATGTTGTTTAATATAAATTTTGAAAAAGAAGAAATCATGACAGTCTGCAACATAAGGGTGAAAATTTGCAGCAAATAGACGAGTTCTTGTATTTAGGTAGTATGTTTACAAGAGATGGGCGAGTGGAGAGAGATATTGAAAGAAGGGTTGGGGCAGGCAACAAAGTGAATGGTGCACTTAAAGTTGTCATCGCAAACAAAAACCTATTCAAAAAAGCTAGAATGGCAGTGCACAATGGTGTTCTTCTACCGACCCTTGTGTATGGAAGCGAAGCATTGAACTGGCAAAAAAAAAGGATGAAAGTAGAATAAATGCAATAGAAATGAGATCTCTTAGACGAATGTGTAGATACTCTGTGTATGATAGAGTGTCGAATGAAAGTATAAGGACATATGGAAAGAATGAATGAAGAAAGAATGGTAAAATAGTATATGTTAATGATGTTAATGGAACCAGAAATAGAGGAAGACCGAGGAAAACGTGGCACGATCAAATAAATCAAATATTGAATGTCGGCCATGTGAGGAGTCAGAGAAATCGACGCGCGCGCATGACACGATGTATGAATGTTGAGAAAACGAGAGAAATATGTCAGAGAAGAAAAGTGTGGCAGTCCATTCTTTCTGCCTACCCCATCGGGAAGACGGCGTGATGGTTAGTTAGTTAGAGAAATAAGAGATCATAACAACACAAAGAATGGCGTATATAGAATAAATTATTTGATTTGATTTAATTTAACACCATATATCCGATTAACTTTATAATCTCTTTGATTCTCCGATTGAGGGGTAAAAAAGTCGGAGATCACGAACCTTTAAGCATCTTATATATTAGCGCGTCAATCGCAATGATTCCGAAACACGTTTCGTACAATACAAGAGCCGCATAGGTGAAAGGGTGCACCCCACCCAACCTGACCTGACCAGAAAAAATCTCCCCTATAGCGTCGTTGTGACTGACACGCAGCGGACATTCGCCGGGAATTATTATTACCCCACTACTATTAGCAGGATAAGAGTAGGTACCTACCTCGGGCACATACCCGCCTAGTGTGATGAGTATTGCCAGCGGGAAAAAAAAATTGGCGCCACATGATAAAAACGAACGGCAATGTGTAACTACGCTATACCTATGGGAAAAGGATAACATTTCTTCTAGTTATAATTAGGAAGCTTATATGTTGAATAAAACTTATCATATCAGATAGATTAAATTATTTAAAAAAATAATATTTATATTAGAGGTTAACTCCAATCAATGCTGGATAAATATGTGGGAAGATTAATCCCAAACCATAGAAAAACAATTCGCACCTGCGCAGATAAGCGATGAGGTGTAGGTACTATTAATATAGCTCCCAATGGCTGAAATGTTGAGAAATAATACAATTCACATAACTGTATATTATTTTATCGAACAGACCGGTTTCGCTCCCACTTAACCTTCGTTAGGGTTATAAAAACAAACTATTTTAAAATTATATTTCTTCCAAATAATTATTTAAAACGCATTTACACTCGTTTTCACAGAACTTTATTTTAATTTTACTTAACAGTGGAATTCCATGATGAATTTTTATGAATTAAAACACTATTTTTTTCTTCTTCCATTTTTCAGTTTATTTTTCTAGACATGTTTCAAAGGCTTTTACACCTTCATCATCGGGAGAACGATATAAAAAGAGTTTATATCGTTCTCCCGATGATGAAGGTGTAAGCCTTCGAAACATGTCGAGAATAATAAACTCATAAGTGGAAAAAAGTGTTTCAATAAAAAAAATATATTTTTATTTTATTTTATCGAACCAAGCGGTTTCGCTCACACCGGAGCTTCGTCAGCGTTACAAAAACAAATCAGGTTGATTTTGTAATTCTGTTGAAGCTCCGGCAGGAGCGAAACCGGTTAGTTAGATAAAACAAAATAAAATGGTGTAAAAGTACACAAGTGTTTAAATTATATTACAAGTTACACCACATGTACGAGTATAGGCCCATTTCTTGTACAAGTGCAGTTGATTGCTAAACAATCAACTTGCCAATTGTTATGTCTGTGGGTAGAGTAATCTCTTCGCTTAATCGGGTCTCCTCGGAAGTGGTCAAACAGAGTCAGAAATGATACGGTGAGAGAAAAAACAAAGGTCACTGACATCATCCACCGGGTGGCGACTCTAAAATGGCAATGGCAGGAAAGGTTAAGGAAGAAGAAGAAGAGAAGAAGAATTGTTTATAAACTCTTCGACAACCCTCCGAAGGATGCATATCGACCCGATGAGATCACCTTTCCCGTGATCTGTGAATCACCCCTCCGACGCGGTGGCGCCACCGTCGCGTGCGCGTCACTCCCTCTGTCTCCCTTCCCCTCCACCACCCACCCACCCCCACTATTCTCTGGAGTTGGGGAGGGGGGCGCAATCAGCGCTAATGGACCGGACAGGCAGGTGGGCGACGGGAGAGATATCATTGTAACCACGGTTCAAAATTACATTT
Organism: Lepidostoma basale; assembly: GCA_022606425.2. NCBI lineage: Eukaryota > Metazoa > Arthropoda > Insecta > Trichoptera > Lepidostomatidae > Lepidostoma > Lepidostoma basale. The sequence goes on along the minus strand of JAHDVF020000896.1, from coordinate 84,866 downwards.
TTCAAAAGCCTTTATTAAAGACATACAACAGTGCGATCAGAAAAATATTTACGATGCAAATTATACAGGGTGACGTAAAATGACATTTTGTATTATAAATCGTTGGATTTTTTAAAATTAAAAGTATTAATTAATTTGAGATAAACTGAATGCGTTAACACCGTGGAATTCCATAATTCCGTTTTATGAAATAAAATATCATTTTTTCCACTTTTGAGATTATTTTTCTCGACATGTTTCGAATGTTTTACACCTTCATCATCGGGGGAACGATATTTCTCCCGATGATTAAGGTATAAATGCTTCGAAACAGGTCGAGAAAAATAAACTCAAAATTGAAAAAAAACATGTTCTTAATTCATAAAAAATCGTAAAAATTAATAAATACATATTTACAATATCTAAACACAAACTTGATTAAAATAAGAGCTATTTTTATATGTCGCAGTTTACTTTTTGTCTAGGTTTTGTTTGGTCAACTAATAAAAAATAACTAGTTTTTCTTTTATCACAAAGAATTTTAACACTACGAAAATCTTTAACATTTTTAAATATATTAATTTTGAAACACTTATGACACGAGATTTTTATGAGATTTTCGCGACAGCTGTTTCGCCGACCGATGTTGGCATCATCGGGTGTTATGACCAATGTACGATTTTTGTTACATATCGTTGATGCCAGCATACGTTTGAAAAACGGCTGTCGCGACAATTTCATAGAAATTAATAAATAAATTTTGATACGTGTTGTACCTAAACGTGTTTTAAGATTAAAACAAATAATGAAATATATATTGCAAGGATTTGAAAGGTGTCTTATGTTAATTGTTAATGGGGTTCAAAAGAGTAGTAGGGCTACGATGGGGTATGTTTTGCTGGAAAATATGTCTATACAAAATGTCGTAAGGCGCCATGTTGCATTTACAACAGCAACACTACCATCAAGTCCAACTCTCTAGCGTCCACGAGAGGTCTTTTTAAAGACCCGGGCAATGTGGCACATATTACTTAGTGCCATAGCAGATAGAGAGAGGACGAATGGCGAGCTTCCAGCGCCATAAAACTGGATACATCCAGCTAAGGGAAGGTAACCCCGACAGAAAATCCTCCAGAGAAGGCAAGGGGATACCACTCTGGATATTTTTCCCCAGGTCATCACTATGAACTCAAGGGTGATAGTCAACGTTAGGGAGACCTGACAGGACACAGAAAGAAGAAGAAGTTAATAGAAAAGTGATTCTATCAATTCAATTAAAACTGAATACGAATGAAGCAAAGGTTAAACGAAAAAAATAAAAATAAAAACAATATTTGCGTTTCTCACGAGTAATTAATTGAATAATATCTATTTAGTAACGCGATCCAGGCGCTCTATCCCCGTCTGTACACTCTCGCTGTTTGCCGAGTTGGAAGAGAGAATTAAAAACGGCAGCAGAATGATTCGGCCGTGTCACGCTAGCGGCTCTGGGCGCAAGGAGGGGGCGAAGCCACAAGGGTAGCAGGGTAGCAAACACCCGCCGATTAGGTAAACAGACCGGATTATAATTATCCAATTCGTTCATTGCGTAAGAATATTTTTTGATGGGGGCAAATACTGAAAATATTACAGTTAAAACAATGTAGATTTATTACATAACTACCCTGAAGATCGAGAGAGACAAGATACTGGACTCTTTCAGGACACTTGAGCCAGTGAAGATCTTTTAGATATTGTGAAATATGAGAATTTTTTTAAACACCTTTTATAAGTCCTGGTTCCCCATTGAAAGGTGATTAAAGTTTATTGGTTTGTTTCTTGGGGATTTTTGCGTAAATGCCGTTGCAACTGTCGAGTCGAGACACGACGAAGGAATTAAATAGTGTTTTTAATGCATCATTGGGAATATTTCTTAAACAATGTTGTAAAACTCCTCATTAAACAATTAATACGAATAAAATGTCTGTTTTGTACTAGTAATTATGGGAACGACATCGAATTTCCATCAAATATATATAAATAAAAATTATGAACCTTTAGGTAAGAGTTAGTTTTTTTTTAAATAATACATCCCACATCCCCTATACGCATGCTCTCTCTCTCTTTTTTGTTTAAAAATCGTGTTAATTTTTACAAAAACACATGTTATCGAATGCCGACTGACAGTTGAACATTGTTAGATGACTGCTAGCTTTGCAGCGGTAAAAATTAGAACTAAAACGTTGAGCTATCTTAATTTATTCAATTACCGGCCGCCATTTCATTATCAGCCTAGCCGTTCAATTGAACTAGGTGGCGGCGACATACATATAGCGATGTCGGCTGGCATTCGACAAAGGAGTGGTAAGGGTTAATATACTTTTTTACCATTTATTCTTCATGCATCCTTTCCATGTGTCCAAACCATTAAAATGTTACTTGTTTTTTTTTTTTTTTTAATTTTTAAATGATTAAACTCATTTATAGCGAGAATTAATTAAATTAATCTCTGCTGGATGATATTGTTTTGCACCGCTGCCCAAGCATCAATATAATCATTTCGATTGTACGCCCATCCACTGATGCATGGAATCGCACACTTTATGTATTTTCCAAAACAGAATAATCGTGTAATCACGTGTACATCATCAGATCATTATACAAAATGATTATTTTCCATCCAATTAAGCGTATTTAGCAGCTTGTTCGGAGGGGAGGCTAACCGCGAAAGCTTTTGGTACGGGATTAATCCCTCTGTAAAAACATTTAAGGGTAATTTTGTGCCCAGGGGATGCGTGAACAGCCGATAGGTCAAACAGGGGGAATGGTAGATGCTGGAAGACTGCAGTGGTGTTGCAATAAATAAATAAAAAATATTTATTTAAATACGAAGAATCACGAATTTTGTTTATTGTTTATTAAACAATTTTAATTTCCATATTAAATTATTAATGCGAATGAAAACGTCTGTTTTAAACTAACTGACTAAACATCACGCCGTCTCCCCGAAGAAGCAGAAAGAATGGACTGCCACACTTTTCTTTCCTGACGTATTTCTCTCGATTCCTCAACATTCATACATCGTGTCATGCACGCGCGTTGATTTCTCCGACTCCTCACATGGCCGACATTCAATATTTGATTTATTTACGTCTGTTTTATTGTATAAAATGTTTAAATTGAAAACATTGTTATTATGTATCACGATTTATTTAAATGAGACTGTCAAGACAGCTGTTTCGCCAACCTATATTGGCGAATTTGTTTGTAATACCTGATGATGCCAACATAGGTTGGCGATATTAAATTAAATATTTTATAATATTAAAGTATTTGAAGCATTTTACAATGTTGAAGTATTTGAAAATTTTTATAATGTTTAAGAATTTAAAGCATTTTATAATGTTGAAGTATTTACATATTTTATAATGTTGAAGTATTGGAAACATTTAATAATGTTGAAGTATTTGAAGCATTTAATAATATTGAAGTAATTAAAGCATTTTATAATGTTGAAGTATTTGAAGCATATTATAATATAATGTAGAAGTATTTGAAGCATTTTATAATGTTGAAGTATTTGAAGCATTTAATGAGCATACGGTTTGCATTTCTGCTACTCGATATTTCATGACATTTATTATTTTTCCAACGGTTTTTATGCAAAATCAGTAAATTTTTAAAATCGACAAAGCTGATATAATTGTAACAATAGATTTTCGGCGTAGAAGTCAACGACCTTTCGCCAAATAATCGCCAAGCGAATTCGCATCAACAGCATAAATTAAGACAAACGTTTGAATTCTTAATTGGAATACAATTCTACACGTGACCAAATCGGCAGGCCAATCGCTCGGCTGGAGGTCAAGGGATCGAAGTGAAAGACACAAGAGCAAATAAGGCATTATCAAATGACAAAAAGGCATTTGATAATGCCTTAGACAGGCGAAACATACCACTCACATACATTATAATAAAACTTCTAGAAAACAGACGACATCATTCGCATTAATTATTTTATATGGAGTTATACATCATTGTTTAAGATACATTAGTTTAAGATCAATGTGTTACAAACAATTCTCAGATGTTTGTAAGACCTGATGATGCCAACACAGATGGGCGAAACAGCTGTCTAGATAATCTCATAAAAATAATAAATAAATTGTGATACGTATACCTAAAAATCTACTATCAAGTCCAACTCTCTAGCGTCCTAGAGAGGTGTTTTTAAAGACCCCGTGAACCCCGGGCAATGTGGCACATATTACTTAGTGCCATAGCAGATAGAGAGAGGACGAATGGCGAGCTTTCACCGCCATAAAACTGGATACACCCAGATAAGGTCATCACCATGAGGCCTACTCAAGGGTCATAGCCAACGTTAGGGAGACCTGACAAGACACAGAAAGAAGAAGAAGATAGCTAAAAAAAAATCTAAATTAAAACATATAATAATGCCGATGTAACATAGTGTTTCGGCCAAAATAATACTTTATTTAAGTAGTTAAACTGAATAGGAACATAAAACTAATGGTCTAAAATTAAAAATATAGAATATTCAATTAATTAAGAAGTCATATGGAAGAAACACAACGAAACCGGTAATTTAATTATGATAATACCTCCATTAGATTGAGATATTCAAAATGTTTAAAAATTAAATGTGATTCTCAAATAGTAAATAAATAAATTATAAAAAAAATAAAGAAAAAAAACAAGGAAATCCGTAATTATTATCAGCATGTTTTTTTTTATTATATTAGCTTGAGGTATGACACATCTTCACTAACTAAACTAAACTAACCATCATCACGCCATTTCCCCGGAGGGGTAGGCAGAGGATGGATTGCCACAATGCTCTGTCCTGGCATACCTATCGGGCTTCCTCTACATTCATACATCGTACCATGCACGCACGTCGATTATTCCGACTTCAAATGTGACCGCCTTTTAGTAATTGATTAATTCGGTCATGCCATGTTTTTCTCGGTCATCCTCGGCTTCTTTTTCCACTCACGCTGCTTGTGTACAACTTTTTAATCATTCTACTCTCATTCATTCGTTCCAAATGTCCAAACCATCTCAGGGATCACACAGCCATCGCTGGGAATTGAACCCGGAACGTTCGGAACGGCATTCGTAGTACTTGCCATTAGGCCACGAAAGTCAGTCATAAATAATTCATATTTTAATGAACGCTTCATCTTCATTGGATTTATATACAAAGCGTATTAAAATACAATAAAATGTGATTCTAAAATAGATAAAAAATAATAATAAAAAAAAACGTTTACCTACATTATCAGTTATCACGGGACGCCTCTGGTTATAAATTTGGGCATATAACACATGGCGCTCGCGTGATCCTTTAAGAGAATTAAAGAACCATTATTAAATCAGATAAACACGATCGCATCTGTGTTTTGATACGATGGGACATCGAATCAATGTGGGTGTACGATTCTGTAATACTTCTCAAAACCGCAATTATTTTTTTTATCGATTTATTAAAAAGTTTGTTTAGGTTATGATACATGTTTCATAATGAAAAAAATAAAGTAATACATTTTTTAAGGGAACTTAAGCGTTGGTCAAAAGCGTTCATTAAAACGGTACTTATTTGGCAAAAGGTCCTAACTGCTTTTTTATGAATTTTACAGGAGAGAAAAAATAAGATTTTTGCATTATTTTGATTATTTATAAAAATGTTATTTGTGTTCCAAATTGTTTATTTCAAATGTCAATTTACGAAGCATAACGTTATTTACAAGACATATCAGTAACTAAAAAAAAACACATATACTCGTATATATATTTAAAAAAAAAGGGGGTTGAATGCAATTGTGCATAAAATAAAATGCATAAAAAAAATGTAAAAAAAAAGTACAGCTCTAAAGTTTTGCCAAAACATAAAGTGTGCAAAAATAATACTGATGGTATGTTTAACTCAATTTCACAAAAAAAAAACGCATCTGGGACCTTTTGCCAAATAAGTACCGAAAATATGAATTAATTATGACCGACTTTCGTGGCCGAATGGCAAGTGCTACGAATGCCACACCGAAAGCTCCGGGTTCGATTCCCAGCAATGGCTGTGTGATTGTCACACTGTCTTTGGTCTGGTGTAGATTTCACGTCACAATAAAATGACGATAAATTAGCTATCTATCACATGCCACGAGAATCAAGAAGATATAATATATGATACATACGTACAATTTATTTTAATTTTAACAATAATAATGAGTTGTATATTTTATGTGGTATAAAAATATTATTGTTGTGAATTGTACGAAATAAATAAATGAATAAAATAAGAATCTAAAGATTTTTTTTTGTATACATCAGGTCGTCTGAACCCAATTACTCAATAAAATTTGTTTTTAGCTGCTATATTGATTCCTTTGACATGTGACAATTATTATTATTTTGTGAATCGCTCTTTTACACCATTACAGCGCGAGCCAAATCGATGTAAAGGGTAAAGCTATTATACTGATTCTCATCACATGTAATAGGTAGCTAATATGTCGCCATTTCATTATCACGTAAATTCTACGCTAGACCAAAGACAGTGTGACATTCGGTATAGTAGTCAGAGCTCTCACCACTCTGTCACGATTTTAGACTGAATATCAAATAAACATATCGATAAGAAAAATATATTTTATGAAAGGATCACTAAGTTGGTTTGGGCATACGCAACGAATGGTTGTGGGAAGAATTAAATAATGTGATATAAAAGCAACGTGAATTGGAAAAAATAGAGGAAGGCTTAAGAAACAATATTTTTATCAAATAAAAATATAAAGAATAAAAATGCGGTTTTATAAATTGACGAGTGTGCGTGACATGATGTTCAGATGTAGAGGAACACCGAGAGACATTTTAGGACAGGAATATTTTATTTATGGCAAATCTGTTTATGATAGAGTGACAAATGCAAGTATAAGAAGTGAATGTGGTGCGAATGAAAGTGTTATGAACAAAATAAGGAAAGGGTCATTAAGATGGTTTGGACACATGGAAAGAATGAGTGAAGACAGAATGGTAAAGAAGGTATATGTAAACGGCGTGAACGGAGCTGAAAATAGAGGAAGGCAGAGGAAAACGTGGCACGATCAAATCAATCAAATATTGAATGTCGGTCACGTGAGGAGTCGGAAAAATCGACGTGCGTGCATGACAAGATGTATGAATGTAGAGGAAGCGAGAGACGTATGTCAGGACAGAACAGTGTGGCGTTCCATTCTTTCTGCCTACCGCTCCGGGGAGACGGCGTGATGGTAAGTTAGTTTATATTTTATTTACGAACGCAGCGCTGCCGTGTTTATGAGTGCAACGATAAATGCTGTTGTTTTTTATTATTATTATAGGTAATCCACTGTATTTAGTATTAGTCAGAAAGGTGATTCGACCCTTCCAAATCATCCCCGCGCTAATCACCATCATCTGAATCACCCCCATTCCTCTGAGAAGGGGAAGCAGACTGCAGAGGCGATGACGGAAATGTGTGATGAATGTAATTAAGACCGTGAAAAGTGGAAAGTCAAATGTCAAGTGCAGCACTTCTCAAACAGTTCTAACAATACATTTTTATTATAATTATTTTGGTACAAGAACACGTATGTACGGAAGTGAAGCATGAAACTGATAAAATAATGATGAAAGTAGAATAAATGCAGTAGAAATAAGATCTCTTGGACGAATGTGTGAAAATCTGTGTATGATAATAATAATAATAACAATATGCTAACTTTTAAAGCGCCGTTTTTGTGATGTAATCGCCTCAAGGGCGCATAAAACGAGTGTCGAATGAAAATATGCGGTGTCAGGAAGGGATTTCATAAGCAGCTGTGTTTTTAAAATTAAGAGTAATATGGTGCCTTCATATCTTACTAAAAATGTAGCATATAGTTATGATATACATGACTATTTGACGAGAGGTCGCGATAGATTCCGACTCCGGAGACCCAGACTTGAAAGTACAGAGAAATGTGTTTTTTATAGAGGATTCAAATTATTTAACAAATTGCCAGATGAGGTAAGAGATGCCGGTTCTCTTGCGATTTTTCGTCGAAAATGCTTTAAATATGTTGTCAGTACTGATGTTTAAGGTTTTTGATGTTTTTTTCCATTTATGTTTTTTTTAAATATTATTAAGTGTTTATAAAATGATGTTTTATAAGTACCGATGTTTAAAACTGTTGTAAGTACCGATGTTTTAAACTTTTGTTTTTTTTCATTTGTGTTTTTTTTAATATTATTAATTGTTTATAAAATGTTGTTTTATAAGTACCGATGTTTAAAGTTGTTGTACGAGTAAGTACCGATGTTTTTAAGTTTTTTTTTTTTCATTGGTGTTTTTTTTATATTATTAATTGTTTATAAAATGTTTTATAAGTTGTAAAATGTTCCTGTAATTTTTTATAACTTTATTAAATTAAATTAAATATGCGAATCTGACACCATCAATTCGAGCTACATGGTTCCTCCAGTTTCTTCTTCTGGATCTACTCCATCGAACGATATCCTCTATTTCGCAAGTTTTTCTTATGTCTGCGTTATGGACCCGATTTCGGAGAGTTTTTCCAGTACTCGATCTTAGGACCTTCATCTCCGATGTTCTTAGTAGGCCCACGGTTCGCACAGTATCGGCCCGCGACTCTACAACGTACGTTATGATAGGTCGCACGCATGTTTTATAAATTCTAATCAGAGGCTTTACTGACTTGTTCTCGTAATTCGGTATAAAGGTCAGTATAGCTGCAGATCTCTACTCCCAAACATACTGAAATATCGTATTGTTAAAATATATATATTTTAAAGTTTCAGAATCCGCGACCAGTTAGATGAATCTGTGAGCGAAATCGTGACGTAATTGGTTAATTGAGAAGCCCTGATACACTCCATTATGTTTGTGTGTGGCATTACTTCCCACACACACAGATTACAAAGTATACGCCAACATTCTGGTCGGGGATACAAAATATTACGCGATCAAAAGTTAATTGAACACATGTTTCATTTAATAAAGAGATAAATCAACAAATATAATTATCAAGAAATCCGTTTGGTAGTTTAGGGGACAAAAAAATTCATGAATCTGGGAGCTAAGGTACGATCTTTCACCATCACGCCGTCTCCCACACTTTTCTTTCCTGACGTATTTCTCTCGATTCCTCAATATTCATACACGCATGCACGCGCGTCGATTTCTCTGACTCCTCATGTGGCTGACTTTCAATATTTTATTTATTTGATGGTGCCACGTTTTCCTCTATTTCCTTTAGTTCCATTTTCATCGTTAACACATACTTTTTTACATTTTTTTCTTTCCATGTGTCGAAACCATCTTAATGGTCCTTTCATTATTTTGTTCATAATACTATCATTTGCACCGCATTCACTTCTTATGTTTTCTAAATCTAAAGTGATGGTTTTCGACAAAGAATAATGTATGACGATTTGTGATATAAGTGCGATGGGCGAGAAATTGGAGCAAGTTACTGAATTTACGTATCTGGGAAGCATGTTTACAAGAGCCGGAAAAATGGAGAAAGACATCGAAAGAAGGGTTGGTGCTGGGAATAAAATAAATGGCGCACTCAAAGTCATTACTGCAAATAGAAATATATCCACATAAGCAAAGATGGCAGACAATTAGGTTCTAGTGCCAACCCTCATGTATGGAAGTGAAGCTTGGAGCTGGCAAAAGAAGGATGAAAGCAGGATAAACGCCGTAGAAATGAGATCACTAAGAAGAATGTGCGGGAAAACGTTGTATGATAGAATACCGAACGATGAAATATGAAAGAAATGTAAGGCAGATGACTGCATCACGAATAAAATTAAATTTTTCTAAATAAACATAAGCCGTTAACAATGCGGAATTCCATTATGCCGAATTTTTTGTGATTTAAAACACTGTTTTTTCCGCTTTTGAGTTTATTTTTCTCGACATCTTTCGAAGACTTACACCTTCATCATCAGGAGAACGATATAAACTCATCTGTCGGATCCGCTAGTTTGTTATAGAAATTCCACAAAAATGTATCTTCATATGATTATAATGTTTGTAAATCAGTTTAAAAAGTGTAAATATTGTGACATTCCATCAAATGAAACATACTAAAATCAAACAATACAAAATACCTGTATGTAGGTAGAATGTAAATAATATTTTTTGCTTACTATTATAAAGTTAACACTCTATGCTATATACGAGTATGTAGATATTTTTATTCTTAACTATGATATTATTTATATAAAATTTGTAATACAATATTACATTTTAATATTATTAAAAAATATATATGTACATTTGAACTACAAACAAACAAACCATCACGCCGTTTCTCTGCAGGGGCAGGCAGAGAGAATGGACCGCCACACTACTCTATCCTGGCAAACCACTCTAGGTTCCTCCACATTCATACAACGAGTCATACACGCACGTCGATTCCTCCGACTTCTAACATGACCAACCTTTAAAATTTGATTCATTTGGTCATGCCATGTTTTCCTCGGTCTGCCTCGACTCCGTACCCCATTTACATCATAACCGTTGTCCGAACCAACGCAGTGATCCTTTCATAATTTTGTTAATAATACCTACTTCCGCTCTTCATTCCTTTCTTATATCAGAATTTGAGATTCTGTCGTATATCGTTCTACCACACATATGTCTAAGGGAGCTCATCTCTACCGCATTTATTCTGCTCTCATCCTTCTTCTGCCATTTCCATGCTTCGCTTCCATATATTAGGGTTGAGACCAGAACGACCTTCGTGGCCGAGTGGTACGTGCACTGACTGCCACCCCAAAGGTTCCGGGTTCGATTCTCGGCGAGGGCAGGTTCGATTCCGGGTTCGATTCATCCATCTTCTGTTAGTTCCATGCTTCGCTTCCATACATTAGTGATGGGACTAGAAATCCATATTTGAACTAACTACATCCATAAAAACTAACTAACTAACCATCACGTCTTCTTTCCAAAGGGGTAGGCAGGCATTGTTTCTTATTGACATACTCATATCGATTTCTTAACATTCATACATTGTGTCATCTACGCTCGTCGATTCTACGATTCCTCACGTGGCCGACATTTAATATAGGTATGATGGTGCCACGTTTTCTTCTGTTTCTATTTCTGTTACGTCGTTTACGTTTAATTTCTTTATTCATTCATTCCATGTGTCCTTCTTCTTCAGCCTATTCCCTTCCACTCCCGGACAAAGGTCTCCTCCATTTGACGTCACTCTGTATTGTGCAGGATGCATCCAGGTTATTCCGACAAGTCTGTTTAGGTCATCCTTCCACCATAGTTGCAGTCGCCCTGTACTTCTCCTTGACGTTCACGGTCTCCAAGTCAGCAGTCTTCTAGTCCATTTTTCGTCCAAGCTTCTGGCTACACGACCTGCCCATTGCCACTTTAGAGTCGCTACCCGGTGGATGATGTCAGTGATCTGTGTTTTCTCTCACCGTATCGTTTCTGACTGTCTCTTAGGCTTATTCCTAACATGGCTATTTCATTGGCTCTTTGGGTTACTCGTAGTTTCTCGGCACTTTGTGGACAGTGTATAGTTTCGAGACCGTAAGTAGCAACTGGCAGAACACACGCTTTCTAGGTGTCCAAACCATCTTAATGACACGTTCATTATTTTGTTTATAACATTTTCATTCGCACTGCATTTACAATAAATAAGAATCTAATAAGTTATATAAATAAATATTAATAGACTAACCATCACGCCGTTACCCGGAGGGGTAGGTAGAGAAGATGGACGGCCACACTGGTCCATCATGATATAACTCTCGCACTTCTTCTACATTCACACATCGTGACATGCACGCTCGTCGATTGTTCCTACTTCGAACATGGCCGCCTTTCAGTGATGTCATATCTCCTTAGGCTTTCCTCGACTTCTTTTTCAATTCACACTTCTTGCATATATGTTTTTAACCATTCTTCGCTCATTCATTTATTCCATTATTCCAAACCATCTAAGTGAACCTTTCTTTGTTTTATTTATCACGCATTCATCCGCCTTACATTCCTTTCTTACTTCATCAATTGATATTCTATCGTACATTGTTTTCGCACATTCTTCTTAGTGACCTCATTTTTACGGTATTTACCCTTCTTCTGCCAACTCCAAGCTTCACTTCAATACATAAGGGGCGGCACTAGAACTCTATTGTGCACTGCCATCTTTGTTTCAGTCGATTTATTTATATTTGCGGTAATGACTCTGAGTGCACCATTTATTTTGTTTTCAGCTCTAACCCTTCTTTTGGTATCTTTCTAAATTTTTCCATATCTTGTAAACATGCTTCCCAGATAAATAAAATCGGTAATTTGATCTTATTTATTAATTTATTTTTATTTAGGACGCATTCATCCATTTGATTAATTTGTTTATTTAATTTTTTAAACCTTCGGTTCTTAAATTAAAAATATGTATTTTTCCGTTGGATAACATATTTTTTTCCATGATTACTATATTTAAACTGACTTCAAACTATGTTGAGATAGATAAATTCCAAAAATGAAAAAAATTAAATTCAATTTGTAAATAAAAATTAGAATCTAATAAGAACCAAAATATTATTTAATTGCATATATTTTTGCGCGTCCATTTCTAAAGAATGTTTATTTGTAGACAGTCATATTGCAACGGTTTAAAAAAAATAACATTTGATTTTTCCGACTTCGAATGTAATTTGGTCATGCCATGCTTTCCTTGGTCTTCCACGACTTTCTTTCCGCTCACACTGCTTGTATACAACATTTTAACAATTCTTCTCTTGTCCATTCGTTCCATTTGTCCTTACCATCTCAGGGATCCTTTTTTAATTTTACTTTTGATGAAATCATCTGCCATTTATTTCATCCTTGTATTATCGTTCGGTATTCTATCATAATTAAATATTAAAACCAAAGGCATTTACAAGTCAAGACAGTAGGCAGAAACAGTTGAATGGTTAATTGAAATTTCTTACGATTTTATTTTAAAAAATTTGGAACAAGAAAACAATGCCGAGCGGACGAAATCGTTATGAACAAAAGAATGAAAGGATCATAAAAACAAATTTTAACCTAAAAAAGGCTGGACCAAATAAACACTATATAAAAATATCGTCAATACGAGTCAGTAAAAAGGACGTCCGCCTATTATTAAATGAAATAATGTAGAGGAAGTCAGATCAGTATACCAGGATAAAATAATATGGTAGCACAATGTAGAGAACACATATTGGTTTGTAAGTTGAAAATTTGAAATGAAATGGTAAGAACAATTATTTAAAACTACCTACTCTGGTAGTTTTCTTAGTAAAATCTATTGTTATAGCTAAATATTTCGATATTTAAAAAGTATAATATGATTTAAAAAAAATACGTTAGTTACATTTCTTAAATAAATATAAACACACAGAAATTGTGTGCATAATAAATTAAATTTTATAACAATAACGAAATGGATATAGAAATACATTGTTTTAAATAAATTGTAGGTATTACAAAAAAACATTTAGATTAAGAGTGCCTGCATATTATTTTATAGTTAGATTATACAAATAAAAATTTTGAATATAAAAAAACAAAACATACCTTATTGAAGTCCCAAAAACTGTCATCTTTTTATTCAAAATGTTCCAAATCTTCACAAAAAGAAGTCATTCGCGTAATGATTCAGCGCAAAAGCACATTGAATAACGACGGATTAAATATTCTAGCTAGAATTTTAATAATAAATAGTTCACGTTTATTTGAAAATGCACATAACCCACAAAATCACATTAAAATGTCCAATATTGTCTGTGCATTTTCAACACAAAAAATTAAACAGTTGCCGAAAAAACGGATTCATAATTTGAAAAAAAAGAAAACACAATATTTTACACTATTTACAAATACGCGCGGCGAACTGTAGGATTCAAAATCTTGATTCAATGATGTTTCTCAAATCCAATATGTCTCCTTTGAGAGAAAACATGAGATAAAAAATCGATAAAAGGTGACAATCTATCAATAACGTCCGGCCATCTTCGCGCGCAAAGATGTTCTGAGAACGAGAAGAGAATTTCTCCCTCGTACGCGAGCGGGATGGCCGTAAAAGCACGATCGCGCACACAAGCAACCAGCCGCAGCGGCACACCGGCCGCCACTAAACTCAAAATGATTACAATAAATATTTGATACCCTAGAAACAAGAATCATAATAACAATAAGAATTTTTGCTAAGCGCGCATTGCCGCAGCGGCGGGTCGCGATTCTAACGTTATCCGAAGCTCGCGCACGAAGATCAAGTCCTGTTTATTGCCGCCTTTAAAACACATACGAATAAGGCGCATATTCGTTCGGCATAGGTGAAATTATGTGAGAGAGAGATGCCGCTATGGATTTTCTTTCTCGCTAGATCTCCGTTGTCCCCACTGGACAAAAAGATCCCTACACTGTTATATGTCAAAATATTGAATTTTATCAACTCGTTATGAAATAATTCAAACTTATATATATTGGGGTATTAATCAGTTAGTTATTTGGTCGTACCAAATAAATTCAGATAAGGGACTTAGTATTTTGGGAGGATACAAATAAATGTCATAATTAAATTATATCCAAACGTAGTAGGTAACGAATCCATCGCTAGGATGTATTAATTGTTCCAATATTTGATTGTTTTGTGTGGGTACGTTTTTTTCTGATTATTAATACTTAAAAAATCTTAGTCCATTGTATTGGCCGAAACACTATGATTCTTGAATATTATTAACTGTTAAATTATAGTCATTACTGCAAATAGAAATATATCCACAGAACCAAAGATGGCAGTACACAATGGAGTTCTAGTGCCAACCCTCATGTATGGAAGTGAAGCTTGGAGCTGGCAAAAGAAGGATGAAAGCAGGATAAACGCCGTAGAAATGAGATCACTAAGAAGAATGTACGGGAAAACGCTGTATGATAGAATACCGAACGATGAAATAATAAAGAAATGTAACGCAGGTAAGGTGATTGCATCATAGATAAAATTAAAAAAGGAATTACTAAAAGGCGGGCACATTCGAAGTCGGAATAATCGACGGTACGATGTATGAATGTAGAGGAAGCCCGAGAGGTATGCTAGGACAGAGCATTGTGGCAATCCATCCTATCTGCATACCCCTTCGGAGAAATGACGTGATGGTTAGTTAGTCAAATTATAAAACTCTGTTTATGGTATCTTCATCATCATCTTCTTCTTTTAACAGATCTGACGATCTGTGACACAGAAATCATGTCTCGTCGGATGATGACGTCCAGCTGATGAGGATTTTATAAGCGGCTGTATATGCAAGTCTATCACCATCCATTCTGGCTACATGGTCCCTCCAGTATCTTCTTCTGGATCTACTCCGTTCTAAGCGTTTACGGTATCACAATTTAAATATTTAAAATTTTCGCGTTAAAATTAATTTTCGTGATTGTTCGAACCTTTATGTGTATTTCGGTACTTATTTGGCAAAAGTTCCAAATTAGTAGGTACAACTCAAATGTAGAGCGGAAGAAGGTATTATGAACAAAATTATGAAAGGATCGCTGAGTTGGTTCGGACAATTGGAGCGCATGGATAGAGAAAGAGTGGTTAAGAAAGTATACGTAAACCATGTTAATGGAGTACTGAGTTAATGGAGACCGAAGAAAACATGGCATAACCAAATTAATCAAATTTAAAGGTTGGTCATGTTAGAAGTGGGATTAATCGACGTACACGTATGACTGGTTGTATGATTGTGGAGGAATCTAGAGAGTGTGTCAAGATAGAGTAGTATAGCGGTCCATTCTCTCTGTCTACCCCTTCGGGGAGACGGCGTGATGGTTAGTTAGTTAGTTAGTTAGTATTAACGTTGCGCATTTTCTTAATTACGTATCGATCTGTGAATATGGCGTTCTAAGCACGGCTGGTGAATCTGTGTCAATGTCCATTGCCACAGTCTCACCTTTGCGGGCACAGATGATCTGCAAGAGGGTAATCGCCACGTCTGTATGCCGGTCACGTCCAAGCGGTGGCGATCCTCCTTAGAGAACGCTGGATATCTGCACCATACTTGTAAAAATACGGACCAATCTCTGTCTCTCTCCCGCCAGCATTCCAGAAAGATCCATCTGAATATCAAATCATGACTACTGTTTCTCGAACAATTACAGTCAAGTCCAACCTTTGATTTATTTCGTTAGTTTTAAGTTTCAAATCAAATCAAATCAGTTTATTTCATCAATAGATATTTCAAAATTAACTTTTAAGGCATCTATTGCGAACTGGAAGGAACTGGCAATAGAAGGATGAAAGTTAAATAACATTAGAAATGAGATCTCTAAGACGAATGTGTGGTAAATTTGTATATGATAGAGTGTCAAATGCAAATATTATAAGTGAATGCGGTGCGAATGAAAGTGTTATGAACAAAATAATGAAAGGGTCGTTAAGATGGTTTGGACGCATGGAAAGAATGAGTGAATACAGAATGGTGAATAAGGTATATGTAAACGACGTGAACGGAGCTATAAATATAGGATGGCTTGGCAGGATCAAATCAATCAAATATTAAATGTCGGTCACGTGTCGGTCGGAAAAATCGATTAGCGTGCATGTTACGATGAATGAATGTAGAGGAATCTAGAGAGGTATGTCAGGACAGAACAGTATGGCGGTCTATGCTTCCCTATCACTCCGGGGAAATGGCGTGATGGTTAGTTAGTTAGTTAGTTATTTTTATTATCATTTCGTTGATTCGCTCTTTACATCATTACAGCGCGAGCCAAATCGATGTAAAGGGTATAGCTATCATATTGATTCTCGTGACATGTGATAGGTAGCTAATCTATCGCCAATTTATTGCCTCGTGAATTCTTCACCAGACCAAAGACAGTGTGATAATCATACTGTCATCGTTAGGAATCGAACCCGGAGCTTTCAGTGTGGCAGTCAAAGTGTCAACTCGGATGGTCGTGATATTAAATAAATATATAATAAAAATAAATATTAAATAAGTCGAAACACGTCATTTACATAAAATATAATAAAAATTCTTGAGAACAGACGCGTTCGTTTGTCTTAATTATCAAATAATCAAAATAATTGTGTTAATCTACTCGTACATATTGAATATTAAATGTCTGTTTTATAGAAGTTTCATTTTTCCGAAAACTGCCCAGAGAAGCACATGGCATGACCAAATTAAACAGATTTTTGATGTCGGCAATTTTGGAATTCGGACGAATCGAAGTGCGTACCTACCTACACGACGTGTATGTCAGGATATAGTAGTTTGGCGGTCCATTCTCTCTGCGAAAAACTCCGGAGAAATGGTTTGTTGCTGTTTTGTGAATGAAGAACGATACCTCGAAAGACAAAGTAACTAACTAACTAACCATCACGCCATCTCTCTGAAAGGGTAGGCAGAAAGAATGGACTGTCACACTTTTACTGATGCGGCACTCCATCCTTCTCTTTTCGCTCCGCGGGAGACGCAGTGTGATGGGTTGCGAACCTCATCGCCACCAATAGGCATCTCCCGCGCACACTCCGATCGTGCAACACCCAGAAAATAAATCTAAATTAAATAATATAAAATACAATGATATAAAATAAAAATAATTTAACACAAAATGTTCTTTTTAAATGGTGCACATATTGTCTATTTAATTTATTTTGCACGAATCCGCCGTTTTTTTAATTTAGCACATAATGTAATAACACATAATGTTTTTTTCTATGTTGCACATGTTGACATGGACGATCCGGACTCTTGGGTTTATTTAATTTATGTTGCACGTATCCACCGTTTTTTAAATTAGCTGTAATTAGGCACTTAACCAGCAAGAACTTTGAAATAATATTGAAGAAATTATTCAAATTGTCATTGGAACAAATGAATAAAATATTTTTACACCTGTCAAAATTCTTTATAAAAACGATAAAACTAATATAATTTTAACAGCAAAACAGCACAAACGTATTACGTGTCACAATTAACTATTATAAAGTGCCGCAACAGTTATTCCGATTATTATTCCGATTTTGAAAATTTGGTTTGGTTCATGTGGTGCGGTGCTCCTGTAAATTTGGAGATATTTTGTGTATAAGTGAATTGTTTTGGTCAATTTAACTGTTGCCGCACTTTATAATAGTCACTTGTGACACGTAATACGTTTGTGCTGTTTTGCTTTTAAAATTATATTAGTTTTATCGTTTTTATAAAGAATTTTGACAGGTGTAAAAATAAATTTTTCATTTGTTCCAATGACAAAGTAACGTCGTAATATGTGTGTAGAGGTAAATTTTGTTAGTTTTAAAATGTAGGTATCGGTCCATTCAATCTTCTACCCCTCTGAGAAAACGTCACAATATAATTTAGTAGAATGCATTTAGTTTTTTTTTTAAATGTACTCTATTAGAACAGACATTTTAAAATCTGCATTCTTTTGAAAGTGACATCTGAAATGGATACATAAACTCTTTTATCAGCCGTGAACAATTTGAGACAATTAGAAAAACATCTCTTCTCTGTCCTTTCATCATTATCGGAAACAAGATGAGTCCAGGGAGTTTTAGTGCAATCTCTAGCTAGAAGCATTCCTGTCCTTTATCTATACGTCTGAATGGATAATGTTATCAAGCAAACAGATTCCTATTATAATGAAACTCAATGAATCCATCTTTTGTTGTTTGGCATTATTTAAATTCAAAAATATTATAAGCCACAAAACTAAATAATGAACCGTTGCGTCATTTCCCCGGATAGATAGGCGGAGAGGATAGATGGCCACATTGCTCTAGCCTGACACACCTCTCAAGATTATTCTGCACTCATGCATCGTAGCACGCGCGCTCGTCGATTGTTCCGACTTCGAATTTGGCCGTCTTTTATTATTTGCTTAATTAGGTCATGCTATGCTTTCCTTATCTTTCCTCCAGATAATCTTTTTAGTTTCAACTATTTGATTATAAATAGTTAGAGATTATACTCGTATAATATACATATAACCATAAATAATAATAATTATTATGATATGAATGATGACGTCGGTTTTATGGAAGTTTTATTATATTTTATTTAATGGGAATGACATATTTTGCCTTGTTAAGGAATCACCAAATATCTGTCATTATTATTATTATTATTTTGTTTAATAGCTCTTTACATCATGACAGCACGAGCCAAATCGATGTAAAGGGTATAGTATAGTTATCATAGTGATTCTCGTGACATGTGATAGGTAGCTAATCTATCGCCATTTAATTGTCACATGAATTCTACACCAGACGAAGACAGTGTGACAATCACACTGCCCTCGCCAGGAATCGAACCCGGAACCTTCAGGGTGGCAGTCAATGCACTTACCACTCGGCCACGAAGGTCGTCCTGTCATGTCATGTTTCATGTCATTTGATAATGCCTTAACAAGGCAAAACATGTCATTTCCATAAAATATAACAGACGTTTTCATTAGTATTAATTATTTAATATGGAGTTTTACATAATTTTTTTCAGAAACAATAAATACACATTTTAACTGAACAATATTTTTACTTCTGATGTAAAAACTGACAACGTTTATGAAAACGATTGTTTAAATATTTATTGTGTGTATACAATATTTAACAATTACTGTTAAAATTTAAAACATTGTTATAATCGGGTGGTGGTCTAGGGGATAGAACGCTTGGCTCCTGATCCAGGGGACATGGGTTCAAGCCTGGACACGACCAGATTCCTTCTTCATAATAATGAGCTATTTTCTGCTCATATTGAAGATTGTAAAATAAATTCTAATATCATTGATGTAAATCCTGGATATTAGTCTTTTTTAAAAAAAAAAAAAAATAACATCACAATTTCTTTTTATTCATTGAGAGTGTCGCGACAGCTGTTGGCATCATCAGAATAAAAAGAAGTTGTGTTATTTTACAGTGTTTTAAATTTTAACAGTAATAATGTTAAAGTATCATAGCGTTTCGGCCAAAACAACGGACTATTTAATATTTAACTACACTGATGAATTACTTCTGTGATCGAAACATGTTTGTGTTAATATTTAATTTAATTTGTTGTTTAAAATAAACGTTGTTAAATAAACAAAGTAAAAATATCGTGAATCTTGAATCCGCAACATATGGTATAGTAATGGTGAATATAGAAGTTGTTATACCTAACTATTATGAGAGAGAAGGCGTTAGAATTGACGACCTTCGTGGCCGAGTGGTAAATGTATTGACTGGCACCCCGAAGGTTCCGGGTTCGATTCCCGGCGAGGGCAGTGTGATTGTCACACTGTCTTTGTTATGGTGTAGAATTCACGTGACAATAAAATGGCGATAGATTAGCTACCTATCACATGTCACGAGAATCACTATGATAGCTATAATACCCTTTACATCGATTTGGCTCTTGCTGTCATGATGTAAAGAGCGATTCAACAAAATAATAATAATAATAATAAACTAACTAACTAACTAACCATAACGCCGTCTCCCCGAAGGGGTAGGCAGAAAGAATGGACTGCCACTTTTTTCTTATTTGACATATTTCTCTCGCTTCCTCAACATTCATACATCCGTGTCATGCACGCGCGACGATTTCTCTGACTCCTCACAAGGCCGACATTCAATATTTGATTTATTTGATCGTGCCACGTTTTCCTCGGTCTTCCTCTATTTCTGGTTCCATTTACATCATTAACATATAATTTTTTTTTACCATTCTTTCTTCATTCATTCTTTCCATATGTCCAAACCATCTTAATGATCCTTTCATTATTTTGTATGGAAGCGAAGCATGGAACTGGCAAAAGAAGGATGAAAGTAGAATAAATGCAGTAGAAATGAGATCTCTTAGACGAATGTGTGGATACTCTGTGAATGAGAGAGTGTCGAATGAAAATATAAGAAGTGAATGCGGTGCGAATGATGGTGTCATGAATAATAATAATAATATAATTTTCTTGTAAAGGGATGCCGGATCAAAAAAGGTTGCGAACCTATGTTTTTCTAGATTAGCACGTTGAATCAGGTTAAAAGTTGAACAGAAAAGCTGAATTCAATCGAATGTATTTAAAGACAGATTGGTCATGAAGCGTAGCAAACAAACAACAATGATGAGATGATACGTCGGGCTGTGATGGTCTCTAACTTCCAAATAAGGCACAATGGAACATGTCCACATCCTATCCTGGAGATCATTACGATCTAATCATCCTTTAAGGAGCGCTCATAGTGGTCTCCTTGGAAATGTGTACTGAGAAGAGTATATAGGACCACACAGACATTTTGTTTGCTAACAAAAAAAAAATATATATTATTGCAAAGCTACCATATTAAAAGGCGTCATACGTATTTTTAACCTTTCCCTTACGGTGCTAACATAAAAACGTGCGTTCCGGTGTAGGGTAGTCAGTACGCGTTAAAAAATTAGTGATTTTCAATCGGAAAAATAGGAACATTCATAGCTAATCCCCTTATATAATTGTAGTTGAATGCAAAAATTATAATAATTTATAATAATAAGAGATTTAATTGCTAAAAACATTAAAAAAAAACACCTGGCAACGCTCACGGAACGGGCATAGACCCGCTCTGGTTGGAAGCCCGAAAGCGATTGCCGGCGGCGGCGGGACGGCCGAGAGTGAGAACATTGAGCTATAACATATGCAAGAGTGAGATGCGAATATAGTGTCGCGTACTCAGCGCTACGAATTTTGTTTCCGATGTTCACAAAATACCTCCGATGTACATGATGAATTATGATTATTATTAATATTATTTTTTTAATCAATGCGTAATATAATATATTATGGAGGAATACCTAAAATCTTAACCTTGTATTTATTAAATGTATCGAGATATTGATGGTTATTAGAAGCAACGTGTAGAAGATACCCATCATAGGGAAGGGAGGGTTAATAAAGCAATTAAAACAAGCAGTAGACTAATAAAGCAGTAGTTTTCTCTGGATACCTGAGGGACACTGTTTGGGCCGAGTGGTAAGTGCATTGACTGCCACCCCGAAGGTTCCGGGTTCAATTCCCGGCGAGGGCAGTGTATTTGTCACACTGTCTTTAGTCTGGTGTAGGATTCACGTGACAATAAAATGGCGATAGATAAGCTACCTATCACATGTCACGAGAATCACTATGATAGCTATAATACTCTTTACATCGATTTGGCTCATGCTGTCATGATGTAAAGAGCGATTCAATATAATAATAATAAAAATAAAATTAATAATAATATGCATATGCTAGTGGAAAGCAAGGCAAGGGGAGTTTCCGCTTTGCTTCGCCCTGTATGGCGTTCCAGTATCATTTCGAGAAAGCTTAAACTCCAAATATTCAGCAGTAGCGTTAAATGCGTACTGCTGTACGGATGTGAGACTTGGAAATTTAGGGCGGACGTTATTGGAAAACTCCAGGCGTTTATAAAAACTCAATATTCAAATCAAATCAAATCAAATCAAATCAGTTTATTTCATCAACAGACATTACAAAATTTATTTTTAAGGCATCTATTGAGAACAGGTAAAATAATATATTATATATAGTATACTACCAGAAACGCATAAGAGATGGTTCAACATTAGGAAGACAGGATACTCTCCAGAATTAAGAGTATTTGCCTTCTGAACGTACTTTCACTAACATGAAAGACGTCGATCTCCGAGGAGACCGCGTTCAGCAGACTAATTGCTCTTCCCACCGGTGTCACCAGAGGCAGATTGGTTCTGGCAGCCGGTAGGTAAAACAATCTGTGCTGTCGCTGTCGGAGATATCTATCGGGGACAAAAAGCCGAACACCCTCCAGTACGGCCGAGTTCTCGAAGTATCCCCTAATTAATCTAAAGAAATGGGTAATTAGATGTCCATCTCTTCGAAGCTGTAGAGAATTGGTTCCGAGCATTCCCAAAAGAAATGCCGTGGGATAGAGCCAAGGATAGCTACCATACTCCCTCATGTAGAGATACCTCAGAAATTTTTTCTGAACCCTCTCCAGCATAATGGAATATCTCGCCTCGTGAGGACTCCATATCACAGAACCACTTTCGAGTCTGCTCCGAACCAATGCGTTGTATAGGACTCTGAGCACATTGGGATCCCTGAAAACTCTGCCGGTCCGGACGATGAAGCCCAACATCTTCAGTGCAGTGCCACAAATTCTCTCAACATGTGCACGAAAAGTCAGCCTACTCTCATAGATGATCCCGAGATCTCTCATCGTAGATACATGTGCTAGTTGCTGGTTGTTCATTGTGTATCTATAATACACAGTTCTCAATGCTCTAGTAAAAGATAGCATAACGCATTTAGAGACATTGAATTGCATTTGATTACTGTGACTCCAGTTGACAATATTATTGATGTCCGACTGGAGGCGAAGACAGTCTCCAGGATTTTTAATTTCCAGGAATAATTTCAGATCATCGGCAAATAAAAGAAATCGCGAGAAGTTTATCACCTTCGCAATATCATTTATGAAGATGGTGAAGAGGAGTGGCCCTAAGTTTGAACCTTGTGGCACCCCTGAATTTACAAGAAAAGGTTCCGATTGAAAAATTCCGTTCATTCAGAATATATTGGCCCCAAACAGTGTCAAATGCCGTTCTCTGGACCATGAATTTATATCAATTAAATTCAAGTAAAATCACTTTACAATCGTGTTTACTATTATAAATTAATAATGGAGTTTTACAAAACTAATCCGTTTTTAAGCTGATTGGGGAAAATTTGCCGGTCGTAATCTTCGGCGCTTGTTTTAGCTCGTTTCGCGAATCCGATCTATGCCGAATGAGCTAAAAAAAAGAGGTCGCCAACGATTTCGATATTCGTTTTGCGTTTCACTATTCGGCTTCAATTTAGTTGAGCCATCTCGTGGACCCCCATTTACATCTCATGGACCCACGATTTTTTTTTATCATTGTCGTAGACCCCTTGCAAGTTGTCGTAGAACCCTTATGGTCTATTTATATCACTTTGCTCTGCAAGTAAAAATATCGTCCGCCCTTATGTATGGAAGTGAAGCATGGAACTGGCATAAGAAGGATGAAAGTAGAATAAATGCAGTAGAAATGAGATCTCTAAGACGAATGTGTGGCAAATCTGTTTATGATAGAGTGACAAATGCAAGTATAAGAAGTGAATGTGGTGCGAATGAAAGTGTTATGAACAAAATAAGGAAAGGGTCATTAAGATGGTTTGGACACATGGAAAGAATGAGTGAAGACAGAATGGTAAAGAAAGTATATGTAAACGGCGTGAACGGAGCTAGAAATAGAGGAAGACCGAGGAAAACGTGGCACGATCAAATCAATCAAATATTGAATGTCGGTCACGTGAGGAGTCGGAAAAATCGATGTGCGTGCATGACAAGATGTATGAATGTAGAGGAAACGAGAGGCGTATGTCAGGACAGAACAGTGTGGCGTTCCATTCTTTCTGCCTACCCCTCCGGGGTGACGGCGTGATGGTTAGTTAGTTAGTTAGTTAGCAACAAATGGTAGAAGTAGATATAACAATTATGAGAGAAGGCGTTAGAATTTTTTTCTCGTAAAGAGATGCTGGATCAAAAAAGGTTGGGAACCTATGTTTTTCTAGATTAGCACGTTGAATCAGGTTATAAGTTGAACAGAAAAGCTGAATTCAATCGAATGTATTTAATGACAGATTGGTCACGAAGCGTAGCAAACAAACTGGTGTAAAGCCTTCGAAACATGTCGAGAACAATAAACTTAAAAGTGAAAGAAACAGTGTTTTAATTCAAATTTTTGTATAAAAAATCTCTTCTCCATTGTTTAAGGAACAAAAAATAAACGAATATTATTATATTTGTCTTTTCCTTTTTTATATACTTTGTATATACTCGTACAACACTAACTTTTAGAAAAAAGTTACTCTCAAATAATAATTTTTCTGAATATGCTAACCAACTCATTGAAAAAGAGCATTCATTTAATAAAGATAATGGCGTTGAAATTTTGCATGTTAATAGAAATATAACTTTGAGCAATCTCGAAATTTTAGAAATTAAAAAATCAATTAAAAACAAATAAAATATTATGAATAATCAAATAAATTTAACGTCAAGTCTAATCTTGGATTTATTTCCTTTGTTGTTAGTGAGTACCTGACCAGAACTTTAAATTATTATTTAAAAATTTAAATTGATTCATAATATTTGTTATAACCAGAGCATAAAAGTTCCAAAATAAATCTTTATAACAACGGTCAAAACTGATCATATTTGAAAACAATTTTATAATATTTTAAATATGTACATATCTTTATAATATCCCTGAGGAAGCATCGGTTGTCCGAAACATGCCTGATATTGAATTGAATTTTTTTTTAAATTAGTGTTGTATATACAAGGTATATAAAAAACGGAAAAGACAAATAAAACATCTACGAACATAGAAGAAAGAATTTTATTATATTCTTTGTTTTGAATTCATTCGTTTCTACATGGATTTATGTTTAAGGAGTATTAAATACATACGAATTGAGAGAAAGGGTGAGATCAAATAATGGACATTTGACCCCGAGGTGTTTGTGATTAGTGCTGCCTACTGGTCAACTTGGGGTTGATTCTATTGAGATTGACCCCTGCCGCGTAACTTCCATAGTTTGATGTTTTATTTTCAAAGATTTTGGGGTGGAACACACCATTATTATTTATGATTATACACACAGCGTCCATTAGTTATATAAACACGTCCTCAAAAGATTTTTTGAAGTATGTAAACATCTATGTAAATCAAACTCTTATGTTATAGAATCGACGGGAAAAATATTTTTCTGGTAACCCTTTATGTAGAAAATTTCCCTCTTCCCATTAAGATATACAAATCATCGCCAGTGGTGCTAGTTTATAAAAAAAGTTTATATGTACAAGATAGCGACAGTATAGATTGTTTTACCTACCGGCCGCCAGAACCAACCTGCCTCTGGTGACACCGGTGGGAAGACGATAAATCTGCTGAACGCGGTCTCCTCGGAGATTGACTAACACATTAACTAACTAACTAACTAAACAATACCCCGTCTCCCCGAAGTGGTTAGCAGAAACAATGGACTGCCACACTTTTCTTTCCTGACAAATTTCTCTCGCTTCCTCAGGGGGGGGGGGGGGGGAGAATGAAGTTTTTAATATTAATGAAAGTACGTTCAAGGCAAATACTCTTGATTTTGGAGAGTATCTTGTCTTCCTAATGTCGAACCATCTCTCACGCGTTTCTGGTAGTATACTATATTCATATTATTTTACCTGTTCTCAATAGATGCCTAAAACCTTAATTTTGTAATGTCTATTGATGAAATAAACTGATTTAATTTTAAGACCATTAAGTGTCGGCAAGTTATTATTATTATTACTATTTTGTTAAATCGCTCTTTACATCATTACAGCGCGAGTCAAATCGATGTAAAGGGTATAGCTATGACATGTGTTAGGTATCAAATCTATCGCCATTTTATTGTCATGTGAATTCTACACCACAACAAAAAGAGTGTAGGAGAGGCCCAAGAAGAATAATATAAAAGAAATAGAAAAATCGGCGGTGGTCTAGAGCAGTGGTCCCCAACCTTTTTGTCGCCGCGGACGGCTAGTTTTAAAAAAAATTAATAATAATATATTTGTACAATACCTATATAATAATAAAATTTATATTTGTGGTACATAAGTTATAGTGACAAATAATAGTAGAGAAAACACGGAATCACAATTTTAAGCTGGATCATGTTCGATTTTTCAAAAGTAAATTTGATCAGTACCATTTGGTCCACGGCCCGGGGGTTGGGGACCACTTGTCTAGAGGATAGAACGCTTGGCTCTTGATCCAGGGGACTTGGGTTCGAGCCTGGACACGACCAGATTCCCTCTTCATAATAATGGGCTATTTTCTGCTCATGAATGGTTAAAAAGTTGTACACAAGCAGTGTGAGTGGGAAAAGAATCCGAGGACGACCGTGGAAAACATGGCATGACCAAATTAACCAATTACTTAAAGGCGGCCACATTCGAAGTCGGAATAATCGACGTGCGTGCATGGTGCGATGTATGAATGTGGAGGAATCCCGAAAGGTGTGCCAGGACAGGCCAGTGTGGCGATCCATCCTCTCTGCCTACCCCTCCGGGGAAATGGCGTGATGGTTAGTTAGTTAGTTAGTTAGTTTTTCTGCTCATATTGATGATGGTAAAATAAATTCTAATATTTATATTAATATTAAATTCTTATATCTTTGGTGTTAGACTTTAAAAAAAATTAAGTACATGTTTATAATGACGTATTTTTTTTTTTGATCGCCTCGGATTTGGACATTTTTAGTGCCAGTGAGGCAGTGTTAATACACAATATACTATCAAGTATGGATGGAGTATTGCCTTACTGACGTCAACATAATATTGTATTTTGGATTCATCTGAGATATATTATTTCTTAGCATATATGAGTGCTCTATAAAAGTTCATATTGTTATTGTTTGTTATGTTTCATTTAAGGCAAACTTAAGCCTGTGGAATTCCATAATGATGATTTTTTTATGAATAAATCCCCCTTTTTTTCAATTCTTGAGTATATTTTTCGACGACTTATGCCTTAATCATAAACTATAAACTATATAGTTTATATCGTTCTCCCGATGATAAAGGTGTAAGCCTTTGAAACATGTTTCAATTCAATGAAAAAACAGTGTTTTAATTAATAAAAAATCATGTTTTATTTGTGTAAAATATAAGTTATTAAATTAATTAATTTGCTATTTCTGAAACTCCGTTTTAGTGTTGTAATTATCTCAATGACGCATTTAATCGTGTTTAAAATCCACTATGAAAGCTTCATTTATAAAATGAGAACATTCTTTAGCAACGATAATCTTAACTTGAAACTCTCACAAAGAATAATTAAATGTTATATTTGGTCTGTTTTACTAAATGGCTGCGAAACCTGGACTCTGAAAATGAATGTGATGAACCGTTTTTTTTAAAGTCACAGGGACAGAGGAGTCCCACCGCATTCCCGAAGCTGTTATAGGCGGACGTCGCCTTTCGTCAGCTTCGCTCTATCAATCCCTAGGCCCGTCTCCGTCCGGTGTAATGGTCAGCTTAGTTGCCTTCTGATGAACCGGTTGGAAGCGTTCGAGATGTGGATATACTGCAGAATGCTCCGTATACCGTGGACCGATAGGGTCAGTAATGCAGACGTACTACAGAGAGCCAGAGCCAATAGAGAGCTGTTGCCGAGTGTGAAAATTCGAAAGGTCTCATATTTGGGTCATATGCTAAGGGGAGAAAAATACCACCCCTTTCGACTGATATTAATAGGTAAAGTGGAGGGACGTCGGGGAGTTGGTAGAAGGCAGCTGTCCTGGCTGCAGAACATCAAAGAATGGACAGGAATAACAAGAGTTCAGAACCTGTTCCAAGTGGCGCAGGATAGAGATGCCTTTGCTGCAGTGATCGCCAACGTTGGGGGGCCGAAGAAGAAGAAGTGATATTATAACTAAACTAACTAACTAACTAACCATCACGCCGTCACTCCGGAAGGGTAGGCAGAAAAAATGGAACGCCACACTGTTCTGTCTTGACATACTTCTCTCGATTTCTCTACATTCATACATCTTGTCATGCACGCACGTCGATTTCTCCGACTCCTCACGTGACCGACATTCAATATTTGATTGATTTGATCGTGCCACGTTTTCCTCGGCCTTCCCCTATTTCTAGCTCCGTTCACACCGTTTACATATACCTTCTTCACCATTCTATCTTCACTCATTCTTTTCATGTGTCCAAATTATCTTAATGACCCTTTCCTTATTTTGTTCATAACACTTTCATTCGCACCACATTCACTTCTTATACTTGCATTTGTCACTCTATCATTTACAGATTCGCCACACATTCGTCTTAGAGATCTCATTTCTACTGCATTTATTCTACTTTCATCCTTCTTTTGTCAGTTCCATGCTTCACTTCCATACATAAGGGTTTTAAAAATATTAATATTATGATTTGTAATGATTTAGACTTTTACGGCGGTTCTTGTATAAGTGGCATACGAGTCTTTTCGCCATATTGGATTTCTGAGAGAGTAGCGCAGTTCTTACTCGAGATGACGGCCTCTCGACAGCGCCTATCAGAAGACATTCAAGCATTTCACGATCTGCTGGTCTGGTACTTTCGTTTATCACGTGATCAAAGTGTTAACACATTCGCTTTTCGAATTACACGAGAAGAATGCACCCGAGTGTGAGGGTCAATGATTCGATCACACATACCATCACGCCGCTTCAAGCTAGGGGTAGCTAAAATCTATTTATAAAATATGTTCTAAAATTCTTTTTTTAAATACATTTATTCAACTAAGTAACTAACTAACCTTCACGCCGTCTCTCCGCAGGGGTATGCAGAGAAAATCGACCGCTATATTGCTCTGTCCCGACACACCCCTCGAGATTCCTCTACCTTCCTCTCCTTCCGCCAGTGCATTAATAAAGGTTTTTTGCTTAATGCTTCCCAATCTTATTAGATAACGCTAGTGTAGACTGAACTAAAATATGTAAAAATAAGCGCGGGATTCTAGCATATATACAAGTTCCATAAAATTGTCAGATGTGGTGGTCATAAGAAGGGCGGAATGGGGAATGTTGTTAAACATAAAGCGATCGCTCAACCCAACCAATGACAGGTCATAAGTCCTGTAAGCGCCTCGGCCACCACATTCTGTTCCCAGAAAACAATTTACATCTTCGTCTCTATTGAGATACAATTAATCCTATCATTTAAAGTTTTCCCGCACATTTTTCTCGGTGATCCCATTTCTACGGCATTTATCCTACTTACTACGCGTGTAGGGACCTAAAACGGAACAAGAAATATAGGTAAACGTAGCACGATCAAATATGACAACGTATATTGATTAAATCCAATAATGAGTTCATATATCAATGGAAAATTAAAAGAAACCGTTTTATTATGATTGTAATTTCCCCTTTCGCAAGCACTGTTAATTATAAAACATTATATTGTACGTATAACGTATAACCCGACGAGGAGGCGACATTTCGGTCATTACTTTAAATGACGGTCGCTTTTCAGCCATCTTCACGCTTTCCAGCGCCATTAAAATACGAAAACTCGGAGTACTTACCCGCGCACACACGGCTCCACTCCGGACCGCATAAATTCTAGCCGCTAGCAAGTGCGCATCTACACGTATCTACCTCTATATAAATTAGCTGAAATTCATTTAAATGTATACGGTATGTTTTGAGCGAAATCTCGAAAGCAAGAGTGCCCAGCGCTTAGTACATATATAATTAATTTTACTGCAACGAAATTAATACAGTTGGACTCCATTTTGTCTGCGCTATAACGCTAAAGCTTGTGGCCACTCGTCCATGCGAGATTTGAAAATAAATTAATATTAATATTTGGTTTAATAAACCTTTAACAACGCAACATCAGATGAGAGTAGTGATGTCAGGAGTTCCACCAAAGAACACCATGGAGTTGGTCTACCTCGGGAGCAAAATAACATGGGACGGTCGGTCTAAGAGCGAGGTCGACAGCCGTCAGGCTAGGCTTGCATTTAATAAAAGGTCGAAAATAATATAATCAAATAATATAGACCTAAAACTGAGAATACTCCTCATCAAGACCTATGTATGGAGTATCTTGATGTACGGCTGCGAGACATGGTGCCTATCCGAAAGAGATAAGCGGAGACTAGAGGCTTTTGAGATGTGGTCCTATAGAAGACTATTAGGAATTTCCTGGAGAGACCACATCACGAATGAGGAAGTTCTTCAAGGAATCGAAGGAGGAAGGCACCTGCTCAGGACCTTGTCCGAAAGGCGTGCAAGATGGATCGGCCATGTAATACGTCAAGAAGGTCTCTTGCATGCCATAATGGAGGGTATGACCGAGGGGACAAACTCTAGGGGACGCCCACGCCGAGAGTACCTGGAGGACCTGTTGGTGGACGTGCGCTGCTCATCATATGCAGATTTCAAAAGAGCCGCACAAGACAGGGAAGAATGGAAGAGAAGAATAGAAGAAATTGCTGCAAACCAATCGCAGGATTGAAACTTTCTAACTAATAACTAACCAACAAAAAAATAACATCAAACGAAATATGTATAGAACCATGTGAACGGAAACTCAATACATCGAATGATTTTACTGAAATCTCTTGACGGAAGTTAGAAAATAATAATTAAAGTAAACAATTTTTTTTTAAATTTTAGATAAACTTAAGGCGTTAAAACTGTGGAATTCCATAATAAAGAATTTTTATGAATAAAAACACTGTTTTTTCCACTTTGGAGTTTATTTTTCTCGACATGTTTCGAAGGCTTACACCTTCATCATCGGGAGAACGATATAAACTGGTGTAAGCCTTCGAAACATGTCGAGAAAAATAAACTCAAAAGTGGAAAAAACAGTCTTTAATTCATAAAATTCTACAATATTTTTAAACTACTTCTACTTTTGTCTTTATTTAGACAGCGTCCGGTTTCGCCAGAATCGCTGGCATCGACAGACTGGTGACATCATGGTCGATTTAGTCACGCACTTCGCACGCACTGTCTCCTCACGTGGTCGACATTTAATATTTGATTAATTTGATCGTGCAACGTTTTCCACGATCTTCCTCTATTTCTAGTTCCATTTACATCCTTAATAAATACTTTTTTACTAGTTTTCTTTGTTCATTATAATAAAACTTGTATAAAACAGGTGTATGCCAGAGCTGAAAGGATTGGCCAGTTCAATGCTTCGCTTCCACACATAAATAATAATAATAATAATAATAACTTTTAAAGCGCCGTTTTTGTGATGTAATCACCTCAAGGGCGCATTAAGACGTGTTTTAAATCTAAATGTGAACGCTGCATCTGATTGATATTCGCGATCGATTAGAAAGTATAATAGAACAAAATATGCAAGTTTTAATTTGGGTATGAAATATGAAAAATATGGGTTATCAGCTTAGATCTGAAATCCTTATATAATAAGGCATCCTTCTTCTGCCAGTTCTATGCTTCGCTTCCATACCTAAGGGTAACAAATGAGATTCGTCAATGCGTATATTTAAATGGCTGTTGAGTAAAAAAATTGTGTTAGAATAGTTATCTTTGTTATTCCATGTTCTTCGAAATATTATGTTCTGTAATTTTTAGAATTCTCTTTTCATAAACAATACTCAAGTATTTCTAAATATTAGAGTCGTAAAAATAAACAGATATTTCATTGCATCGTTTACATGTCTTAACTAATTATTACAATAACAAACCGTAACGTTGTTTTCCCGAATGTGTAGGCAGTGATACTCTATCCTGAAACACATCTCAAGATTTCTCCACACTCGTACAGCGAGTCATACACGTGTTTACACTTAGGATAGAGGAGGTTATCTCCGAATTACGCGGTGAAAAAAACAAATATTATAAATATTTAATAAAAAATGGATAAAACAGTGCTAACTGTTTCTTGAACAATGATGTAAAACTCCAAATTAAATAATATGATTTCTATAAAACGTCATTTGGTATTAATTGTCTATGTAAGCATTGGATACATTAATAGTTATAAAATCATCTAACTAGTTTCAAGTAATAAGTCTTTCCTATAATTCGGGGATAATCCCATAATTATTGTCAACAATTTATTATGTCTGCTTTGGGAATTAAAAAAACATTGTTTAAACCACTTTTTAATAAAAAAATATTAAAATACACAACATGTTTCAGAGGACACCTCCATCTTCAGGTGTAAAAATATAACAAAAACTTATCAATGAAAGACTAATAAAAAACGCATTTAAAATTCCTTTCTCCTTAAATACTTTGTCTACATTTAATCTCCCAAGCTCCCATTCCCAATCAAATGCAAATTAATCATTTATTAATTTCTATATAAATGATTACTTTTCAAATGTATGTTTTTTCTACCAACTAACTAACCAACTAACCATCACGCCGTCTCCCCGAAAGGGTAGGCAGAAGGAATGGACTGTCACACTTTTACTGATGCGGCACTCCATCCTTCTCTTTTCGCTTCGCGGGAGACGCGGTGTGATGGGTTGCGAACCTTCTCGCCACCAATAGGCATCTCCCCCGCGCACACTTTGATCGTAAAATATCCACAAAATAAATCTAAAATAAATAATATGAAATTCAATGATATAAAATAAAATAACAAAATAAAAATAGTTAAACACAAAATGTTCTTTTTAGATGGTGCACATATTGTCTATTCAATTTATTTTCCACGAATCCACCGTTTTTTTTTAATTTAGCACTTAATGTAATAACACATAATGTTTTTTTTTCGATGTTGCACATGTTGACATGGACGATCCGGACTTTTGTGTTTATGTTTTTTCTAAATTATATTATCATCATGTATTATTATTATTTAATGTTATTTATTATTTTTCTGTTAAAAAATAATTGTTAGTACCTACTTATAACAAATAGTCCAAATTAATTTTTAATTTTTGTATCGAATATGGAATTTCACAGTGTTAATATCTTAACTTTTAATAAGTTAATTTATTATGTTTTGTGTGATTTTGGGTAACACCGTGTGATTCCTCCTTCTCGACCGACGTTTCGGAGATCATTGCAGTCTCCATCTTCAGGGTAATGTGGTGGTGGTAATAATTACCACCGGTGGGAAGAGCAATTAGTTTGCTGAACGCGGTCTCCTCGGAGATCGACGTCTTTCATATTAGTGAAAGTACGTTCAGGGGACAAATACTCTTGACTTCGGAAAGTTTCTTGTCTTCCTAATGTCGAACCATCACTAATGCGTTCCTGGTATTATGTTGTATGTGTACTCAATAGATGCCTTAAACATTTGTGCTGTTTGTAGTGTCTTTTGAGTAAATAAACTGATTTGATTTGATTTGATTTGATTTGACTGCAACGATCTCCGAAACGTCGATCGAGAAGGAGAAATCACACGGTGTTACCCAAAATCACACAAAACAATTGCTGCCAACCGTGAAAATCTACGCAATTATTTTGCAATGTATTAAGCCGCATCAATTACCTCAATTACCGTATTCTGCTACTTTAACTCGTGTATAAAAACACCGATACGCTTGATTTTCACTGCATTTGATAAATGTCTTTCTGAACCTACATTTCGGAGATCGTTGCAGTCTCCATCTTCCAGGTGGTTATGAATATGTGGTGTGTAATGATGGGTATGTATAACTCCTTCAACGCTGTGCCGTGTCGCCGGCATTATGAGAGCGAACAGGAGGTCTCCGAGTTGATTATGTGCTATGTTCTACCCTGTGCTGACATTACATACGACACATTTAAGACCACCCTGAAGATGGAGACTGCAATGATCTCCGAAACGTCGGTCCAGAAAGATGAGCTACACTGATTTTCCCAAGATCCTAAAATATATATTTCAACCAACCGTGAAAATCTACCCAATTACCTATTTGATAAATGCTTTAGAAAGCGAAACGTGTCATTTTCATAAATTATAAATAACTAACTAACTAACTAACCATCACGCCGTCTCCCCGAAGGGGTAGGCAGAAAGAATGGAGTGCCACACTTTTCTTTCCTGACATATTTCTCTCGCTTTACTCAACATTCCTCGGTCTACCTCTATTTCTGGTTCCATTTACATCATTAACATATAATTTTTTTACCATTCTTTCTTCATTCATTCTTTCCATATGTCCAAACCATCTTAATGATCCTTTCATTATTTTGTCCATAACACCATCATTAGCACCGCATTCACTTCTTATATTTTCATTCGACACTCTATCATACACAGAGTATCCACACATTCGTCTAAGATAATTATAAATAAACTTCTAGAAAACAGACGTTTTTATTCGTATTCATTATAAGATAAAACAGGTTCAAAAAATCTCTTTCCAAATTACCAATTAAAATCAAATTTCGTTTTCAAATAAAGAAGAAAAAAAAAACGTTACGAAATCACTGGTCAATTCTGTTATGTATTTGTCAACTTATATAACTGTAGAGAGAGATCGCAAATGGATTATTATAGGTCTCTGTCTTTCCTATTCATATAAATTTGCAAAACCGTTTTTTTATTGTCTATGAAGGGTTCAAAAGGATTCCTGTCTTAAGAATTGTGACTACCTGGATTACATATATGACGTTGTAGGTCCCTTATGAGAGATTTTGAAAGAAAATAGTCTGTTACAATAAAAAATATGGTTATCAAATCAATTGTGCGCTCTGCTGACCTGGGGTCAACCCGACCCAAGCGTGAAAATGTCGTAAAATCGTACGATTTTAATAATGTATGTATGCAAATCGAAACCAAGAACTCAACTGGTATTATCCGACCCCCGGATGACCCGAGAATCGCTGTCGACACGTACCAAACTCCGGTAGAAAGAATAGCAACCTAAATTATACAGAGATGCTTTAAAATGGGGTATGGATGACCCCGCGCGAGCCCAAAGGTCGCCTATTAGGTTCGACGGACATAATTCACCCGTCCATCCTGTAGGGTCAGAATAACGCAACAATGGTCACCTTTTTACCTGGACCTTTTCCTGATTTTCTGTTGGAAGGGTTGTTTCATACCCTCGTTTCCACTTTACTGACCAAGGGTCGAAATAGGGGGCCTCGAAGATGGGGTATTTTCGCAAAACACAAAGAAAGGGATATCCTTTGGAAGTTCAATTTGAAAAAATGGGGTCATTTTTGACCGTTTTGACCCCGTGTGAGTTTCTTATTGTGTTTCGTTGACCTTAATTAAATCAGGATTTACTACGAATTTGCATGCATTCTTTCTTGAACCCTTTTTGGCTTCCTTTTCATATAGCAGGTAGCCTTTTTATTTGAAAATCAGAGCATCGGACTGTGATCCAGTTGTGGGAACGAATTTAGGCCATCGAGTTTATGGGTTTCGCAATACCTTCCATATTTGCGGACGCAAAAGGACAATGGGCAGTTGAAATTTGCATTTCGTCTAGGGTCCAAATGTTCCCGGAACGCGTAGTTCCCATACTCAAAGTCCTTTTTTCGGTGGACGATGGCGAAATTTCGCACGACTGGCCCAGCGATTCCCAGGACGTCCTAAAAAATCGTTACAGTTTTGGACTGAATGTTATTGTTTAGATTTTTGATGAATGAGGCTAAGGATCTTGAAGGTAGGAAGCGACCGGACTCCTTGGCCTAAATAGGACAATGTGAGAATGACCTGAACGGTGTTTGGTTTGGTAAAAAGTCCGTTAGACAAAGGTATCAGGTAAATTGTAATATCATTTGGTCTACTTTAAATTTGACCGTTACTCCGATTTCTGGGGTGTTCTTAGGTTCGACCGTTGGATGAGCAGTTTATACATTGTCTGTCACTACTAAGACGGTTGGCTATCAAATTAAATGCCCTTTAATGACGAGCGTCGGCAGTTTCAGCTGGCAATTTTATGTTAACTAAACGAGGGTTAGTCGTTAAGCTTGATGATCGAATCTGCTTATTAAATAACATACAAAGCAAGGTACAAATGCTTTTGTAATATGTAATATGTAGTACCTATTTATATGCTTATCTTTTAATGTACTCGATAATTTGAAAATTGTATTCCATAAAGAAAACAAAATGTGACAAATTCATTGTCTTAATTTAAGTATTGTTTATGTTAATTAATACGAATGAAAACGCCTGTTTTCTATAAGTATCATTATAATAAGGTTCATTGTCTCTGCTTGCCCTTTCGGAAAACGGCGTGATGGATAGCTATTTAGTTGTTTGAATACTTAAGAATGTCTTTAAACGTGATGCGAAGTTATCAGCTCTTTTGAAAAAAACATTGAGAGATAACAAGAAATATCTGACGCGCTATGTGCTCGTTGGTAGGAAGCGGGTGATGGGAAGGGGAAGGTAATCGGAGAGGGGAGAGACCCCACCTGATTGGTGCAGTCGCTTGGCCACTTTACTTATCGGAGACGCTATTAATATTCAAGCTAATTATCCTCACCTTCGCTTTATAGGCAAAATAATTCATGTGCATTGTCATTTGACGCATTTTATCATTACTGCCAATATGAATATATCGACTATTTAACTAACTAACCATCATGCCGTCTTTGCGAAGGGTAGGCATAAAGAATGGACTGCCACACTTTAAACGATGCGGCACTCCATCCTTCTCTTTTCGCCCCCGCGGGAGACACGGTGTGATGGGTTGCAAACCTCATCGCTACCAATAGGCATCTCACGCGCACACTTAGGAACTAAAACGTTCACAAAATAAATCTTAAATAAATAATATAAAACATGTCATGAGAATCAATATGATAGCTATTCCCTTTACATCGATTTGGCTCGCGCAGTAATGATGTAAAGAGCAATTCAACAAAGTAATATACGAGTAATAATAACAATATTAGTAATAATAATAATATTAATAATAATAAAAATAATAGTGAAAAATTAAAATACAATAGTTATAATATTATTTTAACACTATTATGATAACGAATTTTATGAATTAAAAACACTGTTTTTTTTCCATTTTTGA
Source organism: Lepidostoma basale (assembly GCA_022606425.2). Lineage (NCBI taxonomy): Eukaryota > Metazoa > Arthropoda > Insecta > Trichoptera > Lepidostomatidae > Lepidostoma > Lepidostoma basale. Next base: position 47,327 of record JAHDVF020000896.1, on the reverse strand, counting down.
GTTTATTTTTCTCGACATGTTTCGAATAAACGATATATAGTTCTCTAAGTTTATATCGTTTTTCCGATGATGAAGGTGTAAAAGCCTTCGAAACATGTCGAGAAAAAGAAACGCAAAAGTGGAAAAAACAGTGTTTTAATTCATAAAAATTTGTAATTATGGAATTCCACAGTGTTAACGCCTTAAGTTAATCTTAAACTATTATGATTTTGTTGAATGTTTTGTACAAATTGATATACATTATGAAAAATTCCGATCATTCAAATCAAATCAGTTTATTTCATCAATATACATTACAAAATTAAGGTTTAAGGCATCTAGTGAGAACAGGTAAAATAATATATTGTACGAGTATATAGTATACTAACAGAAATCCATGAGAGGATGTTTCTACATCAGGAAGACAAGATACTCTCAAAAATCAAGATTATTTGCCTTCTGAACGTACTTTCACTAATATGAAAGACGTCGATCTCCGAGGAGACCGCGTACAGCAGATTAATTGCTCTTCCGAGCGGTGTTGCCGGAGGCAGGTTAGTTCTGGCTGCCGGTAGGTAAAACAATCTATGGTGTCGCTGTCGGAGATATCTATCAGGGACAAAAAGCCGAATACCCTCCAGCCCGGCCGAGTTATCGAAATATCCCCTTAGTAATAAAAAAAAATGGGTTATGAGATGCCCATCTCTTCGAAGCTGCTGAGATATGCCCAAAAGAAATGCCGTGGAATAGAGCCACGGAAAGCTATCATACTCCCTCATGTAGAGATTCCTCAGAATTTTTTTCTGAACCCTCTCCAGCATAACGGAATATCTCGCCTCGTGAGGACTTCATATCACAGAACCACTTTCGAGCCTCCTCTGAACCAATTGTATAAGACTCTGAGCCCATGGGGATCTCTGAAAACTCTTGCGGTCCGGACATCCTTAGTGCAGTGACTTTCAATCTTTGTAACGATCATGTTCACCAGTTTGATTACTCTATCCACCGCATCATCAGAGGCAGGTTGGTTCTGCAGATTGGCAAATAAATCAGTCTTTGCTGACTCTGTCGAAGATAACTTTTCGGAATATAAAGATACCCTCCAAGTTGACGGAGTTTCAAAGAATCTTAATATCATCAATAAAAAAATAAACTTGTTCTCAACATTTTTATCCGCACCCCATTAACATCTTATATTTGCATGACACGATGCATGCATGTTTAGGAATCAAGAGAAGTACAATATGTCAGAAAAGAAAACTGTGGCGGTCCATTCTTTCTGCCTAACCTTAACCTAACCTAACCTTAAATTTTAGTTTTTTTTTTTGATAGACTTGTATTTCTAATAACCAATCTATTAAACAATTATAGGTCGAAGCATTCTTTCTGCCTATTCCGAAGGGGTAGGCAGAAAAAATGGACAGCCACACATTCTTTCCTGACATTCTTCTCTCAATTCCTCAAATTCATACATCGTGTCATGCACGCACGTCGACTTCTCCCACTGCTTACGTGGCCGACATTCAATATTTGATTTATTTGATCGCGCCACGTACGATACGCGCTCTCGGTCTTTCTCTATTTCTAGTTCCAATACTTTTTTTACCATTATTTCTTCATTCATTGTTTCCACGTGTCCAGACCATCTAAGTTATCATTATTTTGTTTTATGGACGTGCTTGCTGATATTTAAACTATGTAATGGAACTACAAATATAGGAAGACCGAGGAAAACGTGGCACGATCAAATAAATTAAATAGTGAATATTGGCCATCAATCACGATTTATAATCCTGTTTATAATCCACGATGTATAATCCAGGGGACATGGGTTCGAACCTGGTCACGACCAGATCCTTTCTTCATGATAATGAGCTATTTTATGCTCATATTGAAGAAAATAAATTAAAATTCTAGCAGAAGACGCTATTGGAGAGACCACGTGGACCGCATGGAGAATACAAGAATTGCAAAAATTGTTAAAGATGAAAACCCAAGCAGCAAAAGATTACCAGGAAGGCCGCCGAAGAGATGGAGAGATGGCTGGACATCATCATCCCAGGACAGCCTACCGTCACAAACAGGTCACACGACCTAAACTAAGAGGAAGAAGAAGAAGAAATTGAGGAAGCGAGAGAAGTATATCAGGAAAGAACTGTGTGGCGGTCCATTTTCTCTGCCTAACCTTTCGGAGAGACGGCGTGATGGCTAGTTAGTAAGTTTAATTTCAGTGTCTTCCCGACAAAACGCGGTTGGAATTGCTGCCATTTTAGCTTTTTTAGATAGACGTTTATCTGTAAATGTTTACCACAAATACCGTTATGAATCCACAACTTATTCAACTGTTTTAAAATATTATTTTGCAAATCGAAAATGACCGTTTGAGTATGCAAATTTTTCTCACCATTCCGTTATCTCCGACAATGGGCTGCGGTGATTAATCACAATTAAATCTGTCCAGAGTAAACATCCCTTTGTCCTGGCGATTGTCTGGCTCGTCCTAGCGGGCTTTCAGTCCCTTCCGGCCAGGGCGGAAGGAGACCAAACCGGTTGTCCCCCGTACCGTGTCCTGCGATCATATCCGGGTTGCTCCTGCGTCCTAGAATGCAGGGGGGACAGAAGTTATGAACCAAATATATTATCTTCTTCAAAACAAAGCAATGAGAATCATATGTATTGTTTCTTGAACATTGATGTAAATCTCATTGATGTTAAATTAATATGAATAAAAACGTTTATTTTCTAGAAGTTTTATTATATTTTGTTGTAATTATACTTTATTGTAATCACACTGTCATCGCCGGGACTCGAACACGGGACCTTCGGTATGGAAATCAGAACTCTTACCACTCTGCCACGAAGGTCGATGATTATTTCAAATATATAATTGTTTACTGTTAATTTTTTTAATTATATATTTTTTAATACGAATGAAAACGTCTGTTCTCTAGAAGTTTCAATATATTTCATGGAAATGACATGTTTAACCAGGCATTATAAATTTCGATAATTCCCTAGCGAGGCAAAACATGTCATTCCCGTGAAATATAATAAAACTTCTAGAAAACGGACGCTTTCATTCGTATTAATTATTTAATATGGAGTTTTAAATCATTAGTTAAGAATAAAGAATAATAATAAAGAAAATAGTTAGTTAATAATAAAATGTAATACGACAAGAAGGCCTCTTGCATGCCATAATGGAGGGTATGACCTGTTGGTGGACGTGCGCTGCTCATCTATATGCAGATTTCAAAAGAGCCGCACAAGACAGGGAAGAATGGAAGAGAAGAATAGAGGAAATTGCTGCAAACCAATCCCAGGATTGAAACCAGAGAGAGAGAGAGAGAGAGTTAAGAAACGGTTGCAATATTTTTTTTTGATCTTTGGGTATATCCTACCCACTACATAACTATCCTGAAGATGGAGACTCCAACGATCTCTGAAACTCGATGGAGGGAGATAAATTACACGGATATACATGATGCAAAAAAAAAAACAAAAAAAAATATATATATATATTTTTGTTTTGTTTATCTTTCAATGTATTACCAACAGAATGTCGAATAATTTTGTCATGTCGAATAATTTTGTCATGCCAAACTTTCGTTCTCCTCTATAAGCCCAATATTCACACCTAAATGAACGTGTCAGGTCTAAACCTGTTTGGATTCTGTGGGGACAGACGCGACCTCGGCCCGAGATGAGCCATCTTCTTCCTTATTATTCTTTGGGACAAATATTAAGGACATTAATCACTGCAAGTTCGCCATTGTCCTGTTCGGATGCTGTGAGAAAATTCGCAATCATCTCAAAAGGATTCGTGTAATTATAATATGTAAATATAATACGCCGTAAATATTTCATAGATGCGTCTACTTGTTCTTCAATATAACCATTGTCCATAATTTTATCTGGAAAACATGTTTACAAGAGACGGGAGAATGGAGAAAGACATCGAAAGAAAAAAACAACTGTTGTTTGTAACATCCGATGACGTTAACATAGTTTAGCGAAACAGCTGTCGGGCCAATTTTTATTATTTTTATTTTTAAAAGACTAATATCAAGGATTTACATCAATGATATTAGAATTTATTTTACAATCTTCAATGTGAGCAGAAAATAGCTCATTATTATGAAGAAGGAATCTGGTCGTGTCCAGGCTTGAACCCATGTCCCCTGGATCACGAGCCAAGCGTTCTATCCCCTAGACCACCACTCGGTCGAATTAAATCAAAATTCTTCTTCTTCTCTTCATTCTAAATATAAGACTCGTGGTCTGTTTCTTAAGGGGTTAGGGGCAGTCAGAGGTATGAAAAAACAAGTATTTTGAATATTTTTTTTTGTCAGTATAATAATTTTTTGTCAGAATATTTTAATTTTAACTGAATCTCGATATTTAGAAATTAAAAAAACAATTAAAAATAAAGAAAATATTATAAATAATCAAATAAATTTAGTACAAAAATATTATAAATAATCAAATAATCTTTGATTTATTTCCTTTGTTGTAAGTAATTACCTGAACCCCAATAAGAACTTAAAAAAGGACTGGTTGTCCGAAACTTGTCTATGTAATTTTTTTTATATGTAAGTGTTGTATTAACAAAGTGTATAAAAAAGAAAAAGATAAATAAAGCAATTACAACACAAAGTATGGCGAATATAGATGAAATTCATCTAAATTCATTAAAAAAAATATATACATAAATATTATTTTAATAGTTAATTTAGTGCCTGATAGAAGTTTTTTTTTTCTTTTTAAAAACTTATATTTTTTATAATCAATTATCTGTTGCAACAGTTAATTGATTATAAAAAACTAAGTTTAAAAAAAAGGCACTAGATTAATTATCAAAGTAATATTTTTTTATTTGAATGATTTAAGATGAACGTGTAAGAAGTTATTATCGTCACAGCATTATGGAACACGGTACAAATTATTTTATGGCGATAACTTAATATGTAATTTATATATTTTTTTTAAAATTTGGTCAAATCAAGTTAAAATATCATATAATAGTTTGTGTTGTTGGTTTTATAAAATAAATTAAATTACTGTAATTTAAAAAACAATTTAAAATACTAGTTTTTTTTTAACCCCTTAAGAGGAATTAGCCTTCTGCGAGTTCGCCTCCCAGCTCGGTCCATCTCTTTGGTGGTTAGCCGGGGGTTGTCTACATTTATCAGTTTATTTATTTACTCAAAAGATTTAACAAACATAATTACAGTTTAAGGCATCTATTTGAGAAAGGGTAAAGAATCAGGAATGCATGAGAGATGGTTCAACTTTAGGAAGACAAGATACTATCTAAAGTTAAGAGAATTTTTCTTCTGAACGTACTTTCACTAATATGAAAGACGTCGACCTCCGAGGTAATCATGTTCAGCAGACTGATTGCTCTTCCCATCGGCATTATTAGAGCCAGATTCGTTCTTGCGGCCGGAAGAAATAACACTCTATGCTGGCGCAGTCGGAGATATCTGTCGGGAACAAAAAGACCTACACCCTCCAGCACGGCTGAGTTTTCAAAATATCTCCAAATTTGTCTAAAGAAATGGGTTATTAAGAACCCATCTCTTCGAAGCTGCAGAGAATTAGACCCCATTATTCCCAAAAGAAACGCTGTGTGATAGAGCCATGGATAGCTACCATAATCTTTCTTTTAGAGATACCTCAGATTTTTTTTCTGAACCCTCTCCAGCATAAGGGAATATCTCGCCTCGTGCGGACTTCATATCACAGAACCACTTTGCTCCGAACCAATGAACTGTGTAGTACTCTGAGCACATTGGGATCTCTGAAAACCCTTCCGGTCCGAATGATGAAGCCCAACATCTTCAGCGCAATGCCACAAATTCTCTCAACATGAGCGTGAAAAGTTTCCGGGCCACACAAATCATGCCCCCGAATAAACTAACAACCCACCAAATCACCTTCCAACAATGTTCCCATCAGACGTAAGAGGAATAGCCACATGAGCTGAACCTCTGTAAGCCAGAAGATCCAAGTCCAAGTTAATCTACTCTCATAGATGACCCCGAGATCTCTCATAGTGGATACATGTGCCAATTGCTGGTTATTCATTGTGTATCTATGATATATAGTTCTGGGGTTGGCCGTGCAACACAATGACAGGATGTATCCATCCTTCTCACGTGTGCATACCAGTATCGTCCTCTTTACTTGATTCACCTAACGACATCCTCGATCTAACATATTTTCCTTATGCTCGAGTTCTGAATCTCTAGGAGTTTGTCAGGACAGAGCAATATGTCGGGCCGACCTCTCTGCGTACCCCTCTGGGGAGAAGGCGTGATGGTTAGTTTGTTAGTTCTATTATCCTTTCTAACCGATCGCGAAAATCTAAAATTTAAAACATGTCTTAATGCGCCCTTGAGGCGATTACGTCATAAAAACGGCGCTTCAAAAGTTAGCATATTATTATTATTATTATTATTTATTATTATTATTATTAGTTAGATAGAGGATCTGAAGATAAACAAGCTTTCTCGCAAGTAATTCAGAGGGGGGAACTTAGATGATTCGAAAAGAAGAAGATAAAAATTCGTTTGACCCCCGTTTAAAATACGGTTATCTTTACATTTGTAAATCTGCCCATTATTGCATTCGGAAATAACCCTTCTCGCCGCCCTATCATTACAATAAACATCCCCTCTGATACCCCATCTATTGAGAACCCCTTTTCAGATTAATTAATTCGGATTCACCCCATCAGGAAGACCAGCATTCCATGACTAGTCAATTATTGAAAGGATTATGTTCATGTGTAACTTCTCCTTTTCGACCTATGTTTCGGAGATCGTTGCGGTCTCCATCTTCAGGATATCGTCACCTGAGAGTAAGAGGGTTCCAACTAACAAAATTTCACATTTGGCTTTTTTTCATGAAAAGGGTTCTTACTAACCTTATCTATACGTACAATTAAAAAAATCATGTAAAAGTATCGTCATTTTGATGTTACGAAAATAATCAAGTTCCATCTGATCATTCAAAACACACGATTCACTGAAGAAGGATTCATTTAAACTTAGAACTTTATTATTCCAACTGTTGCCAGACAAAATTTACAAGTTTCTCGGTAAAAGAATCTCTGAAAATTGGAATAAAACCCTTTTATTCCAAGGTACACACCCGAAACCAACGAAACTTTGACTTTATTTTTTTCTGTTTTTTACTTTTGTCATTTGGAACCTTCTTACTCTCAGGTGACGATAATATAATAATAATAAATTGGATAATTTATAGAGTGCCATTTTTATGAATTAATCATCTCAAGGGCGCTGTAGATGATGCTCCGTTTTATCAACTAGATAATAATAATAATAATAATAATAATAATAATAATAATAATAATAATAATAATAATAACAACAATAATAATAAACATATTAAGTATGAGGGCTGCACCTGACGAAGTCAATCAGCCCTTCCTGTCAGGAAATGATAATTTGAAAAGGTGCGTTTTGAGTCTCGATCTAAACTCTGACTGATTCTCAATGCACTTGAGGTCTGCTGGAAAATTGTTCCAGGCTGAAAGGCCGGCTACCGCGAAGGCTCGGTCGCCAAAGTTTGTGCTTGGACAGCGTTTTGGCACAGTCAATCTACCGATCGCAAGTCTTAGCTGATCGCAATGTAGACAGTCTGGCATTCGGGTTCTCGTTGATGCAGAGTTCAGATATATAAGCTGGTGCCATACCATGCAACGCCTTGAATAGTTCAATTAATCAATCTATAGCTATGGTAGATATTCGTGGCACTTCTATTTGGGTTTCCCATAACCCATTTCTTTAGATTAATCAAAGGATATTTTGTGAATTCGGCTGTGTTGAAGGGTGTTGGTATTTTTGTTCCGGAAATCTCCGATAGCGCCAGCATAAATTGTTTTACCTGCCGGTCGCCAGAACCATACTGTCTCTGGTGACACAGGTGGGGAGAGCAATTAATCTGCAGAACACGATCTCCTCAGAGATCGACGACATTCATATTAGTGAAAGTACATTCAGGAGACAAATACTATTGAGTTTAGAGAGTAAGGGAGATGTAGGCAATGGGAGTTAGTTGGCAATGGGAGTCACCCCTTTAATTCGAAAACAATACGCGTGATGGCGGTTTCAGTGACGTCATACGCTAGCTCTTTGCCGGTAACATCCGCGGTAGGCAGCTTACTCAGTTCGCATCACGTGCTAGAGAGTGGTAGACGTAACAAGTTTTCGGGCCCTTCTGATCTAATTTTTCGAGTGGACAAATCTGAAGGTAAGGATCAAACTACTGAGTGTTTTTTTTTGCACTTGTGATATGTAATGACTAAAGCATTTTAGATCGTGATTTCAAACTCATTTTACCACTATCACTTTTACTTTTATGTCAAGGTAGGTTTTTTCTCTTTTTTACCGATGTAGGCAATCGGAGTCAGGTGATCCTTATTGTTAACATTTCCTGTCTTCGATAAAATAATCTTATTTTTGGTTTGTAGATACCAAACGTTCGTCCTAGAAAGACAAATAAGGCTAACTGGTCTATAGCTAACCTGAAAAAGGCCGTGGAGCTCATCGATGAACAAGGTTATTCAATAAGAAAAGCCGCGAAAACAATGAACATCCCATTTTCGAGTCTTCAGAAGAGGTACGCGAAAAAAATAGATAAAGAAGAAAATTCTGCAGGAAACGAACAATACTTCAGCGTCAGATATGAACACTGATGACTTGTACCAGGACGACAAAAACGATGATGCAGAAGATTCTGACAACCAATGTCTTGTATGCGGCGAATTCGGGCGAGATAATGAGATGTGGTTCCGATGCACTTCATGTGGGCTTTGGGCTCATTCAGATTGCACTGGGTGGGACTCAGCTTGCAATTATGTGTACGATTTGTGTTGACCCCCATTGCCAACATACTGATCACCATTGCCAACAGATGTGGGCAATGGTGGTCAAACCTGTTTTTTTTTTAAATGATTATTGTTCCAAAAGTAAAAAGCCAAAGTGATTAAAGGTGATCTCAATTAATAGTTTAATAACTAAAGTTTATAATAAGGTTTAAGCAATAAATAGTTAACTAATAGTTTTTTTTTTTTCAATTCTCGCTTAACTGACTCCCATTACCTACATCTCCCCTATATTATATTCCTACAGTCGAACCATCTCTCATGCGTTCCCGGTATTATATTATATATTTTCCTGTTCTCAAATATCGTTTCATGCACGCGCGTCGATTACTCTGACTCCTCACGTGGACGACATTCAATATTTGATTTATTTGATCGTGACACGTTTTCCTCGGTCTTCCTCTATTTCTAGTTCCATTAACATCGTTAACATAACATAACATGTCGTGAAAGTACGTTCAGAAGACAAATACTCTTGGAGAGTATTATGTATTTCTAATTTCAAACCATGTCTCATGCGTTCCTGGTATTATAAAGGTTGTTTTTTTTAGAGGTATACAATACATATTCGAAATGAAAAAAAAAACACATTAAAATAATGTCTATGATATTAACAGATAATTTTATGTCATTATTGTTAAAAAATGATTTCGGGCATATAAGCGCCACGGCTAGCTCGAATGAAGAACCAACCTGCCAATGGTTATGCCTGTGGGTAGGGCAATCTTATTGCTTAATCGGATCGCCTCGGAGGTGGACATATTTCGTGATAGTGTGAGTTGCCTCAGGGATGCAATATCAATGTTATGATTTTTTCTTATTCTTAAACTTTTTTTTTAATGCTTCTCTTTTTATAATGTAATTGCAAACGATTTGGAATTGTATGTCTGTAATGTTTGTGATTTTTATCAAAATAAATGAAATGAAATGAAGCGCAATCGTGAAGTCCAATTTTCTACAATTGTCGTCTTTGTGGATGCTTATTATCCACTAGAGTGTACGTGGTGCGAAAAAGATCCATAGTCTTCTGAATAACTTGCTCGGATGGACGATTATGTCGACCGTAAACTGGACGTAGTGCACGATAAGTTTGGCAAACCAAACCATGATTTTCAAAATAAATTTGCACACTTTGCAAGCGTTGTTCTGACGTCAGTATATTCATGGTGAAATGGCAAAACGTACTGACTACAAATCAACTGTTAACTGTCAAATTGACAGTCTGTAGAAACAATGTTGCTAGTTTAATAACCAAACCGCTTAAAAAAAACACCCTATATATTTATTATGTTTTATCTGTTCTCAGTAGATGCCATAACCAATAATTGTTGTTTGCAATATCTTTTGAGGAAATAAACTTATTTGATTTGATTCGAAACCAAATAAGTTTTTAATCATTATTTCTTCATTCATTCTTTCCATGTGTCCAAACCATCTTAATGATCCTCTCACCATTAAACGTTTATTCCAACTAACTAACAACTCACCATCACGCCATCTCCCCGAAGGGGGTAGGCAGAATAAATGGACGGCCACACTTTTCTTTCCTGACATATTTCTCTCACTTCCTCTACATTCATACATCTTGTCATGCACGCACGTCGATTTCTCCGACTCCTCACGTGACCGACATTTAATATTTGATTGATTTGATCGTGCCTCTATTTCTAGCTCCGATCACGTCGTTTACATATACTTTCTTCACCATTCTGTCTTCACCCATTCATTCCATGTGTCCAAACCATCTTAACGACCCTTTCATTATTTTGTTCATAACACTTTCATTCGCACCACATTCACTTCTTATACTTGCATTTAACCACACATTCCTTTTAGAGATCTCATTTATATGTAGCACTTATTCTACTTTTGCCAGTTCCATGCTTCACTTCCATATATAAGGGTCGGCACAAGAACACCATTATGCACTGCGATCTTAGATTTTTTGGATAAGGAGGATGTTTATTTAACTAAAACTAACTAACCATCACGCCATTTCCCCGGAGGGGTAGGCAAAGAGGATCGATCGCCACAATGCTCTGTCCTGGCATACCTCTCGGGCTTCCTCTACATTCATACATCGTAACATGCACGCACGTCGATTATTCCGACTTCGAATGTGACCGCCTTTTAGTAATTGATTAATTTGGTCATGCCATGTTTTCCTCGGTCGTCCTCGGCTTCTTTTTCCACTCACGCAGCTTGTGTACCATTCTACTCTTATTAATTCGTTTCATATGTCAAATCATCTCAGGGATCTTTTTTAATTTTATCCATGATGCAGTCACCTGCCTCACATTTCTTTCTTATTTCATCGTTCGGTATTCTATCATACAACGTTTTCCCGCACATTCTTCTTACTGATCTCATTTCTACGGCATTCATTCTGCTTTCATTCTTCTTTTGCCAGCTCCAAGCTTCACTTCCATACATGAGGGTTGGCACTAGAATGTCATTATGTAATGTTTATTTAAATATGTTTAAACCACTTAGCACCTTTGTTTATAACCGGCCTTCGATTAAAAAAACTCATTATGTTCTCACAGAAGTCACAGAGTTATTTTATAATGCGGTTTTCGCCCAGCATCCGTCCGATCAGCTGTTGGCGTAGTACGTTATACCGGTCCACGGCAGATCTGACACGTGGTGAGACAGGTGTAGCGAGCCAGCTGTCTCGGCGGCAGGTGAGTCGGTCCGCGGTCCAGTCATACCCGCTCACCCGGAGGATGCAGTACAAGAGATGACCTGCACTTTAAATTAAACCTAATTTACTTACTTAAACTAACCATCACGCCAGATCCCTGGAGGGGTAGGCAGAGAGGATGGATCGCCACAATGCTCTATCCTGGCATACTCTCGGTATTCCGTTTCATTCATACATCGTACCATGCACGCACGTCGATTATGCCCACTTCGAATGTGGCCGCCTTTTAGTAATTGATTAATTAGGTATTATTAACATGTTATCTTCGGTCGTCCTCGGTTTCTTTTTCCACTCACGCTGCTTGTGTACACTTTTTTTAACCATTCATCCATTCGTTCCATATGTCCAAACCATCTCAGGGATCCTTTTTTAATTTTATCCATGATCATCTGCCTTGCATTTCTCTCTTATTTCATCGTTCGGTATTCTATCATACAACGTTTTCCCGCACATTCTTCTTAGTGATCTCATTTCTACAGCGTATACCCTGCTTTCATCCTTCTTTTGCCAGCTCCAAGCTTCACTTCCATACATAAGGGTTGGCACTTTAACTCGATTGTGTACTGCCATGATGATGTCAACATACGTTGACGAACAGCGTTTTATAATTTAACAGTTAATAATGTTGAAGTATCATAGATTTCGTCCAGAGCAATGGACTACTTAATCTAGTCGTTACAAGTGCACAATAATGTTTTTGTTCGGACTCTTATGTATGGAAATGAAGCATGGAAATGGCAAAATAAGGATGATAGTAGAATACATGCAGTAGAAATGAGACCATAATAAAAAAATATGAATATATAATAGAATTTGATTTAATATGGAGTTTTGCATAATTGTTCAAGAAACAAAACATAACTCAATATACTGAACCATCAAATTTAAAAACCAATGAATACATCTCCCTGCTTTTCAGGGTAGGCACCTCTAGAGACCCCGAGAGAAATAAATGGGGTGGACTAATGAATGAAGTGACATTTAGCAAGATAATACACACAACAGATACTATTTCCACTAGGGGAGGTTTCATCCCCAAGGGATGTGATCGTGCAAATATTAATATTTTTCATGTAATAAAGGAGATGAAATGATGTTATCTTAATTAAATGACAACAGATCAACAAACCGTGTCATTAATATAATATATAGAATTTTTCGCTTTAAAAAAAATGATAACACGATGGATTTTAATCAATCGTGTTTACTATTATAAATAAATACATGTTTCGCCTGTCTGAGGCATTTTCTAAGGCAAGCTTAATGTCTTAGAAACATGCCATTCTCATAAATTCTAATAAAACTTCTACAAAATATACATTTTCATCCGTATTAAATATAAAACGATGTTTTTTAAGAATCATTTCAACTTTTGTCTTTATTTCGATAGCGACCGCTTTTGCCAGGCTCATTGACGTCGACAAACCGGTCAATATTAATATTTTTATTGTAAGATATCTGTCGATGCTAGTGAGCCCTGCGAAACCGGCGATATCGAAATAAAGACGAAAGTGGATGTATAAAATGTAGAATTACAAAAACATTGTTTGTTTAATTATATTTAAAAATGAATTTCATTTCAGTAAAATCATTAGATTATGAACAAAAGAACATTAAAATGTTGTTTAAAAAAAACGTTTTAATGAGATGACATCTGTGTTTTACAAATACAATGAACGTTTCCAGAAGCAATTTAATTCCTACGACCGTTTAGTCCCTAATTTAGCATATTTAAATATTCAAACTCGGAGCGGATTCTAGAATGCGTTCGATATTCTAAATTCGAACCTTTTCCGTTTTTAAATATCTCACTTTGAATAATTCCCCAATTTTTTAATGTTTAACGGAAACCGAAGGGGATACGACAAAATAAAACGATTTTTTTTATGCAATTCTACCTGCTTTTTGTTCAATCACTTTTCACAGTAATTCTGCAGACAAGACATGCTCTCGTATTAATAAGAATCAATTTATAACTAAATAACTATCACGCAGTCTCCCCAAAGGGGTAGGCAGAAATAATAAACCGCCACACTGTCTTGGGAAACTTCCCTTGCTCCCACAACATTCGTATTTATTTTTTTTATTTATACATTATACACAAATGAGACATTACAAACGATAAAACATTTAGGCGACTCATTTGGACGCAAAACGGTATTATAAAGATAAAATAAAACAATGGTGTTCTTCTACCGACCCTTATGTATGGAAGCGAAGCATGGAACTGGCAAAAGAAGGATGAAAGTAGAATAAATGTAGTTGAAATGAGATCTCTTAGAAGAATGTGTGGATACTCTGTGTATGATAGTGAGGAATGAAAATATAAGAAGTGAATGCGGTGCGAATGATGGTGTCATGAACAAAATAATGAAAGGATCATTAAGATGGTTTGGACATATTGAAAGAATGAATGAAGAAAGAATGGTAAAAAAATTATATGTTAATGATGTAAATGGTACCAGAAATAGAGGAAGACCGAGGAAAACGTGGCACGATCAAATAAATCAAATATTGAATGTCGGCCATGTGAGGAGTCAGAGAAATCGACGCGCGAGCATGACACGATGTATGAATGTTGAGGAAGCGAGAGAAATATGTCAGGAAAGAAAAGTGTGGCAGTCCATTCTTTCTGCCTACCCGTTCGGGGAGACGGCGTGATGGTTAGTTAGTTAGTTAGTTAAATAAAACAAAACAACATGAGACCTTAAAAATCAAACATATTAGAAGGAATCCAAATATGTCGACGTCAGTGAGGCAGTACTCTTTCCAATATTTTTTTTATGAACACTACCTCACTGAAACTGAAAATGTCAAAATCCGAGATGATTAGATTCAGCGTCCGGATTGCTCTCCCTACTGGCATCACCAAAGGCAGGTTGGTTCTGCGTGACGGAGTAAAGAACAATTGATGTCGGCGCTGTCGCAGGTAGTTATCAGGAACAAAAATATCTATTTGCTCCAGAACATAGGGGTTCTCAATAGAGCCCCGAATCAGTTTGAAAAAATGTGTTGACAGTAATCCTTCCCTCCTCAGTTGGAGGGAGTTATATTCCAGCATACCCAAGAGAATGAATATATAGTGTCATGCACGCCCGTCGATTTCTCCGATATTTCACGTGGCCTACATTTAAATCAAATCAAATCAAATCAGTTTATTTCATCAATAGACATTACAAAATTAATTTTTAAGGCATCTATTGATAACACTAACTAACTAACTTACCATCACGCCGTCTCCCCGGAGGGGTAGGCAGAAAGAATGGAACGCCACACTGTTCTGTCCTGACATACGTCTCTCGCTTCCTCTACATTCATACATCTTGTCATGCACGCACGTCGATTTTTCCGACTCCTCACGTGACCGACATTCAATATTTGATTGATTTGATCGTGCCACGTTTTCCTTGGCCTTCCTCTATTTCTAGCTCCGTTCACGCCGTTTACATATACCTTCTTTACCATTCTGTCTTCACTCATTCTTTCCATGTGTCCAAACCATCTTAATGACCCTTTCCTTATTTTGTTCATAACACTTTCATTCGCACCACATTCACTTCTTATACTTACATTTGTCACTCTATCATATACAGATTTGCCACACATTCGTCTTAGAGATCTCATTTCTACTGCATTTATTCTACTTTCATCCTTCTTTGCCAGTTCCATGCTTCACTTCCATACATAAGGGTCGGCACAAGAACACCATTGTGCACTGCCATCTTAGCTTTTTTGGATAGGCTTTTGTTTGCGATGACAACTTTAAGTGCACCATTTATTCTGTTGCCTGCCCCAACCCTTCTTTCAATATCCTTCTCCACCCTCCCATCCTTTGTAAACATACTTCCTAAATAAACAAATTCATCCACTTGTTCCAGATTTTGATTGATAACAGGTAAAATAATATATTGTGTATAGTAACTAACTAACTAACCACCACGCCATTTCCCCGGAGGGGTAGGCAGAGAGGATTGACCGCCATACTACATTGTCTTGACATACCTCTCTAGCTTCCTTTACATTCATTCATCGTAATATGCACGCTCTTCGATTTTTCCGTCTCCGAATGTGGCCACCTTAAAGTATTTGATTAATTTGGTCATGCCATGCTTTCCTTGGTCTTCCACGGATTTTCTTTCCACTCACACTGCTTGTATACAACATTTTAATCATTCTTTTCTCGTACATTCGTTCCATATGTTCACACCATCTCAGGGATCTTTTTTAATTTTACTTATAATTCGATCATCTACTTTACATTTCTCTCGTATTTCGTCGATCGGTATATAATCATATATCGTTTTCCCACACATTTTTCTCTGTGATCTTATTTCTACGGCATTTACCATACTTTCATTCTTCTTTAGCCAGCTCTAAGCTTCACTTCCATACATAAGGGTTGGCATTAGAACTACATTATATACTGACATCTTTGAACTATGTATTTATTTCCTGTTTTTCTTTTTCTTTTTTGTATACTTTGTATACAACACTAACTTAAAATTTTTAAAATTAAATATCAGACATGTTTCGGACAACCCGGTCCTTCCTCAGTGATATTATATAGATATTTATATTATAAAATTGTTTACAAATATGATCAGTTCTGACAGATGTTATTAATCATATTTGTCAAAAAAATTATAACAACAACAACAACAAATTATCACGCCGTTTCCTCGTAGGGAAAGGCAGAGAGAATGAACCGCCACACTATTCTATCCTGACACACCTCTCTAGCTTCCTCCACATTAATACAGCGAGTCATACACGCACGTCGATTCTTCCGACTTCTAACATGACCAACCTTTAAAATTTGATTACTTTGGTCATGCCATGTTCCGAATTCCATTTACATCATTAACGTATACTTCCTTAATCATTCTCTCCATATGTCCGAACCAACGCAGCGATCCTTTCATAATTTTGTTCATAATACCTTCTTCCGCTCTACATTCTTTTCATTTGTTCTTAGAGAGATTCTGTCGTATATCGTTCTACCACACATACGTCTTAGGGACCTCATCTCTACCGCGTTTATTCTGCTCTCCTCCTTCTTCTGCCAGTTCTATGCTTCGCTTCCATATATGATACAATTTTATAATATTTTAAATATCTTAAAATATCACTGAGGAGGGACCGGGTTGTCCGAAACATGTCTGATATTTAATTTTTTTTTTCAAAAGTTAGTATATTAGTATATAATATAAAACATCTACAACACAAAGTATAGCGAACATACAAGATATTTATTTCCAATTAAAAATCGAGGGGTGAATTTCCAATTAACCGTCGCGTTGCCATGTGGTCAATTGAGTTTCCACTGCCAATTTAAAGTTGATTTTCTTAAAACCTATGGACCCTAATATTATAAAAAAAATTGTAATCCTCCATTGAAGTGTTCTCAATATTTCGTAATAAAAAAGCAAAAAATTACTTCCTTCATCCCAAAAAAAAAATATTTTTAAGACTGCCCTCACCTTCATTCGTGTTAAGGTAGAATTTGTTTTGCTAATATTTACAACTTTATCAAAAGTGACAAATACTTACTCGCTGTTTTGAACGTATTATAAATTATATGTTTGGCCTTTTCAATAGGTACGTAATAATACCGACTGGATGGAAACGCAGCACGCAACTTAATAATATCAGAACTGTGAAAATATTAACACTTTACCAAAAGGGACAAATATTAATACGTACTCGTTGTCTTGAACGTAGCATACATTTTGCCTAGGTACCTTTATCATACGTAAAATCTCGTAAAGTCTCGCCCGCCGGCTGCGGCGCGGGGACAAGTTTATACTTGGTGTCCAGTTGCTCGTATGCTGTGATCAGAAATCGCATGGTTCCAGAAAAAAATTAATAATGATATGTTTTTCAAATAATCCATGTATGTTATAGATATCGATCTATTCCTAATGAAATTCCCTACAAGATGACATAAATTAAATTTTGATCCATCGAGTCATATGCTTGATATTTAGATAAAGTTAGCGGTAAACTGAATTTACCACATGGGAGCGAGCGTTTTGTTTTGAACACGGTACGTTAAGGGTTAAATAAGAGGTGATTTATGATAGAAGAATGTGGCAATCCACGCACTCCGCTACCCCTAAATGTTGAGATAAGAGGAATGCGTAAATTTTTCTATCCGTAGTGAACTTAGACCCCTAGCACGCATGCAGACGATGTCCAGCGGATGTTTGCGCTGGATAATGAGGCAGATTAATATTAAAATATGATAATGTGTCAATCGGATTCGAACCGCGGGTCATCTGGAATACGACGCTGATCTTTGACCACTCGACCAGCGTGGGTACAATCAGACGCATAAAATATTATTCTAAAGTCATCAGATTTGAATGGGCTAATTAGGGAGAGGGAATGTCCGGTTAAGCCTAAAGTCCGCTACAGTCGGCTCTCGACTTTCGAACATTCGACATTCGCACAATTCGCTATTTCGCACATTTTTCCATTTTTTTTTGTTCGATAAACGATCGCTCACGTGTCGCTCACTTGTGTCTCACGTGCAGTCGCTCTCATCTCCGTTTGTACGTTTGAAACAAGTTCAGTCTTGCTTTGCAGTGACACTACACGTTTTGCCGGTTTATTATTTACCATAGATGGCTCTGATGTCGAATTCCATGTTTAAGCATGCACAAATCACTTGCGTTTTAGCGTGGCGTAGTAAGATAAAAATTTTTTTTTTTTGAAATGTCAAACTGTTTCGAGGAAGACCGAGTCAAATTTTAAACCATGCTAGAAGTCTGAAGAATTGACGTGTGTGTATGACTCGCATGAATGTGGAGGAAGTTTGTCAGGACAGAGAAGTGTAGCATACTCATTGGTTATCCTTTCAGAGATATCTAGTGTTATAACAGTCTTTTTTTTTCTTAGAATAATTAATCTGTGTTCGTTTTTTTAGTTTTCATTATCACTGGTTATCGATAAATAAATAAAAATGGGTCGGTTGTATTATTCAAACAAAATTATAAAATTCTTAGAAAAGTTTTCGATTCACCATAGTTGCTAAGGTGGAAATAAACCCTTTATTGCATGGAGTAGCAAATTTGTAACAAAACCGAAAAATCTAGTAAAATTTGTATCTTCTTCTTCTTCTTCAAGTGTCGATCAAACGATGGTAATCACCTCGGCGAACCTGTACCCGACCTGCGCCACTCGGAACAGCTCCTCCACACTTCGGATGGAGGTGATGACCTATGAATGCGAGATATGGACGTTAACTAAAGAAGCATGCACAAAATCAAAGTTGCACAACGGGCCATGGAAAGATCCATGTTGTGTATCTCGCTTAGAGACCATATACCCAACGTAGAGATTAGAAGACGTACCAGGGTCACCGATGTAGGGATACGCATTTCCTGGATGAAGTGGCAGTGGGCTGGTTATGTGTGTCGACGGGATGATGAAAGATGGAGCCAGAGGGTTACTGAATGAATGCCAAGGTTGGGCTGGAGAAGTGTCGGGAGACAGCCAATCAGGCGGAGCGCAAGGGCCCGAAGAACACTGGCGAGATACCGAGAGCGATGGCGTGGAAGTGGAGAGGCTTACGTCCAGCAGTGGATGGAGACAAGCTTACGAAGAATCGCTTATCAAAGACGCATTTCTATCTTTCCCGAGATATCTATAGAATAAATCTACGGATATTGTAGCTAATTGTCAATATGGACACTTGGTTTGACATTTCGATGAAACACACTCAGTATTTAACCGTCGCGTTGCCATGTGGTCAATTGAGTTTCCACTGCCAATTTAAAGTTGATTTTCTTAAAACCTATGGACCCTAATATTATAAAAAAAATCGTAATCTTCCATTGAAGTGTTCTCAATATTTCGTAATAAAAAAAAAGCAAAAAATTACTTCCTTCATCCCAAAAAAAAATATTTTCTAAGACTGCCCTCACCTTCATTCGTGTTAAGGTAGAATTTGTTTTGCTAATATTTACAACTTTATCAAAAGTGACAAATACTTACTCGCTGTTTTGAACGTATTATAAATTATATCTTTGGCCTTTTCTCATAGGTACGTAATAATACCGACTGTGGACGGAAACGCAGCACGCAACTTAATAATATCAGAACTGTGAAAATATTAACACTTTACCAAAAGGGACAAATATTAATACGTACTCGTTGTCTTGAACGTACTATACATTTTGCCTAGGTGCCTTTATCATACGTAAAATCTCGTAAAGTCTCGCCCCGCCGGCCGCCGGCCGCAAGACAAGTTTATACTTGGTGTCAGTCGCTCGTATGCTGTGACGCATTCCATATCAGAAATTGCATGGTTCCAGAAAAAAATTAATAATGATATGTTTTTCAAATAATCCATGTATGTTATAGATATCGATCTATTCCTAATGAAATTCCCTACAAGATGACATAAATTAAATTTTGATTCATCGAGTCATATGCTTGATATTTAGATAAAGTTAGCGGTAAACTGAATTGACCACATGGGAGCGAGCGTTTTGTTTTGAACACGGTACGTTAAGGGTTAAAAGTGACTTTCAATAATATAAGTAAAGAGCCATAGCAACGCGTGGCCGGGTACAGCTAGAAAGTATATAAAAAAAAAACTGGTAAAAAATATGTTTCCCATATTCTATCTTTCAATATATTAAATTTGTTAAAAATTAAAAAAAGTCATGCATTAAGGGGTTAAATACATAGACAAATGCGCATATCTTTCAAGATAAGATCTTCATGCACAAGCGATAGTGATTTTTTTCTAAATTACCCGAATAAGCGGACACAATTCGATATTTAAAAAATATTTTGGATCATTTTCTTTTTATGACGAACAAATGCCAATCAAATTGCAGTAATCGGCTGTCTCTAGTATCCTAGCAAGACTCTCCTTTGATGTTTGCATCCGTTGGCGCAACAGCTGTCGCGACACTCTCAGTGAATAAAAAGAAATTGTGATATCAAAACAGTGTTTTAAATTTAAACTGTAATAATGTTGAAGTATCATAGTGTTTCGGCCAAAACTATGGACTAAATTTTTTTTTCGACACACGTTAAAAATTTCACATTTAACAATGCCAAATTGGTCTCCTTTTGTGTTTTATACTACTGTCATAAAACAATTATCATTACAAAATTTAAAATAATTCAGAAACGTTCTCGGGCATGCACATAGTGTGCATTCGAATTTTTCGAATTACTTTGAGCGAAATGAAATATTCCTCTCTCTCTTGTATTCAAAATATTCTCGTACTCTTTCATGAAGACATTCGAGTTTTTTCCTATTTATATAAAAATATTATAATTTAATAATTGCAGGCAACAAAGTGAATTGTGCACTTAAAGTTGTCATCGCAAACAAAAACCTATCCAAAAAAGCTAGAATGGCAGTGCACAATGGTGTTCTTCTACAAACCCTTATGTATGGAAGCGAAGCATGGAACTGGCAAAAGAAGAATGAAAGTAGAATAAATGCAATAGAAATGAGATCTCTTAGACGAATGTGTGGATACTCTGAGTATGATAGAGTGTCGAATGAAAATATAAAAAGATGGTGTTATGAACAAAATAATGACAGGATCATTAAGATGGTTTGGACATATGGAAAGAATGAATGAAGAAAGAATGGAAAAAAATTTATATGTTAACGATGTAAATGGAACCAGAAATAGAGGAAGACAGAGGAAAACGTGGCACGATCAAATAAATCAAATATTGAATGTCGGTCATGTGAGGAGTCAGAGAAATATGTCAGGAACGAAAAGTGTGGCGGTCCATTCTTTCTGCCTACCCCTTCGGGGAGACGGCGTGATGGTTAGTTAGTTAGTTAGTATTTTATTTTAATGTTTTCATATTGTTTTTAAATATGTATAATAATCGCTGTTTGTTACCGCAAATAAATAAATAAACAAATATTGAATATGGTATAATAAATAAATAAATAATAAATAAATAAACAAATATTGAATACGACAGAATCTCAAATGCTGATATAAGAAAGGAATGTAGAGCGGAAGAAGGTATAATGAACAAAATTATGAAAGGATCGCTGCGTTGGTTCGGACATATGGAACGCATGGATGGAGAAAGAATGGTTAAGAAAGTATACGTTAATGATGTAAATGGGGTACGAAGTCGAGGCAGACCGAGGAAAACATGGCATGACCAAATTAATCAAATTTTAAAGGTTGGTCATGTTAGAAGTCGGAGGAATCGACGTGCGTGTATGACTCGTTGTATGAATGTGGAGGAAGCTAGAGAGGTTTGCCAGGATAGAGTAGAGTGGCGGTCCATTCTCCCTGCCTACCCCTGCGGGGAAACGGCGTGATGGTTTGTTGTTGTTGTTGTTGAATATGGTAATTCGTGGTTAGAAATGTTGTCATACAATAAATCGATGTTTTGTATTAATATTTTAACAGTGGACTGTAAGTCCAGATATTGTATTTGCGATCAAAAGATTTCAATAGATGTCACATGACAGAAATGACACCAATAATTACATTAACAATATGCCGTACGTCATTGCCTATACAAGAGTAGGCTGTGGGAGTCATCTTCTTAGTTCATCAATTAAAAAAATACGAGTATATCAGCTATATATCAGAATGACGTAAAATGAGACCATTTGTGAGGATAAATACAAAAAAAAAAAAAAGAACCAAGTAAGCACTAACTAACTAACAAACTAACCATCACGCCGTCTCCCCGAAGGGGTAGGCAGAAATAATAGATTGCCACACTTTTCTTTCCTGACATATTTCTCTCGCTTCCTCAACACCGGTGACACCGGTGGGAAGAGCAATTAGTCTGCTGAACGCGGTCTCCTCGGAGATCGACGTCTTTTATATTAGTGAAGGTACGTTCAGAGGACAAATACTCTTGACTTTAGAAAGTATGTTGTCTTCCTAATGTCTAACCATCTCTAATGCGTTCATGGTACTTTGTTGTATTTTTATAATATTTTACCTGTACTCAATAGATGCCATAAACATTTTCCTCTTTGTAATGTCTTTTGAGTTAATAAACTGATTTGATTTGAACATTCAAACATCGTGTCATGCACACGCGTCGATTTCTCGGACTCCTCACGTGGCCGTCATTCAATATTTTATTAATTTGATCGTGCCACGTTTTTAACATTTTTCTTCATTCTTGCTTTCCATGTATCAAAATCATCTTAATGATCACACCATCATTCGCACCGCATTCACTTCTTATATTTTTATTCGACACTCTATCATACACAGAGTATCCACACATTCGTCTAAGAGATCTCATTTCTATTGCATTTATTCTACTTTCATCCTTCTTTTGCCAGTTCCATTCTTCACTTCCATACATAAGGGTTGGTAGAAGAACACCATTGTGCACTGCCATTCTACCTTTTTTGGAGAGGTTTTTGTTTGCGATGACAACTTTAAGTTCACCATTCACTTTGTTGCCTGCCCCAAACCTTCTTTCAATATCCCTCTCCACTCACCTCGTGTGCCAGAATAGAGTGGTGAGGCGGTACATTATTTCTGCCTACCCCTAAGGGGAAACGGCGTGATGGTTTGTTGTTGTTGTAGTTATTTTATTATTCGGCATTTCTCTTGGGTATGCTGGGGTATAACTCCCTCGAACTGAGGAGGGAAGGATCACTGTCAACCCATTTATTCAAACCGATTCGGGGCTCTATTGAGAACCCCTTTGTTCTGGAGCAAAAAGGTCTTTTTGTTCTTGATAATAACCTGCGACAGCGTCGACATCAATTATTTTTTGCTCTGTCACGCAGAACCAACCTGCCTTTGGTGATGCCAGTAGGAAGAGCATTTCGGACGTTGAATCTAATCGTCTCGGATTCGGACATTTTCAGTGTCAGTGAGGCAGTATTCATAAAAAAATTGCAAATTCTGGAAAGAGTACTGCCTCACTGACGTCGACATATTTGGGTTCCTTCTGATATGTTTGATTTTTTGGTTTCATGTTGTTTTATCTTATCTTTGTAACACCGTTTTGTGTCCAAATGAGTCGCCTAAATGTTTTTCGTTTGTGTCTCATTTGTGTATTATGTACTCGTATATATAAATAAATAAATAAATTCTCTCTGCCTACCCCTACGGGGATAGACGTGATGGTTTGTTGTTGTTGCAGTAGTTATTATAATTATAGTTTTACTTACTTGTTTCAGACGGTCGTACAATTCTTGAAGAGTTCTAGCCTCCTTGATGGTATGTCCAGGCTAGGCAGATCAGTCAGAACTCCCTTAGACGCTGTCTAGGTCTTCGTAGAGGTCTTCTCTCCCAGGTCTTGATGCATACAGGCTCTTGATTGCTCTGTTCTGCAGAATCCATGATAGCCAACGGGCTTTCCTGGTATCTGTAATAATCAGCTGCCGGGTCATTTTGTGTTGTTTAAGGTCTCTGCCCACTACAACGTATCATACTATGACCGTAATAGGAACGTGTCGGGTAAAAAAATATTCTTTGTATTGAAAAGTATGAGACTATGCCCACTAGACCGTTCCGTCACCGACCAGTACCGTCGCCTACTATGCACGGAGCGTTCATTAATTGTCGGCGAGAATATTTTGCCGGTGCCGATACGGTTCTTTTCTTCTTCCTCATCCAATATTATGGCAATTATTGCCAGTTGTCTAACAGTTAATTTTTTTATAGGCATACCTATTTTATTATTAAGTTAATATTATTACGTTTATTATACGTTAATAGAGAAAAGTTGTGGAAAATATTGTCTGAATATGGAATAAGTACAAAACTGATCACGGTCATTAAGTCGCTATACACGGAAAGCACTGCTAGTGTCAGAGTAAATGAAGATCTTACAGCCTGGTTTGATATCAAAGTTATTTAATCTGTATATGGACAATTGTATGAAAGAGCTGAAAGGGTTGGATGTAGGTGCCAAAATGAGCGGAGTGTCAGTAAGCTGTCTCTTGTATGCGGATGACGCTGTCCTACTTGCTGACAACGAGCATGAACTACAAGTCCTGGTGAATTGTATGTATGAGGTATGCATGCGAAATGATCTGATGATGAATGTTAATAAGTCCAAGGTAATGATTTTTGAAAAGGAAGAAACCACGACAGTCTGCAACATTAGCGTGAATGGTGAAAACTTGGAACAAATAGTTGAGTTTGTGTATTTAGGTAGTATGTTTACAAGAGATGGGAGAGTGGAGAGGGATATTGAAAGAAGGGTTGGGGCAGGCAACAAAGTGAATGGTGCACTTAAAGTTATCATCGCAAACAAAACCTATCCAAAAAAGCTAGAATGGCAGTGCACAATGGTGTTCTTCTACCGACCCTTATGTATGGAAGCGAAGCATGGAACTGGCAAAGGAAGGATGAAAGTAGAATAAATGCAGTTAAAATGAGATCTCTTAGAAGAATGTGTGGATACTCTGTGTATGATAGAGTGTCGAATGAAAATATAAGAAGTGAATGCGGTGCGAATGATGGTGTCATGAACAAAATAATGAAAAGGATCATTAAGATGGTTTGGACATATGGAAAGAATGAATGAAGAAAGAATGGTAAAAAAATTATATGTTAATGATGTAAATGGTACCAGAAATAGAGGAAGACCAAGGAAAACGTGGCACGATCAAATAAATCAAATATTGAATGTCGGCCATGTGAGGAGTCAGAGAAATCGACGCGCGTGCATGACACGATGTATGAATGTTGAGGAAGCGAGAGAAATATGTCAGGAAAGAAAGGTGTGGCAGTCCATTCTTTCTGCCTACCCCTTCGGGGAGACGGCGTGATGGTTAGTTAGTTAGTTAGTTAGTATTTTATTATTTAAAAACTTGATAGCACTCCCAAGACGTCTACGCAACATCGATACGCATGCGAGAATGAAACGGTTTCCTATCGATTTTGGTGGATTTAGATCTGTATGATGATACAGATTACATACGGGCAACATACGGGTTGCATACGGGCATCATACGGGATGTATACGGGCACAGAACGCCGTCGATCCGTTTCAGTGGGCATAGCAGGGCGTATCGTGTTGCTTTTCATGTCTGATACGTTCCTAGTACGGTCATAGTATGATACGTTGTAGTGGGCAGAGACCTTTAATAAAAAAAACACACTTTCTTTTAAGAGATCTCATTTCATCTGCATTTATTCTACTTTCATTCTTCTTATGCTAGTTCCAAGCTTCACTTTCTTATTATATTGTTTATAAGGGTTGGATGAAAATAAATTAAGAGAATATAGTGCGAATGAAAGTGTTGTGAACAAAATACTGAAAGGGTCATTAAGATGTTTTGGACACATGGAAAGAAAACAAAACAAATCATCACGCCATTTCCCCGCAGGGGTAGGCAGAGAGAATGGACCGCCACACTACTCTATCTTGACACACCTCTCTAGTTTCCTCCACATTCATACAATGAGTCATACACGCACGTCGATTCTTCCGACTTCTAATATGAACCTACAACCTTTAAAATTTGATTAATTTGGTCATGCCATGTTTTCCTCGGTCTGCCTCGACTCCGTATTCCATTTATTTTATTCCATCCATGCGCTCCATATGTCCGAAACAACGCAAAGTAGCGATCCTTTCATAATATTGTTAATAATACCTTCTTCCGCTCTACATTCCTTTCTTATTTGAGATTCTGTCGTATATCGTTCTACCACACATACGTCTTAGGGACCTCATCTCTACTGCATTTATTCTGCTCTCATCCTTGTTCTGCCAGTTCCATGCTTCGCTTCCATACATAAGGGTTGGGACCAGAACTCCGTTGTGAACGGCCGTTTTCGCTTGAATGAAGAAAGAATGGTAAAGAGCCATCTAACTAACTAACCATCACGCTGTCTCACGAAGGTGTAGGCAGAAAGAATGGACTGCCACACTTTTCTTTCCTGACACACTTCGCTTCCTCAACATTCATACATCGTATCATGTACGCAAGTCGATTTTTTCCGACTACTCGCGCGGCCGACATTCAATATTTGATTTATTTGATTCTGTCATGTTTTCCTAGGTCTTCCTTTGTTTTTAGCTCCATTTACATCGTTAACATATACTTTTTCACTATTCTTTCTTCATTAAATGGTAAAGTAAGTATATGTTCACGATGTAAAATGAACTAGAATATAGGAAGACCGAGGAAAACGTGGCAAGATCAAATTAATCGAATATTGAATGTTGTCCACATGAGTAGTAGGAGAAATCGACGTGCGTACAGGCGCACGATGTATGAATGTTGAGGAGAAGTATGTCAGGAAAGAACAGTGTGGCGGGCTATTTTTTGCCTACCCCTTCGGGGAAACGCGTGATGGGTAGTTAGCTAGATATTTTTCATTTTTTCGTTCATTATTTCCATGAGAATTTGAATGGGGTATTTATTTGTAGAAGTATTTTTGCTATTGGACTCTTAAGCCAATAGCAAAAATAGCTTTCGAGTATATTTTTATGCAGATTATAATTTCAATAAAATTAATGTAATAACTGATACGTTCATAAATTTGTAACATTAAATTTGATATATTAAAATGATAATTTTTTTCTTACTAAGAGGAACTTTGTCAATTTCTCAGTAAAGATAAACAAATTCATAATCGCATACAACACAGGTTCCCAAACTTTTTTCTCATAAATAGCATTACTTGCCCTATCATCTTTTTCCGGCTTGACGTCGACATGTGGGACACCCTGTATATTTTTGTGTCTTAGCCAGGGTTTCATATTTTCAAAATACAGATCGATTCATTCATTCACTATTTTGAATTTTTTATATATATATATTAACACCAGGTACTCTCGGCGTGGGCGTCCCCTAGAGTTTGTCCCCTCGATCATACCCTCCATTATGGCATGCAAGAGACCTTCTTGACGTATTACATGGCCGATCCATCTTGCACGCCTTTCGGACAAGGTCCTGAGCAGGTGCCTTCCTCCTTCGATTCCTTGAAGAACTTCCTCATTCGTGATGTGGTCTCTCCAGGAAATTCCAAAGAGTCTTCTATAGGACCACATCTCAAAAGCCTCTAGTCTCCGCTTATCCCTTTCGGATAGGCACCATGTCTCGCAGCCGTACATCAAGACACTCCATACATAGGTCTTGATGAGGAGTATTCTCAGAGGACCTGTTGGTGGACGTACGCTGCTCATCATATGCAGATCTCAAAAGAGCCGCACAAGACAGGGAAAAATGGAAGAGAATAATGGAGGAAATTGCTGCAAACCAATCCCAGGATTGAAACCAGAGAGAGATATTAACACAATTTTTATTAGTCGCGACAGCTGTTTCGCCAATATTATTGTATAACAGTGTTATAAATTTTAACAGTTAATAATGTTGAAGCGGCCAAAACAATGGCCTAAAAAAGAGTAAAAGAATGCTTATAATTTTTCCTTTGGCATTTCTTACCATCTAGGTTCGGCCCTTCTTGTGTGAAGACGCCAAACATTTCTGTCCTGTTTCATCTCCTCTGTCAGGTTCTCGTGCTGCAGCTCCTGTTCCATGTTGGTCCACCATATTGCCATTGGGCTACCTCTACCTCTTGATCTTGCAAGAATAGACTATGAAAAAAAAACTTAATTAAAATAAACTTCTGATATTCTATAAAAAAAAAGATAATGAACCTAACTAACTAACTAACTTACCATACGTCTCTCGCTTCCTCTACATTCATACATCTTGTCATGCACGCACGTTGTGTTTTCCGACTCCTCACGTGACCGACATTCAATATTTGATTGATTTGATCGTGCCACGTTTTCCTCGGCCTTCCTCTATTTCTAGCTCCGTTCACGCCGTTTACATATACCTTCTTTACCATTCTGTCTTCACTCATTCTTTCCATGTGTCCAAACCATCTTAATGACCCTTTCCTTATTTTGTTCATAACACTTTCATTCGCACCACATTCACTACTTATACTTGCATTTGTCACTCTATCATAAACAGATTTTCCACACATTCGTCTTAGAGATCTCATTTCTAATGCATTTATTCTACTTTCATCCTTCTTTTGCCAGTTCCATGCTTCGCTTCCATACATAAGGGTCGGCACAAGAAAATGAACCTGTAAACAAATTTATAAAGTTATACCATAAGGATACATATCGACTGAAGCAAAGATGGCAGTGCACAATGAGTTCTAGTGCCGACCCTTATGTATGGAAGTGAAGCTTGGAGTTGGCAATAGAAGGATGTCACTAAGAAGAATGTGGAGAAAACAATAAATGATGAAATACCGAACGACGATACAAAAAAAAATGTCAGATGATAGCACAATAAGTAAAAAACACAGGATTTCTGTGATGGTTTGACATATGGAACAAATGGACGAGATAAGAATGGTTAAAATGCTGTATACGAGCAGTGTAAATGGAAAGAGAAGCCATGGAAGACCAAGGAAAGCATGGCATGACCAAATTAATCAATTACTGAAAGAAGGCCATGTTCGAAGTAGTAAAAATAGACAAATGTGCATGTCACGATGTGTGAATGTAGAAGAGGCGCGAGAGTTATGTCAGGATAGAACAATTATAGTACCAATCGTTATGTATGGAAGTGAAGCTTGGAACTGGCAGCAGAAGGATGAAAGTATAATAAATATGCCATAGAGATGAGATCACTGACAGGAATGTGCGGGAAAACGATATATGATAGTATACCGAACGACGAAATAAGGAAGAAATGTAAGGCAGATGATTGCATCATAAATAAAATTGAAAAACGATCCCTGAGATGGTTTAAACACATGGAACCAATGGACGCCATAAGAATGCTTAAAATGTTGTATACAAGCAGTGTGAATGGAAAGTGAAGCCGTGGAAGACCAAGGAAAGCATGGCATGATAAGAGATTATGGATTGATGGCATGATAAGAGGCATGATTGAGATTAATCAAATACTGAAAACGGCCACATTCGATGTCGGAAAAATCGACGAGCCTGTATATTAAGATTTGTGAATGTAGAAGAGGCGCGATAGCTATGTCAGGATAGAACAATTCTAGTGCCAATCTTTATGTATGGAAGTGAAGCTTGGAACTGGCAACAGAAGGATAAAAGTAGGATAAATATGGACAGGAATGTGCGGGAAAACGATATATGATAGAATACCGAACGACGAAATAAGGAAGAAATATATGACAGATGATTGCATCATAAATAAAATTAAAATAACGATACCTGAGATGATTTGGACACATGGAACGAACGGACGCGATAAGAATGGTAAAAATGTTGTAGAAGCCGTGGAAGACCAAGAAAAGCATGGCTTGACAAAATTAACCAAATACTGTAAGGTGACCACATTCGATGTCGAAAAAATCGACGAGCCTGCATGTTACGATGAATGAATGTAGAGGAATCCAGAGAGATATGTCAGGACAGACCAGTATAGCAGTCCATCCTCTATGTCGGTCCATCCGGCATGATGGTTAGTTAGTTTTTAGTTATGTTCGAATTAATTTATGAGCATACTTCTCTTAAATTATATTTTTCAGCTTTCTTACCTGGACTGCTGGATGTACGCCTTTTCCATATTCCTCCACTCGTATCTGTCTTGTCCTTACGTCCAGGTCTTCACAGCTATTTGGGCAATTAGTCCATCTTCACTACTTTTCTTTATCCAAGGCTACCATGAGGTATTCTCTTATGAACTGTTTCGTAATTATAAAAATCATTGAGCAACAAGATGGCGCCCGTAGACATCTGTCATTTGAAGTATTTC
Source organism: Lepidostoma basale (assembly GCA_022606425.2). Classification (NCBI taxonomy): domain Eukaryota; kingdom Metazoa; phylum Arthropoda; class Insecta; order Trichoptera; family Lepidostomatidae; genus Lepidostoma; species Lepidostoma basale. The sequence goes on along the minus strand of JAHDVF020000896.1, from coordinate 17,024 downwards.
ACAATCAATAATTTAAAGAAATTTGCACTATGGGAATTGTTTATGTCAGTTTACAAAATCTAAGGTGGCTTGAAAAAGTTTATTATAAATATATGGCATTACTGTGAGTGGTTTATAATTTATATGGTGCTTCAAAATGGAAGTAAAATCATATGGTATAAGTATTTGCAATGTATTGAATGTATTTCCATGTATTTCGTCATGTCATGTTTTTCTTGAATTGTTACCATTCACAACAATTACAAATATATTTTTAACAACTCTTATTCAAAATTATGCCCAAATATTATCACACTCGGAAAACTGCTAGACTTCTCCAAGCAGTTCGACGTGAGGAGGGTTAGTGTTAGGTTAATTCATAATAAAAAACGATTGTTTAGTGGTTTTACTTGGATTTAATTTATATAAATTATATAAATTGTGACAAATTTGTTTCGCTTTGCGAGGGCATTCTCAAACTGAACCTAATCGCCAAACAGTGTGTCCTTATATTAAATTTAGAAATCTTAACTAACTAACTAACTAACCATCACGCCGTCCCCCGAAGGGGTAGGCAGAATGAATGGACTGCCACACTTTTATTTCCTGACATATTTCTCTCGCTTCCTCAACATTCATACATCGTGTCATGCACGCGCGTCGATTTCTCTGACTCCTCACATGGCCGACATTCAATATTTGATTTATTTGATCGTGCCACGTTTTCCTCGGTCTTCCTCTATTTATGGTTCCATTTACATCATCAAAATATAATTTTTTAGCCATTATTTCTTCATTCATTCTTTCCATATGTCCAAACCATCTTAATGATCCTTTCATTATTTTGTTCATGACACCATCATTCGCACCGCATTCACTTCTTATATTTTCATTCGACACTCTATCATGCACAGAGTATCCACACATTCGTCTAAGAGATCTCATTTCTACTGCATTTATTCTACTTTCATCTTAGAAATATTATTTAATATTATAAATAAATATTATAAATATTTATATCTTATAAATATTTCATTTTAGAAATCTTAAGTTCATAATAATAAAGAGTAAGGATTAATTGTATCTCAATAGAGACGAAGATGCTAATTGGAAACAAAATATGGTGATCGAGGTGTTTTCAGGACTTATAACCTGCAATGGGTAAAAATCCAGTATTCGTCTACAAGTATTTGTATACATTCAAAATGTTGTAAAAAATAGTAACATTATGCACTCAAAATACACCACAAAATATACTGCTTAACATTATATTATCGTGATTTGTTACTAGGTACATACCTCAACCAAAATTACTATGTAATGCTAATGTTAACATTATATATTGAACTATATATAGATCCAAAAATTTACATTATATGCTTTCTCTCCCACCCTTAAGATTTCTAATTTCAATATGAGGTTCGTATAACACATTCGAAAATGTAAAAGATAGGCTAAACATGTCATGCTCATAAAATATAATACAACTTCTAGAAAACAGATGTTTTCATTCGTATTAATTATTAAAATTATATTAATCTTCATATTAAATCATGACTTCTGTTGTAGAGACGCTGGCAGATACTATACGAACCAATGGACTTCTAAGAATATTTGAAATGAAGGTCCTGAGATCCATTTCCAAAAGAGCTCTCCGAGATCGTGTTCGTAAATAAAAAAAACTTGCGAAATAGAGGACGTCGTTTGGTGGAGTAGATCCAGAAGAAGATTCTGGAGGGACCATGTAGCCAGAACGGATAGTGACAGACTCGCATAGGTATTAATAAAATATATACATATATTTTAATAATGTTTATTAGTTTTTTCTAATAAAAAATAATTATAGGTACTTATAACAAACACAAAATTCCGGATCGTCCATGTCAACATGTGCAACATCGAAAAAAACATTATGTGTTTTTTTTACATTATGTGCTAAATTAAAAAACGGTGGATACGTGGAACATAAAATAAAAAGACAATATGTGCACCATTTAAAAATAGCATTTTGTGTTAAATTATATTTATTTTGTTATTTTATTTTATATCATTGTATTTTATATTATTTGTTTTAGATTAATTTTGTGGGTGTTGGACGGTCGAAGTGTGCGCGGGAGATGCCTATTGGTGGCGATGAGGTTCGCAAACCATCACACCGCGTCTCCCGCGGGGCGAAAAGAGAAGGATGAAGTGCCGCATCAGTAAAAGTGTGACAGTTCATTCTTTCTGCGTACCCTTTCGGGGAGACGGCGTGATGGTTAGTTAGTTAGTTAGTTATAACAAATAGCCCAGGTTAATTTTTCAATTTAAATTATTACATCGAATTTTAAATGCGTTTTTTATATTAGTCTTTCTTTGTTTAGATTTTATTATATTTTTACACCTGAAGATGGAGGTATCCTCCGAAATATGTCGAGTTTTTTTAATATTTTGTGGATTAAACAAAGTGATTTTCAATTTCCTGTATATTACTATGGAATTCCACACTGTTAATGCCTTAGCGTTCAATAAGAATTTTTATGTTTACAAGAGATGAAACAATGGGGAAAGACATCAAAAGAAGGGTCGCTGCTGGGATCAAAATAAACGGCGCTCCCAAAATCACCTCTGCAAATAGAAGTATATCCACTGAAGAAAAGATGGCAGTAAATAATGGATTTCTAGTGCCAACCCTTATGTATGTATAATATAATCTGTTTTAATATATATTTTATATTACTTATCACTGTACATAAGATTCTTTGTTTGTGTACCGACAATAACACGTTTGACGACCTTCGTGACAGAGTGGTAAGAGCTCTGACTGCCATACCGAAGGTTCCGGGTAGTGTAATTGTCACACTGTCTTCTTTGGTCTGGTGTAGAATTCACGTGATAATAAAATAGCGATAGATTAGCTACCTATCACATTTTATTTTATTTTATTTACATTTATTTATTTTACATGTTGTAACAATAATTTGACAAAAAAAGTTTATGGACTGTAGTTGTCACACTAGGCATGGCCTGTATCGTGACAACTATAATACATAAAATAGGAAGGAAGGATTTGTCACGAGAATCAATATAATAGCTAAAAAAACAACAAATTGCATACAGTAATTGGGTTCAAACGACCTGTAGGTTTACAAAAAATAAAAATTAAAATAATTAAATAAATAAATGAATAAATAAACAAACATGAGTTGGCAAAAGAAGAATAAAAGTATTATAATTGAGATCACTGAGAAGAATGTGCGGGAAAACGATATATGATAATTTACCGAACGACGAAATACGGAAGTAATGTAAGGCGGATGATTGCATCATAAGTAAAATTCCTCAGATGGTTTGGACATATGGAACAAATGGACGAGAAAAGAATGGTTAAAATGTTGTATACAAGCACTGTGAGTGGAAAGACAAGCCGTGGAAGATCAAGGAAAACATGATATGACCATATTAATCGAATACTAAAAGGTGGCCACATTCGATGTGTAAAAATCGACGGGCGTGTACGTTACTATGTATGAATATAGAGGAAGCTAGAGAGTTATGTCAGGACAGAGCAGTGTGGGGCCCCATCCTCTCTGCCTACCCCTTCGAAGAAACAGCGTGATGGTTAGTTAGTTATTAAGTATTATTATTTCTAGATTACAGTGTATCCTTCAGGTTATTAAAGATAGCTTCTTAAACTATTGTTACAGGATAGTGTTATGCTGGTCCCTTGGCAGATGATATGCGGCGGTGGTTCCTTGTACCCTTATAGAGGTCAGGGACCTCTGTACCCTTCTGTGATGTTGGGCCCTTCTTATACGCACACACCCTTTCCGGCAGTTAAAGTAAGCACCAACATCTTTCAAATTTAAAAAAAGGATATTGAAAAATAAATTAAAATTCAATATGAAATAATTAATACGAATGAAGGGATCTGTTTTATACAAGTTTTATTTTATTTGATGGGAATGACATATTTTGCCTGTCCAAGACACAATCAAATGTCATTTGATAATGTCTTAGGCAGACGAAACATGTCATTCCCATAAAATAGATTAAAACTTATAAACTGTTAAATTATAAAACTTTTTTTTTATGTATCACAATTTTATTTTTATTTTTCGCGACAACTGTTTCGTCAACCTATGTCGACATCATCAGGTGTTACAATAATATGATGATGATCTCAACATAGGTTTACGAAACAGCTGTTGTGGAAAATAAAAATAAAATTATCATACATAAAAACTAACATTTATAATTTAACAGTTTAAAGTGTTAAAATATCAAAGTGTTTCGGCCAAAACAGTGGACTACTGGTTATAATAATAATAATTAGGCTAATTTGTATAGCGCCGTTTTCGTGAATAAAATACATACCTCAAAGACGTTTTGATAATGTTTTTTTAGTCATGAGAGTTGCATCTGACACTAGCAATCAGATAAAATTGCTTTATTTCTCTTTTTCTTTTTATATATAATACATTGTATATACAACACTCACATTTAAAAAAAAGTACATAGACATGTTTCGGACAACCAGTCTTTCTTCAGTGATACATATTATAAAGATAAAACTAACTAACTAACCATTACGCCGTCTCTCCGAAAGGGTAGGCAGAAAGAATGGACTGTCACATTTTAACCGATGCGGAACTCCATCCTTCTCTTTTCGCCCCGCGGGAGACGCGGTAAAGATACATTTAAAAAATGTATTTTTTGTCTATGTAATTTTTTTAAATATAAGTGTTGTATATACAAAGTATATAAAAAGAAATAGAGAAATAAAGCATCATAACAACACAAAGTATGGCGTATATAGAAGAGATGAAATTGCGTTTATTTTATGTGATATTTTAAAATGGTTGTTTTTTTAGTTAGATATTCCACTGCTCATTTAGTTTTGACCGGTTTCTGTTGCTTGGTGCTTCTTTCTTCCAGAAGCCACAAATCCCTATGATGTTAATGTTATCTTTCACTATTTTCTTCTTCGATGGCCCTACAGCCCATATCGAGCCTTAGCTTAGTATACTTCGCTTTCAACATCTCCTATCCTCCGCTTCGACCCTCCAATCTGACACTCCGAACAATTTCTATTTCTATCGCCATATGCAACTATTTTTTGCTATCTACCTGTAGTGGTCCAGGTAAAGTAATAAAATTGGATTTTAATTCACTCTTGGAGCCATGCGATGAAGAATGGAAGAGTATTGTAGGTAGAGACCCTCCCGCACGTTATTTATTATTATTTGATATAAAAACGTCACTTTTACAGAGGCGGTTGACTCTTGCATCAAAACTAGGGGTCGGCAACCTTTATATAAATTAAAAAAAAAATTTAAAAATAAAACTACGTTTGATAACTACTTCCACTTGTGTCTTTATTTCGACAGCGACCTGTTTCGCCAGGCTCGCCAGATGATGATCTTCCAGAAGATGGCAGCAAGCTGCCGAAACCGGTCGATCAAAAACACAAGTGGAATCATACTAAATACAGTAGAGGTAGGATCAAAACATTTGTTTCTTTTTTTAGAGTTAATTTGTAGATTTGCGATTTTTTGTCACAAAAATTAAAAATGCTCACATAATTTAAATAAACACATATTTATTTCAAATAAAATAACATAGGTATATAACACTAACAATTATCAAAAACCAACAAAATCAGTACTTTGTTGTTCCTCCTTTTTTTAAAATAACTGCTTCAATACGTTTAGGCATGGATTTCACCAAATTACGTGTGTAGTCTTGGATACATTTTTCAATCACACTTTTTCGATGAAGTTTTTAAGGTTTTCCTTTGACAGAGGCTTCAGTTTATTTATTTCAATTGCCATTTTGGCGTTTCGGCGTTTCGGCATTTCGGCGATGGCAGTGTGATTGTCACACTGTCTTTGGTCTGGTGCAGAATTCTCGTGACAATAAAATGGCGATAGATTGGCTACCTGTCACATGTCACGAGAATCAATATATCAGCTTAGAAAAAAAAATTATTTACTGTAATTGGGTTCAAGCGACCTGTTGTATACGTAAAAAAAAATTGTATAATTTATTTTTGTTTTTATTATTTAAAATGATCTTCTAACAAGAAATTTCAAATAAAAATATTAATTATTCGCGATAATACACTACAGCTTTGTTTTCGATATTGGTCAACCGAAAGAGTCACCCGAGATGAATTAGAATACATTACAGGTGTGTCAGGATAGAGTAGTGTGGCGGTCCATTCTCTCTGCCTACCCCTACGGGGAAACGGCGTGAGGTTGTTTTTATAGGTTGTTGTCGCCGCCACCTAGTTAAATACGCCGCCACCTAGTTAAATACGCCGCTCAATTGAACGGCTAGGCTGATAATGAAATGGCGGCATTCAATGATGTGACTAGACCGGTAGTTGAATAACGTTTTAGTTCTAATTTTTACCACTGCAACGCTAGCAGTCATCTAACAATGTTCAACTGTCAGTCGGCATTCGATAACATGTGTTTTTGTAAAAAAATAACACGATTTTCAAACAAAAGAGAGAGAGAGAGAGAGAGAGAGAGAGAGAGAGAGAGAGAGAGAGAGAGAGAGAGCATGCGTATAGGGGATGTGGGATGTATTATTTAATAAAAAAAACTAACTCTAACCTAAACGTACTGTTCTTCTTTACTACCGTACGAGTTTTGACATTGGCTTAGCGCTTGTACGGTTATAATGTTCATATTGACGCATAGCGTGTTTATAAAAACATGACTTTATTTTTATTTCTATTTTATTGTATTTTACTTTAACCACCTCAACAGACCGGAAGACCCAATTACAGAGAGGAATTACATCACAATCACCCAGGCTTCAGAAAAAACTCTTTTTATTTATTATTTATTTCACCGAGAATCGAACCTTTAGGTTAGAGTTCGTTTTTTTTTTAAATAAATCCCACTTCCCCTATCTACTCATTAAATTTTTACGCAAACGCTTAAAACTTGTTTAACGAAATTCCTATTTTATTTGTGTTCAAATAAATAAATAAATTCACTATAATATAAAGTCACAATAACGTTGCTTTCAACATGTCGGCTAAGCGTCCGTTAGCCATGTCATTGAATTCCGGCATTTTATTATCGGCCTGGCGACGTTTAGCCTTTTGGTTGAACGTTGCGTTCAGCAAGTTGGCTAAGCCATGTCATTGAATGCCGCCATTTCATTATCAGCCTAGCCGTTCTAACTAACCATCACGCCGTCTCCCCGAAAGGTAGGCAAAAAGAATGGACTGTCACACTTTTACTGATGCGGCACTCCATCCTTCTCTTTTCGCCCCGCGGGAGACGCGGTGTGATGGGTTGCGAACCTCATCGCTACCAATAGGCATCTCGCACGCACACTTCGATCGTCCAACACCCACAAAATAAATCTAAATCAAATAATATAAAATACAATGATATAAAATAAAAAAAACAAAATAAAAATAATTTAACTCAAAATGTTCTTTTTAGATGGTGCACATATTGTCTATTTAATTTATGTTCCACGTATTCACCGTTTTCTTTAATTAGCAGTAATTAGGCACTTAAAACAAACCAACACCAGTAAGAACTTGAAAATAATATTGAAGAAATTATTCCAATTGTCATTGGAACAAATGAAAAATTTATTTTTACACCAAAATTCTTTATAAAAATGAAAAAAACTCGTATAATTTTAACACCACAACAGTACATACAAACTTATTACGTGTCACAATTAACTATTATAAAGTGCGGCAACAATCAAATTGACCAAAACAATTCACATATACACGAAATATCTCCAAATTTACGGCAGCACCGCATGAACCAAACCAAATTTTCAAAATCAGAACCAATACTTATTTTATTTTATATTAATATTATCCGTATTTAAACAGTTAATATAAATCGTGTTAAAGTAAACGGGTTTAAAAAGGTTGTGTATCAATGTCCCGTAAGACATATGCTGTAACGTCTTTCTGGGGCAGGTGTTGACTGGTTTCTTCCGTTAAACTGTCCCTGGGCGGGCGGGGAGAAGGGGGAGAGCGGGGAGAGCGGGGCAGTCCCGCACAGGTGGCGGCGGCACGCGCCCAGCTAATCCTTCGCCTCTTACCCACGGAGCTATTGCGACCATATTACTCTTTGTTACAATTTGATACTATGCCTTTTTCTCATCGATAAAATACCTTAATTCATTTAATATAATAACTAAATAACTAACTATCATGTCGTGTCCCAGGAGAGGAAGGCAGAGAGGATGGACCGCCATACTGCTTTGTTCTGACATATGATACCTCTCTAGTTTCCTCTACATTCAGACATCGTAACATGCATGCTCGTAGATATATTATTATTATTATAAAAAAAAATAATAGTCTACCGACCCTTATGTATAGAAGCGAAGCATGGAACTGGCAAAGGAAGGATGAAAGTAGAATAAATGCAGAAGAAATGAGATCTCTTAGATGAATGTGTGGATACTCTGTGTATGATAGAGTGTCGAATGAAAATATAAGAAGTGAATGCGGTGCGAATGATGGTGTCCTGAACAGAATAATGAAAGGATCATTAAGATGGTTTGGACATATGGAAAGAATGAATGAAGAAAGAATGGTAAAAAAATTATATGTTAATGATGTAAATGGTACCAGAAATATAGGAAGACCAAGGAAAACGTGGCACGATCAAACAAATCAAATATTGAATGTCCGCCATGTGAGGAGTCAGAGAAATCGACGCGCGTGCATGACACGATGTATGAATGTTGAGGAAGCGAGAGAAATATGTCAGGAAAGAAAGGTGTGGCAGTCCATTCTTTCTGCCTACCCCTTCGGGGAGACGGCGTGATGGTTAGTTAGTTAGTTTAAAAAAAAAACATATATTATTTTAAAATTATTATTATTATTATTATTATTATCATTATCATCTCTGTTCTGACATATGATACCTCTCTAGTTTCCTCTACATTCATACATCGTAACATGCATGCTCGTAGATTTATTATTATTATTATTATTATTATTATTATTATTATTATTATTACTACTATTATTACGACTATCATTATGATTTTTATAATTATAATTATAATTATATTTATTATTATTAACGATGTAAATGGAACTAGAAATAGAGGAAAACGTGGCACGATCAAATAAATCAAATATTGAATGTCGGCCAAGTGAGGAGTAGGAGAAATCGATGCGCGTGCATGACACGATGTATGAATGTAGAGGTAACTAGAGAGGCTGCAGAACAGAGCAGTTTGACGGTCCATCCGAGAAATCGACGCGTGTGCATGATACGAGGTATGAATAGTATAGTAAAGTATATTAACATTTAATAGATTTTCCTCAAATATCCAATTTTTAAAATCGGAAATGCGAAATATCGGATAAACTGACGTACGTGTATGACACGATATATGAATGTTGAGGAATCGAGAGTTGTATTTATTATATATAATATTATATAGAGATGTATCCTTATGTATGGAAGTGAAGCTTGGAGCTGGCAAAAGAAGGATGAAAGCAGGATAAATGCCGTAGAAATTAGATCACTGAAAATAATGTGCGGGAAAACGATTTATGATAGAATACCGAACGACTAAATAAGGAAGATGTAAGGTAGATGACTGCATTATGAATAAAATTAAAAAAGGATCCCTGAGATGGTTTGGACTTATGGAACGAATGGATGAGAGTAGAATGGTTAAAAAGTTGTACACAAGCAGCGTGAGTGGGAAAAGAAGCCGAGGACGACCGAGGAAAACATGGCCGACGTGGCCGACATGGCCGACATTCAATATTTGATTAATTTGATCGTGCCATGTTTTACTCGGTCTTCCTCTATTTCTGGTTCCATTTACATCGTTAACATATCCTTTTTTTACCATTCTTTCTTCATTCATTCTTTCCATGTGTCCAAACCTGATCCTTTCATTATTTTGTTCATTATTAGTATTATGATTTTATTATTATTATAATCATAATAATAATAATAATAATAATATTAATATTAATAATAATAATAATAATAAAAAAAATAAATAATAATAATAATAATAATAATAATAATAATAACAATAATAATAATAATAATAATTATCATAATAATAATAATAATTATTATTATTATTATTGTTGCTGTTGTTGTTGTTTTTGTTGTTAGTGTTGTTGTTGTTGTTGTTGTTATTACGACTATTATTATTATTTATTAATTTTACTATTATCTTTCTTCTGACAGAATAATAAATGCCGTAGAAATGAGTTCACGGAAAAGAATGTGCGGGAAAACGGTATATGATAGAATACCGAACGACGAAATTAAGAAGAAATGTAAGGTAGATGATTTCATCATAAGAAAAATTAAAAAAGGATGGACATATGGAACGAATGGACGGGAGATATTGGTTAAAATGTCGTATACAAGTAGTGTGAGTGGAAAAAGAAGTCGTGGAAGACCAAGGATACCATGGCAAGACCAAATTAATCAAATACTGAAATTCGAAGTCGGAAAAATCGACGAACGTGCATGTTACGTTGTGTGAATGTGGAGGAAGCAAGAGAGGTATGTCAGGACAGAACCGTGTGGCGGTCCATCCTCTCTGCCTATCCCTTCGGGGAAACTGCGTGATGGTTAGTTAGTTAGTTAGTTAAACGACGTGCGTGTATGACGACCTTCGTGGCTGAGTGGTAATTGCATTGGCTGCCTCCCCGAAGGTTCCGGGTTCGATTCCCGGCGAGGGCAATGTGATTGTCACACTGTCTTTGGTCTGGTGTAGAATTCACGTGACAATAAAATGGCAATAGATTAGCTACCTATTACATGTCACGAGAATCATTATGATAGCTATAAATAGCCTTTACATCGATTTGGCTCATGCTGTCATGATGTAAAAAGCGATTCAACCAAATAATAATAATAATAATGACACGACGTATGAATTTTGAGGACGCGAGATATGTATTTTAGGAAATAACGTTGTGACGGTCCATTTTTCTGGCTACCCATCTCGAAAGACGAAGAAGATGATGAGAATTATATATTTTATTATTATAATTATATAGTACATACCTATCTGTAATACTTTCGACCTATTTACGTTTTATTAGCGAGTAAGAGCCTCACATAACCGACATTTCGGCCGATGCAGCTCCTAGATAGTAACAATTATAATTTGGCAGGTGTAATGTTTGAGCGCGTGCTGATTCGGCTATTTCCGTGTGCGCTCGGCAGTCTCCGGAGATGAGGGAGCCCCTTGCAACGAGAGGACTCGGAAGAGGGCAGCAGATTCCGAAGGAGATAGATTGTAGTGAAAGGGATCGGCAGGTGGTGGCGTGGCACGAGTCAAACTTCGGGAGCGATCGGCAATCTTCGGAAATTAAAAGAAAACGTCAGTTTTCTAGAAGTGATATTATAGGATTATTTATTATATTGCTTTGTTAGGAATATTAAATGGTGTTTTCGTACTGATTATGTATGGGAGTGAAGCGTGGAACTGGCATTTTGCAGACAAACAAAACAAATGGACATATCAGACCTGACCAAATTTGAGACCTTGAAAATTGTACACAGAGTGACCATGGAAAAGACAACAGACAGCAGCTACAAATTAACTAAAAATTCAGGCATACACAGACACTGGACCAGGAACTGTGACAGATATCACTTACCGAACTAAGACAGGACGGTCTAAGACAGGACAATCAAGGATATTGAAGAATGGACTGAAACTTTACAATGAACTACCAAAAGACACAAGGAGTCTCACTACAACTCAATTTTAAATATACCTGAAACATTACATAATTAAAAGTAAGATCTAAAAATTATCCAAATAACCCAAAAAACATCACGCCGTTTCTCCGCAGTTGTAGGCAGAGAGAACGAACCTCTCTAGATTCCCCCACATTTATACAATTCATACACGCATGTCGATTCTTTCGACTTCTTACATGACCAACCTTTAAAATTTGATTAATTTGTTCATTCCCTGTTTTTCTGGGTCTATCCCGACTCCGAACTCTATTTACATCGTTAGCGTATACTTTCTTAACCATTCTTTCTGCTTCCATGCGCTCCATATGTCCGAACCAACGCAGTGATCCTTTCATAATTTTATTCATAATATCTTCTTCCGCTCTACATTCCTTTCTTATATCAGCATTTGAAACTCAGTCGTACATCGTTCTATCACTCATTCGTCTAAGGGACCTCATCTCTACAGCATTTATTCTACTCTCACCCTTCTTCTGCCAGTTCCATGCTTCGCTTCCATACATAAGGGTTGGGACCCGAACTCCACTGTGAACGGTCATTTTCGCTTTCATTGATTAATTCTTGTTTCCAATAACTATTTTGAAAGCTCTATTCACTTTGTTACCCGCACCAACCCTGTGAAATGCTACCAAAATACACAAAGTACCATTTACTAATCTGCTCCAGTTGGTAGACCGAAAAAAACATAACACTATCAAATCAATTAATATTAAATGTCGGTCACGTGTGGAGTGGGAGAAATCGACGTGTGTGAATGTCACGATGTATGAATGTAGAGGAAGTCTGGTGGTCTATGGGATTGAACGCTTGGCTTCTGATCAAGGGGACTTGGGCTCGAGTCTGGACACGACCAGATTCCTTCTTCATAATAATGAGCTATTTTCTGCTCACATTGAAGATTGTAAAATAAATTCTAATATCATTGATTTAAATCTTTGGTGTTAGTCTGGTCTATTATTTCTGCCTACCCCTTCGGAGAGATAAGTTAGTTAGAGTAAGTTAGTTAGAGTCGGCAAATCAATAAAAAAATATCTTAGAATAAAATGAAATGTTTTGCATTTGTTTGAATTAGCGTTTTCCTAAATATTAATTGGCTCTCCGACCAAAGGTTGTCGCCTTATCAAGAAGCCAACGATCTTCCCGGACAACATCTTGCGCCGGTAATTACGGAAGACATATGGCGTCTGTCCATCCGCACTCGCTACCACAATCTATCTTGCCACAACTCGAATAATTCGACATACTTTTTTTATAATGTACCAAGAATGCAATAATGTACGTTTCAAGATTGTACGAAGTATGCAATAAGTACGACCTTGTGATGAACGTGTCAAAGTCTAAAGATATAGTATTTGAAAAAGAAGAATGTATGACGGATTGTGAAATAAGTGTGAACGGTGAGAAATTAGAGCAAGTTACCGAATTTGTTTATCTGTGAAGCATGTTTACAAGAGATGGAAGAATGGAGAAAGATATCGGAATAAGGGATGGAGCTGGAAACAAAATACCTAAATGGTGCACTCAAAGTCATTAACGTAAATAGAAATATGTCGACTGAAGCATAGATGGCGGTGCACAATGGAGTTCTAGTGCCTTATGTATGGAAATGAAGTTTGGAGTTGGCAGAAGAAGGATGAAAGTAGGATAAATGCCGTAGAAATGAGGTCATTAAAAAAATGTGTGGAAAAACAATGTATGATAGAATATTTAATGATGAAGTAAGGAAGGAAGTATTATTATAAGAGTATAAGTCGGATGAACTAACTAACTAACCATCACGCCGTTTCCCCGCAAGGATAGGTACAGAGGATGAATCGCCACATTGTTCTATCCTGACATAATTCTCGCGCCTCTTCTATAATACATTCACATCGTGACATGCACGCTCGTCGATTGTTCCTACTTCGAAAATGGCCGCTTTTCAGTAATTGATTAATTTGGTCATGCCATGTCTTCCTTGGCCTTTCTCGACTTCTTTTTCCATTCAAACTACTTGTTTTTATCTTTTTAACCATAATTCCTTAATCCATTCGTTTCATATGTCCAAACCATCTTAGTGACTATTTCTTAATTTTATTTATCACACATTCATCCGCTTTACATTCCTTTCTTTCTTCATCATTAGATATTCTATCATATATTATTTTCGCACATTCTTCTTAGCGACCTCATTTCTACGGCATTTATCCTTCTTTCATCCTTTTTTTGTACTCCTTCATGTAGAGATACCTCAGAATTTTATTCTGAACCCTCTCCAGCATAACGGAATATCTCGCCTTGTGAGGACTCCATATCACAGAACCACTTTCGAGTGTGCTCCGAACCAATGAATTGTATAGTACTCTGAGCACATTGGTATCTCTGAAAACCTTCCGGTCCGAATGATGAAGCCCAACATCTTCAGCGCAATGCCACAAATTATCTCAACATAAGCGTGAAAAGTTAATTTCATTTATTTATTTCATTTCATTTATTTATTTCATTTCATTTATTTATTTTAAACATATCTAAGCATTACAGAATTTTTTTTCCAATACACTAAAGATACAAGTAGGAGATACACAATAATATACATAATAGATACAATACATAATATATTAATAAAAAGAGCGAGAAACATAAGATGCATGACAAATTAATAAAATAAATATACCTTACAATTATAATAAAGATAGTACTTCCTTCAGATAAGCCAAACTATCACAAAATAATAAACTCCGAGGTGATACGATTAAGCAAAGATATTGCTCTACCTACCGGCATAACCATTGGCAGGTTGGTTCTATCTATGGCCCCTTTGTCGA